>WOXC01001153.1:0-136682 GCA_011680675.1 Gymnobelideus leadbeateri
AGATGAGTAGGTATGGGTGTGTCTGACCACTTCAGATTTCTGCCTCTATACCCCTGGGCTATAAGTAGGCTTTTGTTGGTAAGGAGAGGTGGGGCTTGTTGGGACCCCACCCTCTCTTCTCTTCAGACTCCTGGCTGTCTCAGTTACACCCTTTCTTGGAGATTCTCAAGCCTGAGGCTATTTCCATTAACTTGGGATTTCAATCTGGGTGGGAGACTTATCTTGGGGTTTTCTGCTTCATGAAGGAGGGATGGGAGGATCGGAGCAGCTAGAATTTACTTTGCCATTCCAGCCCCTGTATCATACAGGCAGGCAGTTTCTAAATTTCCAGGCTGGGGGCTGAATGCAGCCTGAGAAGCCACTCTCTCCACTGGGGGCCCGACTCTCCTACCTGGCTCCAATGATCCATTCCCTCTGCGAGATGACTGTGATTCGTCCTCGGTAAGTCTGCAGGCTGGGGCTTTTGCTCTTTCTGGTGTAGTCTGCTTGTCTGCTCTTAGGTCTGAGCTGTGCAGACACCACGCGCTCTGCGCTCGACCAGTCCGGACACACTGGGCAACCTCCTGGGCTGGATTCTGCCACGCTCTGTCTTCCAGTGGGCTCTGTCACTCAGGAATCCGCTGAGATTCACCCTTTGACCGCCATCTTGGCTCCGCCCCTTTGGATGGTCACTCTTGAAGAAATCAGCTGGGCTGGCCTGAGTGTTTGCATGAGTTTCTAGGGAGTCTCTCTTTATACTAGGCATATGACAGATATAGAGGCAGGCTTAGATAAGGGTTAGATGATTAGTTGGTTGTTGTTCTTCATTTCTGAAGAGGACCAAAATGACATCACTATGCTAGAGTCGAGTTTCAGTGTGTTCACCTGTGACTGATCAAACTAATACAAGGTCAGAATGTTTTACCACAGGTAGTCCACATGAACATTTGGGGTGGATTCTCTAAATCTGTGGATCTTGAAGTTATTTGTTTGTTTGTTTGTTTGTTTGTTTTAAGCTCAATACCACTACCAGAAATAGGGAAGTCAGCAAGAAGAGCTGGGTGGTTAGATAAGATACTGTGATGGGTTTAGGTTTACAACCTAATATGGCTTATCAGTCAACATAGAGAAGACCATTAAGAAAATAGAATTTTCTACTAAATTGCAAATTTTGTTCACTCAAAAGTAATTAAGTACCAATCAGTCAATTAATCCATGAGTGATTATCAAGCTACTACTATGTGGAAGACCCCATGCTAGGCTCTCATTACATTATTCCCATGTAAGTATAGGTTAGACATTGTAACAAATTGAATTAAACTGGTAAGATCCATCCCCCCTAGGAATGAAAGAGTGAAGAGAATTGTGGGATAGAACAGGAAGAGTTAGAGAATAGAGAGAAAGAGAGACCAGGTGAAGAGCTTTCATGGGAAATGAAGAGTTTATTCTTGACATGGAAGGCCATGAAAAGTCACTGTAAAGATTTCAAGGTTAATCATGAATCTGCTTCATACATATATACATGTATATATGTATGTATATATATGAAGCATATATATGAAGCAGATTCATGATTATATTATATATAATTATATATTATATATGTGTGTGCATATATACGTATGTGTGTATCTATGTGTGTGTATGTATATGCCTTTATCATTTCTCAGCCAATTCCATGACATTAACTATTTTAAAAACAGTTAGATGGACCCGGAGGTTCTTTAAAAATGAATTTCTGAAAGGATCCTAGTAAAAGAAGCTAATGGACAAAGTCATTATTATTGCACCAGAATAATAAAAGTCATGTTTTGTTTTGTTTTGTTTTTTCAAATTTAAGTCCTGCATGTTTCCTTTGTAAATTATTTATATTTTACACTGTCTAAACGTTACATGAAATGAAATTAATGTTGCACACAGTCTACATTTTTTATTCATCATACTGTTTTTCTGTCTCTAACATCTATGATGACATTTTAATGTCTTGTGCTTTCTATTTGGGATGAGGCAAAATGCCTGTTTGAGTTTGTTGCTATGTTATTAAATCAAAACCATCTGGATAATATATTTTTATGATGTATCGTTTCTTTTCAGTGTTGTTCCTATGCAAACTCCCATTACAAATTATGAAAATTAGTGACATGATTTGAAGAAAATAGTTTTTCTTTGATCATAATGGGTTCCCTTAGATCTTATCCACCAAGAGGGAAAGTGGTTTGTTTTCATGTTTACTTCCAGAATCCTCAAGGGAAATAAGTAGCATAGTTCATTCACATTTCACCTGAGAATACAACCAGAAAGGAAAATTTGGTATCAGGATTACGATATTATATTGGTATCAGGGTGATATTGTGGATGCTTACCATTCAGAGGTCTAGCATCTTAGAATAAAAAAAAAAACATTAATTTACTAGTAACTAGTAGAACAATTTTGTGAATCAATAATTTCTCACTCAGAGTATGTTTAAATCATGATAATTCATTAAACAAAGGAAAATAATTATAATAACTGACTTTTATATACCATTTTAAGATTCTCAAAGTGCTTTCCTAACCACAGTGCTATGGAAAAAGAAATATGAGTAGTAGTGTCCCCATACTATAGATGGGAAAACTGAAGCTCTGAAAGTTTGTTCCCTATGATCATATAGTTCGTAAGTACCTAGATGGGATTTAAACCCACATCTCCTGATTCCAAGCACAATATTATGCTGCATGTAGTTTGTATAAACACTCCAAAAGAGATAATATGACTACTGGCAACTCTGATACCCACTTAATAGCAGGAGGATAGGAAGAGCGTAACTAGGTATCTGGAAACCTGAGTTATAGTCCTAGCTATGCAAGTAACTAGATATTGTGACCTTGGTAAGGCACATGATATTTCTAAGCCTCATTTACCACATCTCTAAAAAGGAGAGGGCTGGACTAGTACATCTGAGTTCTCTTCCACATCGAAGATTCTTAGGATTTGGTACTTCTAAATTCCATGTCTACTCTCTGTCACTGGCCTGAGAATGCTGAATATTACAGTTTCTAGCCAAGAGAGTCTGGGTTCAATTCGGTTTTAATAACTTTTATTGGCATGAAAATGTACAAAAATTCTGCCAACATCAACACATTAAACATGTATATAATTTTCACAAAGGAATTGAATTGAGGGATCTTTATTTCTCATCCCTGTCTGCTTCTGATTTGAGGATAGGCCTCTTGTTGAGTGGAGCAATTTAGGTCATATTTAGTTGGTTTTTTTTTCCTAAATAATGCAAGTTTTTCTTATTTTTTCTCTTTTTATTTTGCTATTTAATTTTCATCGTTATCTTTTGTTTTCATATCACTTTCATTTTCAACTATATCCCTCTACCATCCTTCAGAGAGCTATCTTTTGTATCAAAGAATAAAAGGTGTATGTATGGGGGAGGGAAGAAGCAGTTCAGCAAAGTAACTGATATGTCATCAGTTAAGTATAAGAGTATAGCCAGTGTTCCATATCCAGAGCTCATGCCAAATCAGCAGAGGAGGGAGAGAAGTGGTCCCTCTCCTCTTGAGGGCTAAGCTATTACCATAATTGAACATTCAGTTTAGGTTTGTTTTTATGTACTTGTCATTGTTAATTCCACTTCTATCACTATAGCGTTGTTTTATTAGTTCTGCTTACTTCAGTTCATATAAATCTTTGCATGCTTCTCTGAATTCTTCATATTAATAATTTCTTATTGGATGAAATAGTCCATTACATTTGTTTGCCACAATTTGCTTAACCATTCCCTGTCAGTGAGCATCTACTTTGTTTTCAGTTCTTTGATTCCATAACTTGCAAAGGGTATGGATCTTTTACTTACTTCCTTAGCATAATTCCAAATTGCATTCCATCATGATATAGTTCCACCAACAGTGTATTACTAGGCCTGTGTTTGCATAACCCTTCCAACATTGAGTATTTCCAACTTTTGTCAGCCTTTACCAGTTTGCAGGGTGTGAGGTAAAGCTTCACAGTTGTAAGTTGTTTTAATTTTAATTTCCCTCATTTGTTCTAGTTTTTTTTTTTCTCAAAAAACACAGGTGTGTCTGTTGTGAGTGTGTGTGCCAAAGAGGAGAAAAAGTCAGACTAAGTGTGTGAAAAATAAGAAATAAGAGATTAAAGATAAGAAAATAGTCCTTCAAGGCTTTTTCTTTATGTTGACCAGACCAGACAGAAGCATGTCTATTTTCCGTGAAGATTTATTTCTTCCACAAAGGGTTTGTTTGTTTGCAAACTGATGACTCTTGGCTCTGTTTACTTCATAAAACTGTCATCATTCTTTATCCTTCTAATTCTCCCCCCCTTCCACCCAACTTGATACTTGTATGTTTGTGTTTTAAAAGATGACTCTGGATAATCTAAATACTTATCTTCACCCAGTTATTTGCTGAATTTGTTGCTTGTTAGAATTGTTCAATTTACCCACTATTTCTCTTGGAGTTTTAAGCATTTTTCCCCTGCAAATGATCTGTTGATTTTTTTCTGGTGCTTTATTTTCTGAATTAAGAAGTTCTGTGCAGTTTACTTATGTAACTTCTTATATTGTGGTGTTTCAGTGTTTTTTGTTTTGTTTTGTTTTTTAGCCTGTCATATTCTTCTGGGAGGACTATGATTTTTAAGCTCTCTCTATACATCCCTGTCTTTGAAATAAATTAGAGCTCATGTGTTCTTTTAATTATATTGTTTTGGACTTTTCTTCTGCCAGATTATTCTTTATTTTAGTAAATTTGGTTTCCCATCTGTTTTCTCTTTTATTTCTTAGGAAAGACTTACCACCATAGATTCAAATTTGTCTGTCTTCCTAATTATTTCTGCTATGTAGGTCATAAATTTTGTCCTTTATTTCCCCCTAACTGCTCTCAAGATTGTGATCTCTCTCATAAACCATTCTGGAAAATACTGCTGAGTTTTCTGTCTTGGAGATCCACACCAGCTTCTATGTTTAATTGGGTGTTAATTCAATTCCTACTCTGAAATATTTGTGTATAGAGGTCTGTAATCTTTTGGATGTTCTGATATTTATCTTCTCTTCTAATTGGAGTAATCCCTCTATTTTATCTGCTTGGGGTCTAGTTTTTAACTGAATTATTTTATTCTTGAAATCTTTAGTGATTTTGGTCTTTTCCCCCTTATATCCCCTTGGCATTCACTTTCTGACTCCTCCTTCAGTGAACTAATCCTCTTCCTCCTCCCCAGCCCCCCACAGCATATACCTCAGTGCTTTTTCACATGTTGAAGAATTTGATCTTCATCTGTAATGATCCCTGACCCAATTACCTTCTGTTTAGAATAGTTAGACCCAGTTGTATTCCATTCCCTCTTCCTTCCAGGAAGTTCAAGAAGTTTTTATTTTGGGATCTCTTTCAGGAGGTGACTGGTGGATCCTTTCAAAGAATATGAACAGGCAGTTTTCAGATGAAGCAATCAAAGCTATCTATAGCCATATGTGAAAAAAAATGCTCTAAATTACTCACTATTGAGTAAAGAAATGCAAATTAAAACAACCCTGAGGTAATACCCTATATATATCAGATTGGCTAATGTTATAGAAAAGGAGAATGACAAATTGTAGCACCAACATGATATTCACAGCCCGGACAGTAACTATGAATATGCCAGCATAATTCTGAATCACAAAATATAACAGACTCTACATATAGAAGACTGAAGCAAAACACTTATTCAGACACCAGAAAGTCAAATCCCAACACCAGAAAACCAAATTCATCATAGCAATAAAGAAATCTATACACAACAACACTGTAGAGAGCAACACCATCCCAAAGCCATCCCACAAACAAATACTCACAAGCCTAGCTGACTGCTTGCCTTTGACCTCTCTCCTCCCCCAGCTCTAACTGCTCTGACTCCCAGCTTCCTCTCAGCTCTGCTCCACCCATTGAGCAAACTCCTCCCACCACAGTCTGCATGTGATTACATTCAGCCTATTAAGGGGCAGGGAAGATATTCAAATTCACATTACCATTACACAAATGTTAAAGGTGATGTGGAAAAACTGAGACACTAATGCATTGTTGATAGAGTTGTGAACTGATTCAACCATTCTGGAGAGCAGTTTGGAACTATGCCCAAAGGGCTATAAAACCATGCAAAACCTTTCATCCAGAAATACAACTACTAGGTCTGTATCCCAAAGAGATGGGAAAAGGACCTATAAGTACACAAATATGCACATATTTGTATGTACAACTATATGAACACAAAAAGGAAAAAGACCTACATATACACAAATATTTATAGCAGTTCTTTTAGTGGTGGCAAAGAATTTGAAGTTGTGGGGATGTCCATCAATTGAAATATGGCTAAACAAGTTGTGGTATATGATTGTGATGGAATATTCTTGTACTATAAGACATGATGAGCAGGATCTCAGAAAAAACATTAGAAAAACTTATATGAACTGATACAAAGTGAAATGAGCAGAGCCACGAGAACATTGTATATAGTAACAGCAATATTGTATGATGATCAACTATGAATGACAACTATTTATCTATTTATTTTTAGTTTTCAACATTCATTTCCACAAGATTTTGGGTTCCAGTTTTTTTTTTCCATCTCTCCCTCCACACCCCAAGATGGCATGCATTCTGATTACCCAATTCTCCAGTCTGCCCTCCCTTCTATCACCTCACCCATCCCATTCCCCCTCCTTTTCGTGTAGGGCAAGACAGATTTCTATACCCCATTGCCTGTATATCTTATTTCCTAGTTGCATGTAAAACATTTTTTAAATATTTGTTTTTAAAACTTTGAGTTCCAAATTCTTGTCCTTCTTCCCTCCACACCCACCCTCATTGATAAAGCAAGCAATTCAATGTAGATTATACATGTGTAGTTATGCAAAACACTTCCATAATAGGCATGTTGTGAAAGACCAACTCTATTTCCCTCCATCCTATCCCATCCCCCATTTATACTGTTTTCTCCTTTGACCCTGTCCCTTTTCAAAAGTGTTTGCTTCTGACTACCCTGTCCCCCAATCTGCCCACCTTTCTCTTATCCCCCCACCCCTATCCACTTCCCCCTTACTTTCCTGTAGGGTAAAATACCCAATTGGGTGTGTATATTATCCCCTCCTTAAGCTAAATACAATGAGAGTAAGGTTCATTTATTCCCTTTCACCAATCCCCTCTTCCCCTCCATTGTAAAAGCTTTTTCTTACCCCTTTTATGTAAGATAATTTACCCCATTCTATCTCTGCCTTTCTCTTTCTCCCAATATATTCCTCTATCACACCTTAATTTTATTTTTTAGGTATCATCCCTTCATATTCAACTCATCCTGTGCCCTCTGTCTATATATGGATATATGTATGTATATATGTGTGTGTGTATGTGTGTGTATGTGTGTATTTCCTCCAACTAGCCTAATATTGAGAGAGGGCTCATGAGTTACAAATATCACCTTTCCATGTAATAATGTAAACAGTTCAACTTTAATAAGTCCCCTTTGATTTCTCTTTCCAGTTTATCTTTTCATACTTCTCTTGATTCTTGTATTTGAAAATTAAATTTTCTATTCAACTCTGGTCTTTTCATCAGGAATGCTTGAAAGTACTCTATTTCATTGAATATACATTTTTCCCTGAAAGATTATATTCAGTTTTGCTGGGTAGGTGATTCTTGGTTTTAATTCTGGCTCCTTTGACCTCTGGAATATCATATTCTAAGCCCTTTGATCCCTTAATGTAGAAGCTGCTAGATCTTGTGTTATCCTGATTGTGTTTCCACAATACTCAAATTGTTTCTTTCTGACTGCTTGTAATATTTTCTCCTTGACCTGGGAACTCTGGAATTTGGCTATAATATTGCTAGGAGTTTTCTTTTGGGGATCTTTTTCTCTCTCTCTCTCTTTTTTTAGAGCAATTGGGGTTAAGTAACTTGCTCAAGGTTACACAGCTAGTCATTATTTGTGTGTGGGTGCTCATTTTCTGAGGCTGGATTCGATCTCGGGTCATCCCAACTCCGAGGCCAGTGCTCTTACTCACTGCGCCACCTAGCCGCCCCTGGGGATCTTTTTCAAGAGGTGATCAGTGAATTCTTTCAATTTCTATTTTGCCTTCTGATTCTAGAATATCAGGGCAATTTTCTTTGAGAATTTCTTGAAGGATGATTTCTAGGCTCTTTTTCTGATCATGGCTTTCAGATACTCCAGTACTTTTAAAATTATCTCTCCTGGATCTATTTTCTGGGTCAGTGGTTTTTCCAATGAGATATTTCACATTGCCTTCCATTTTTTCATTTGTTTGGATATATTTTATAGTGTCTTGATTTCTCATAAAGTCATTAGCTTCCATTTGCTCCAATCTAATTTTGAAGGAATTATTCTGTTTAGTGAGTTTTTAAAATTCTTTTTCCATCTGGGCAATTTGATTTTTAAGGCATTCTTCTCCTCATTGGCTTTTTGGACCTCTTTTGCCATTTGAGTTAGTCTATTTTTATTTATTTATTTATTTATTTTTTTTTTAAAGCAATTGGGGTTAAGTAACTTGCTCAAGGTTACACGGCTAGTCATTTGATTTATGCGTGGGTGCTCATTTTCTGAGGCCGGATCTGATCTCGGGTCATCCAAACTCCGAGGCCGGCGCTCTTACTCACTGCGCCACCTAGCCGCCCCTTTAGGGCAATTGGGGTTAAGTAACTTGCCCAAGGTTACACGGCTAGGTTTTTGTTTGTGCGGATTAAGTGTCGGAGGCCGGCTCCGAACTCAGGTCCTTCTGATTCCAGGGCCGGCGCTCTATTCACTGCGCTACCTAGCCGCCCCAGAGTTAGTCTATTTTTAAAGTGTTACTTTGTTCAGTATTTTTGGGGTCTCTTTTAGCAAGCTATTGACTCATTTTTCATCCTTTTCTTACATCACTCTCATTTATCTTCCCAGCTTTTCCTCTACTTCTCTTACTTGGTTTTCAAAATTCTTTTTGAGCTCTTCCATGGCCTGCAACCAATTCATATTTTTCTTGGAGGATTTTTATGTAGGAGCTTTGATTTTGTTGTCTTCTTCTGGTTGTCTGTTTTAATCTTCTTTGTCACCAAAGTAAGATTCTATAGTCTGAGGGTTTTTTTGTTTATTTTTTAACACTGGTTGTTCATTTCCCCAGCCAAATACTTGACTTTCTAACTCTTTGTTAAGGTAGAACTCTGCTTCCAGTGGGGGTAGGGGTGTGCATACAGTCCTAAGTTTCAGGGGTTTTGTGCAGCTCCTTTTAGAGATGGTTCTAGGATCCTGTAAATTTTCAGTTCTTCCAAGGTGGTATGATAAAAGAAGAGGTATTTACTCCTCTCCTTGCCTGTGCTCTGGTCTATGAGTGACCACAAGTACTCTTTTCTGCCTTGGAACTGTGAGGAGAATCCCTCTCCACTGCAGCTATAAGCTCTGCCACACCAGTGTTCCTTCTCATCCCAGGACTGTGACCCAGATCCAAGCAGGGCAAAGCAGGAGAATCCTGCCTCAGATCCAGCAAAAAAGATCCCTGCAATCTTCCTCTGATCAACCGCTCAATTTCCCCATGATGAGTGGGCAGGAAGGTCCAGAAGCAGCCACTGCTCCTACTGTTGCCACTGCTGCCACTGCCACTACCACCTCTGCCATCCCAGGACTAGGGCTGTACCATGCTTCTCTCTCATTCAGGTCTGACAGAATTTTCCCACTAACCTATTCTGTCTTTGGCATTTGTGGGCTGGAAAGTCTGGAAACCACCATAGCTAGCAGTGATTCAGTCCCCTGAAGCCTGCTACAGCCTTTTCTATGCAGGTATGGCCTATGCTGGATGGCGATCTTCTCCTAGCCCAATGTGATAAACCCTTCCTTTCAACTTTCCAGGATGTCTTGGGCTGGAGATTTATTTTAGTCCATCATTTTGTGGGTTCTGCAGTTGTAGAATTTGTTTAGAGTCACTTTTTACATATTTTGAGGAGTTTGGGAGAGAGCTCAAACAAGTCCCTGCTTTTTACTCTGCCATCTTGGCTCCACCCCCTTGAATGACAACTATTCTCAGCAATACAATCCAAGACAATTCCAAAGGACTCATGATGAGAAGTGCTATCTCTCTCCAGAGAAAAAACTAATGGATTCTGAAAGCAGATCAAAACATACTTTGTATTTGGGGTGGGTTTTTTTTTTACTTCCTCTTTCTTTCTTTCTTTTTCTTTCTTTTTTTTTTTTGGTCTGTGTTTTCTTACACAATATGACTAACATGGAAATATGTTTTGCATGACTATACATATATAACCTATATTAAATTCCCTGGCTTCCCAGTGAGGGGGGAGAAGTAGGAAAGGAGAGAATTTGGAACTCTAAATTTTAAAAAATGTTTAAAATAGTTTTTACATGTAATTGGGGAAAAATAAAGAAATTTTAAAATATATTAACAAATAAATAACCTCCTCAATAATTCAATTACATTTCATTTTATTTTCAGATTTGCATTTGCTCACTCTTGAGCCTTTCCATCCTCCAACTGAGAAAGTAGGAAAAAGAAAATATTTTGTTTGAAACATGTAGTCAAACAGAACAAATTCCTTCAATGGCCATGTCCAAAAGAAAATGTGTGTATATGTGTGTGTGTGTATAATATATATATATATATATGCATATATTTATATATATATGTATACATGCATATATATTATATATATATATAATATATATATATACACACACACAATTTGGAATCTTAACTGGAATGATGAAACATTTGAAAGAGTGATGTGTTCCCATAATCTTTTATCAATTACAAAACTTATCATCAGATTATAACCTTAAAAAAACCCAGCAAAAATCCTTTTTATCCTACCATCAAAAGATTTGAAAGAAAAAATATATAAGTCACAGGAAAAGCTTGCATTTTAACTCTGATACATGTTCTTGAACTTTTTTCTAGCTGTTTTTAATGGCTTAAAGCTACTTGAGAGCTAATACAGAAAGGTATTGCAGCAACTATTAATTTACTTAAATTGTATTCTGTGGTTTGACTTTTAAAGAATTAAATTTAGACTATTCATATTTGAGAATTGATCAGTACATTAAATTTTGAGTGGCTTATTTGAGACTTGTGTTAAGTTCACAGTGACATCAGGGGACTGCAAGTCATAATTAGAGGCTCTTTTTGATTGACTCCTGAATAAGTAGAAGCAAAAGGATTATTGAAGCTAAGTATAATGTTTTCTTACAGGATGTAGAAATTTCCTCACACATTTAAGAGGACCTAATAGCTCTCTTTATCTAAAAAAACACAAGAGATTTTCCTTATTGAGAACAGTTCTATATTACAAAACAAGTAAGTAGGGTAGAAATCTTGGGAGCAAGGTTTTATACAGTTTTGTTAGAAATGAAATGCTAAATTAATGTTCCATATGATATGCTCATTTGATATTATGAATTCATTTATTTCTACCTGAAATGCTGCCTAATTATAAGAAGGTCCATCTAATTCAAATTCTTTGTTAACCTTATTTGTGAACAAAGCAAAGAGGCATGGCCCAACTCTCATGTATTGACAGAATAGTTTTAAGCTTTGTAGAGAAGCAAATTGAAGAAGAATAATATTTAATTTAAGATCAGAAACATAGAATGTTAGAGGAAGAAGAAGCTATGTGGCTAATCTAGTTGAGTCCCCAAAATTAACAGAAGAAATAGAGACCTGGAAAGGACAAGGGATTTACGAAGTTACAGAATGAGTTTGTAACCAAGCCAAAATGGATAGATAGATAGATAGATAGATGGATAGAAGGAAGGAAGGAAGGAAGGAAGGAAGGAAGGAAGGAAGGAAGGAAGGAAGGGAGACAGTGAGGGAAACAGGAAGGGAGAGAGATCTTACTAAGAGCCCACTATATGCTAGGCACTATAATAAGTACCACTTTATGAGGTAGGTGTAATTATCTTCCCCATTTTATAGTTGAGGGTACTAAGGAAGATAGAAGTTATGTGCCTTGCCCAGAGTCACACAGCTTGTAAGCATTTGAGGCCAGATTTGAACTCATTTCTTCTTGATTGGCTAGCAGTCTATATATTATATACCTACTTACCTCTAGAAGAACTTAAGTTTATTGGATTTTCTGTGCCATGCTATTTCCACTGGGATCCTGCTTCAGAAAATTGTGTTTTAACATACTTATTTTAATATGTAAACCTATAAAATTAAATATGAGAATTTTTGTTCTATATTCCTTTGAAGGTATCTATGGGCATTCATAAGAGATCAGGCTGGCATCTACACAGGATAAACCAACATAATGCCCAGATAATGCTACATAGTTGAGTTACTCCATTGAGTGTGTGTGTGTGTGTGTGTGTGTGTGTGTGTGTGTGTGTGCGCACGTGCATGTATGTGTATATGTGATTACATATAGACAATGAGTTAGTCCCAGAATAGAATGAGAGGAGAGTGGGCTAAGATACTTTTGGGAAATTATGTTCTACTTTTTTTTTTGGAGGGCAGTTGGGGTTAAGTGACTTTCCCAAGGTCACATGGCTAGTTTTTGTGTTAAGTGTCTGAGACCGGATCCAAACCCAGGTCCTCCTGACTCCAGGGCGGGTGCTCTATTCACTGCACCACCTAGCCGCCCCAATTATGTTCTACTTTAAATGATCTCCAGCTACAAAAGTCCACACTAACACTGGGCTTACAGAGATGCTGTATGGCTATGAATCATGGAACATTATGATCTCTGAAGAATCAACCTCACAAGTGACCCAGATGCAATAGAAAGATGTGATGAGAATAAGTAGCCAGCATTAATGACTTAAGTCCATTCTATGTAGCACTGGTGAGTTGAATTATGGAGAATAGTGGTAGTTCCAGAGCATTGGATTCTGACTCACACAGTCTGAGATGACTTAGAAAGCAATGGGCTGCTTGTGAAGAGTGAACTCTTCCTAACCAGAAGTATTTAAACTAGAACTAGTCAAAACTGTAGGACAATAGGTTCTTACGGTGGGTAGGAGGTTAAATGACCTCTAAAATCCCTTTCCTACACTGAGGTTCTGTGGGTTTTTTTTTTTTTTCTTGATGAGAATGTTTTGTGGATAGTAGGAGGGTAATATTGACATTACCCTGAAGTCTAAATACATCCCTCTGGGAGCTAAAGATTGACTTTAGAGATCTTTGACCCTGTGTTAGGCTCACAGATCAAGTGTTTGTTTGTTAGACATTGTTGAAGGCATACACATGGCTAGTGAGTCATTTCACCTTGTGTTTTGTTCCACACTAAGGTAATTGTTGCTACATTCCAAAATACGCCATTGTATCTTGAGGGGACAAAAACTATTCTGTGGAATGATCCCTTGTTTCTTTGCCAAAAAGATGAGCTCTTTTTGTCCTGGAACATATGAATTATATACTTATTTTATGGTCTTGTCACAATCATCACTGTCTGCTTGCATAGATACAAAATATTAATGCATGGTTTGAGTGATATCTTTACAATTGCTTAAACTGTAATGAATTTGGAATGAGAGAGAAAAATTTGCAAACTGTGGGATTTTCTTTATGTACCTACATGGGAAAAATAGGATAAGAATTGTTAAAAGACTTTTAAATGCTTGACTTTGTAATGATTCCTGTTATAAATTCATTGGCACTCCAGAGAAGGTAATAATCTTGATTTCAGTTGTTTGGCGGGCAACAATTATTTAGGTGATCCCTCCTGCTTATTAAAGGAAATGGCATGTAAATGTATTTGGTTGAAACATTTTAATGCCTCATTATTGATGTATGTGTTCCCATGGCAACCACAAATTACACTTTAGGAGGATGGTGTGAAAATGTAGTTTTACTTGTAAGTAGGCCCTGAGAAATTGTAGGGTATTTTGGAGACAATGCAACTGCAAAGTTGAAAGATTTTACTTTGGCCTCTTTCTGCTTTGATGAATTACATTTAAAACTGGGTGCATGTGTTTGGGTGTGAAAGGTACTATAGTACGTTAAACTGTGTGTGTATTCATATGTGCTAATCTATGGAGAAACATCTAGAAAATGTTCTGATTATATCTGATCACTTTTCAGTTTATGATAGAATTTTACCTGGGAGGATAGAGTGGGGAGGAGAGGATCAATGTTTCTTATAAAAATTGTATAATTGTATTTGAGCCATAAATAATTGCATGCAAATTTTGTCTATTATATTGGTTTCTTTTTCAATAACAATTGACAATTGATATAAGGAAAAAAAACATTGATTTCAAATTGTATCTTATTTGCATAAGGGAGTTAATTTGGTAAAATAAATAAACATAATTATTCCATGAACTAAAGTAATGGAGCATTTCAGTTAGATTTAATTAAGGGAAAAGGGGAAAAATAAATAGATAAATTTCTTTTGAGATCATAATATTGTTAATAATGTATTTACACCCAGGACCTCCTCTAAGCAGTATCCTGGGTAAGTCATAGTCTGTGTTTTTTCCTCATCCCCTTTCCTTTTTCCTACAAGTGAAATATGATAAAAATTAACTTAAAGGGAAAAGAAAATGACACAAAAGGCCTTGTAACCTGAGGGATATATGAGAAGCAGGGCTGTGGAGTATGGTTGCCAGGCAGCAATCATTAGTGTTTGTTGCTTCTTAGGCTCTGTGATGATTGTAGGGACGTTGGGTACATTATCTTTGTAGACCTCATTTTCTCTGATGGACCCTTCTACTCCAATCCCAGAACAGAGTCTGGTTTTATCATCTCCCCATTATATGCCTCTTAGGCCTTAGGAGTTGGTTTCTCCGAGAGTACCCTCCATTTCCCTGTTCCAAAGCACAGTCTAGGGAAGGCCTCCTTGCCCCACTACCCAGTCCACTTCACTTTTCTATCTCTGAATGATAGCTCCAGCCACATAAGACTTTTATTCAAAAGATCCTCAAAAAAGTTTATATACCAATCTACTTACAGGTACTTTTTGAGTACCTACTATGTGCCCAACACTATATAAACTTTCTAGAGGATAGAGAGGTAGCACCCTCAGAGAACTTATAATCAAGTAGAATCAATACGCAGGAAACAATCAGAAAGCAACCTAGACTATATCTATGTGACACAGTGGGTAGAGAGCTGAACTTGGAGTCAGGTAGATGTGGGTCCAAATCCAGACCGAGCAAGTCACTTAACCTCTGTCTACCTTGGTTCTTTCATCTGTGAAATGAGATAATGTTTGCAAAAACTTTTCAAATCTCAAAGTTCCATATAAAGGCTAGCTCTTGCTATCATTATTATTCTCACTTATAGTGCCCCAATTTGGTATTTGGATAAAATGTAGGTGGCCTTTTTTAATAGATAAAATAACCTTGAAACCCAGCAAGATCATTTTGCTTTTCTGAGACACTTATTTGTGCTAGCCCAATATCCAGAACCTAGCTATCCTACCTTCTCCTTTAAAGATTTTTCTGCTAGCCATCTATAATTCCCCTAATGCCTAGATATTTATGATGATTCAGTTTTTGGTATTACTTATTAATTTTTATTGGTACCTTAACATCTGTAGATCTGATAGGCTAGCCCTTATATTAGTCTTCTTAAATTCAAAAGATTAAATAATGAAATGCCTCAGTGGTCAACCTAACCCAGTATTCATTTTCCTGATCATGACTATTGTGAAATGGCTTAGAAATACAAAATATCAATGATTTTTTTTGTAGTGTGTTACACAACGGAGAGAGATTTTTATGCCCCTTAGTCATCATGAATTAAATTACTGTGAAGCCACTATTTATTAAATTACTTTCATGACAATAGACTTTATTCCTGATTGAACCTGATGTTTAGTGTATGCCTAGAAACAAAGATGCCAGTAGGTTTACTCTGGATAATTTCAGATGTAATTCTTATTGGTGTCTCATCCTGATATTAAAACTATCACCTAAGAGCTTAGTAGATTTCTTATCCATACTATATATGACAGTATCTTTGTACATGTACATTTTGGGGAATAAATATGTATCAGAAAAGTATTATGTAAATTGAGTCTTGAGGAATTTAATCATGTTTTAAATGCATTTTAAATCTATAACTTATTTAAAGGAATCCTATTATGAATCCTTTTATAAAGTGAAGAATTATTCCCCCTCCCCCATTTATTTCTTATGCAAATTCTTATTTTTACTTCTCAGTGAAATATCACTTATTATTTGCTTAAAGCAAAGTGTACTCTTACATTGCTTTGCATTTTTTGCCCAGGGAATCTTTTTGGCATCTCTTTAATGTCAGAAGAAATTGAGGAAAGCCCCAGCAGTTTGAGTAGAGCTCCTATAGGGCAAATGTGAATAAGGATATGGATGAGTCTCACTTTTCCCTCTATACTATCTCACTTTGGTGATCTTATTGACTCTCATAGAGTCAAAGATCATCCCTGTGCAAATGATGATCAGAACTCTTTATCAAGGATTAACCCCTCTCCTCCAGTCATGCACCTCCTTTTCGACATCTGAAATTGGATTTCCTTTAGACATCTTAAAATCAACATGGCCAAAACCAAACTCATCTTTTCCTCAAAACTACCTCAAATCAATCACCTAGCCCTAAAATTTAGAAGTCATCTTTGACTCCTCATTATCACTCCCCATATTTAACTTATTTTCAAATCCTACTGATTCTGTCTTCAGAACATCCCTTGAATATTCCTCTCCTCTCTCCTCTGACACTATTTCCATCCTCATCCCCTCACACCTGGATTATCACAATAGCTTTCAGTCATCATACCCATCCATTCTTCATTCAGCTACCAAAGTAGCTTTAAAGATTTTTTTTTATTTATTTGTTTAAATTTTATTTACTTTTAATTTATTTTTATTTTCAGTTTCAAATCCTTTCTCCTCCCCTTCCTCCTTCACCTTCAGTGAGAAGGTAAAAAACATGATACCCATTATACATATGAAATCACAACAAATAAAAAATAAAAACCCAACATATTTCTGCATTGTTGTTGTTTGTTGGGTTTGGTTTGGCTTTTTTGCTTTTAGAGGAGGGAGAGCAGGGCAATTGGGGTTAAGTGACTTGCCCAAGGCCTCATGGCTAGTAAGTGTTAAGTGTCAGAGGCCATATTTGAACTCTGGTCCTCTCAACTCCAGGGCCGGTCCTCTATTCACTGTGCCACCTAGCCACCCCTGAATTGTTGTTGTTGTTCAGTGGTTTCAGTCCTGTCTTACTCTTCATGATCCCATTTGGGATCTTCTTGGCAAAGATATTGGAGTGGTTTGTCATTTCCTTCTCCAGCTCTTTTACAGATGAGGAAACTGAATTATCTCAAACAGGAATAAGTGGCTTACCCAGGGTCACAGTATCTGAGGCCAGATTTGAACTCTGGAAGATAAGTTTTACTGACTCCACACCTCGCACCCTGTCCTGCGGGACCTAGTTGTCAATTCCATATTAGCCATATTTTAGCATATTTTTCCCCTTATTTTTTCTTGCTTTTTTTATATTTCCACATTAGCTATGTTTTAAAAAACAATAAAAATATGCTTCAGCCTACACTCTCCATCAGTCCTCTGTCTAAAGGAAGATAGAATTTTACATTATGAGTCCTTTAGAGTTGTGGTGGATCATTGTATTGATCAGACTTACTAAATCTTTCATAGTTGTTTATTTCTACACTGTTGCTGTTACTTTGTAGACTGTTCTCCCCATTCTCTTCATTGCCCCCAAAGTGATCTTCATAAACCCAAGGTTCAGCTTGTCACTCCCTTATAAAATAAACTCGAATAATTCTGTATTACCTCTGTCTGGGTTTTCAAGCCTTTCACAACCTGACCGGTTTCTACTTTTTTAGGCTTCTCATACTTTCCTCCCCTCCCCATACTCTGCAGTGAGGTGACTCTGGCCTCTTTGCTGTTTTTCACACGTGGAATTCCATCTCTCAACCCATGAGCCTTTTCACTAGCTCTCTCCCATGCCTGGAAATCTCTGCCTCCTTGAATCCACCTCCTTGGCTTTCAAGTCTCAACTCGTATCTCACCTTTTCCAAAGGCCTTTCCTAGTCCCTCCTAAATACTAGTGCCTTCCCGATGAAGGCACTATTCCCAGTTACCTCTGTCCCTATATATCCTATACATTTGCATGTTGTGATCCCATTAGAATGTGAGCTCTTTGAGAGCAAAGACTATTTTTAACCTTTGTTTTATAGCCCCAGAGTTTAACACAATACTTCACACATAAAACAAACAAATGCTTGCTGATTTGAGGATAGGCAGTCATGGATAGATTTGCAATCTGCATTTCTAGAAGCAACATCCAGACTGAAAAGATCATTGATCCAAGTATTTGAGTATATCTGAATCTTTCTGGGGAGTTACATGATACATGGTTATATGTGAGTTACATGATTCCCAACGGCCTGGGTTTTAGTCTTAGTTCTGCCACTTACTAGCTGTGTGACCTTGGATGAGTCATTTGCCACCCCTGGATCTCTATTTCTTCATCTGGAAAATTAGATGGCAAGATGGAAAGAGTACCTGACTTAGAATCAGAAGTAGTTGTTGTTTTTCAGTTATTGCAGTTATGTCCAACTCCTTATGGCCCCATTTAGGATTTTCTTTGCAAAGATACTGGAATAGTCGGCCATTTCTTTTCTCTAACTCACTTTACAGATGAGGAAACTGAGGCAAACAGGGTTAAGTGATTTGCCCAGGGTCACACTGCTGGTAAGTGCCTGAGGCCAGATTTGAACTCAGGAAGATGAGTCTTTTTGACTTCAGTCCCAGCACTGTCCACTGTGCCACCTACATGCCCAGAATCAGAAGACCTTAATTAAATTGGAGCCTGCACTCAATGCCACATTGAACAACATCTATGGACCTGAAGTAGCTGTGGTAAAGAGGCAAAAGCTCCAAATTTAGAGTTAGAAGACTTTAATTTAGATCTGAGCTCTGCCAATAAACCACAGTGTGAACTTTGTTAAGTAATTTGTACTCTCTGGCCTTCAGTTTCCTCATCTGTAAAAGAGTTGGTCTTTGGTCTCTAAAGTCCACCCCACCCCCCCATTTTAAGCTACTTATGTGGACTCCTGGAAGATACCTGTAACCATTCAAAAGAATTTGGCCTGCCCATCGACAAAGGAAAGACAAAATGAATGAAGGATGTCTGTTGGTAAGATTCTAACATCCATTTGGATGGATGACCATCAGTATCTATGTCTGACACAGACCATACATATAAGTGAGTAGGCTAGGTTGATAAGCCATTCCTTTAGCTATCTCCAATTTCCTGTGAAAGCAAAGGCTTATTTAAGAAAAGTAGATGTTACCAGTGTTGCTGTATAGCAATGAAAATAGCAGAAGAATTAAAAAGGATTATTATAGAGGGTAATGGAAAAAAATACATGATGGGTGTGAGTAGTTGTAACATATAAAAAATGAGGAACAAGTGTCTTCAAAGTATTATATGATTGACACCAAGGACACAGTCAAAACTCTTTGCTTCTCTCCATGTCAGGAGAAAGTAAGAAAGACCAGCTGAACATTGGGAGAACTTCCATGGACAAGAATGTCATAGGATGAGTAGGCATGGATGTATTGTCATCAGTAATATTGGAGGAAATTAGGTAGAGGACATAAAAGAGCCATCTGAGTACCGTATGTGGTGTCTAGATTATCTGAGGAATTCAGGCATCCTGTTGCTTACTCACTTCCCATGCTGTACTTTCTATCATCCGCAGGACATTTTTGTTTGTTTGTCTAATGAAGAATGTGACAAGTAATGCTTGTTATTTTATATTGGTGCTTATATAGTTTAATCACATATGAAGGAGGATGAATGGCCACAGACTAATAATCTAAAAACAAGCAGAGCCTGATTGCTCTGGGACCTGAGTTTTGGGGGACCTGAAATGATAAAGGGACCAAGCAGACACACATAATGAGTCAGAGTAGCCGGAGGAGGCAGTGCTGGTCAAAATGATAGAATACAGTGAGTCAGCACATAAATCATACTTTCATTGACAATCTTTTGGTACTTCCTCCAAACCCAGCTGTATCTGATCATTTTAATCACTTTTCATCCATTTAAAAGTGTTGTTGAGGTGAGAAGAAGAGAAGTCCCATGAGTTTCCAGTTTGTTTTTTAATGACTGAACAAATAGTGTTATTTGGATGTAATGGAACATTATTATGCCGTTTTGTTGTTCAGGCCTTTCAGTCATGTCTGACTCTTCATGACCCCATTTGGGGTTTTCTTGGCAAAGATACTGAGTGGTTTGCCATTTCCTTCTCCAGCTCATTTTACAGATGAGGAAACTGAGGCAACTAGGCCCAGCAGTCTATCTACTACACAATCTAACTGTCCCATCATGCCATTAGAAATAAGGAAATAGAAGAACAGGAAGGCAAAAGTGTCAATCTTATTCTCATTGAATTTGGCTCAGGGAGGGAATGACATACACACTAAATAGGATATCTCACCCTACAGGAGAGTAGGAAGAAAGGGGATGAGAGGGGGGATGATGGAAGGGAGGGCAGGCTGGGGGGGAAGGGAAGTTGGAAGCACCCACTTTTGAAAAGGGACAGGATCAAAGTAGAGAATAGAACAAGTGGGAGGATAGGAGGGAGGGAAATATAGTCAGTCTCTTACAATATATCTACTATGGTAATGTTTTGCATAGCTACACATGTACAACCTATACTGAATTGCTTATCTTCCCAGTAAGAGTGGGTGACAAGGGAGGAAGTTAATGAATTTGGAATTCAAAGTTTTAAAATCAAATGTTCAAATATATATATATATGATATTATTAATACTATTTTACATGTAATTGGGAAATAAGATATACAGGCACTGGGGCATAGAGATCCACCATGTCCTACTGGGAAAGTCGAAGGGGGTATGGGAGAAGATATGGAAGAGAACAGATTGGAGGAGGGGATATCCCATGGTACTGCTCTTTTGGGGCAGTGGGTAGGGAAAAAACGGGGAGAAAATTTGTAACTCAAAATCTGGTGTAAATGAACGATATAAACCAGAAGTTATTAAAGCATTTGAAAAAAAAAAAAGAAAGAAGGAAACAGATGATTTCAAAGAGACATAGAAAGACTTATACAAACTGATACAGAGTGAAGTGAGCAGAATCTAAAGAACAATTCATACCAATACATCAAGAATATAAAAATGAACAGTTTTGAAGACTTATATAAACTGATGAAGGATGAAATGAGCAGAACCAGGAAAATAGTTTATACCCACAGTTACCAAACTATGTCAGCCCTGTCCCAATGTGCCCCAGCCAAATCACAAGGGTTCTCTAGAATATTTTTAATTTTTGAGGCAAACACAGGGATATTCAACATCCTTAGTATACAGTGCAAACTACTAGCTTGAGGTGGTTTATAATTTCATCATTAGATTGAGTTACATTTCTTTCAAGAACATTCATTAATGTTCAAGAAAAATATTTCTGTTTACTTATACTTTTGGCTATGCCAGTAACTTCTTGACCTTTCTCATTTGCAACATCATGTCTTTTTCAAACTAGGATTTCAGTGGTTGTGTGATTAAAAGCAAATACCACAGAAAAATCAATGTTGAATAGGAAATGAGGGTGGCAGTGTCCAATCTGATTCTAAGATTTGAGAGATTGTACAGCGCTCAACCATGTACACATCCTCTTTGTAAGTAATTGTAGTCATTCCAGAATGAAATAAACACTTTTTTCTTTCAATTTATATGTACTGTTTTTTGAAATGCTAGGCCACAAATTGTTATTTGTTAGGCCACAAATACTTATTAAATTGTTTAGATCTTAATAAACGAAAGTCCTTAATTAATTAATTAATTAGTCCTTAATTAACGAAACTCTTCAGTATTTCTTTTGACCTTGGGGTGAAAAAATTACTGTGACACTAAGGATGCCTTGAGCAAAGAAAGTTTGGAAACCCCTTATTTATACATTTATATCCCCTTCCCTCCCTTTTCTTTCCTTTCCCTCCCATCTGTTTCTCCCTCCCCTTTCCCCTTCCCCTCCATTGTATTGTCCACCTAGATTTCCTGTATTTGAGACCAGATCTCTATCCATTACACCGCTGTTGTTGCTAGTCAGTCTTTTCAGTGGTATCCACGCTTCCTGACCTCATTTTGGTGTTTTCTTGGCAAAGATACTGGATTGGTTTGCCATTTCTTTCTCCAGATCATTTTACAGATGAGGAAACTGAGGCAAACAGGGTTAAGTGACTTGCAGAGTCACACAGCTGCTAAGTGTCTGAGGCTGGATTTGAGCTCACCAAGATGAGTCTTCCTGACTTCAAACCCAGCACTATATCTACTGTGCCACCTAGCTGCTCTTCTATTATACCATGCTTTCTTTTAAGGCAGATGGGAGACATCTGAATGCGAAGTCATTAATGACTATTCATCTTAATATAAACATTTCCAAGTCAGTACTTTGTCTAGGAGACATCAATTTGTGCCATACCAATATCTTTATAGTTCATTTTATAACAGATTTGTCTGCATTTGGAGGACTACAAGCAAACAGGATTTAATGTTGGGTCTACACCAGAGGCAGTGGGATATAGTCAAAAGAATGCTGAACTCCACTGAACTTGCAATCATGGTATAGAGATTCAAATTGCAGCTCTGTTCCTTATTACCTGTGTGACCTTGGTAAAGTTAGCTAATCCTTCTAGACCTCAATTCCCTCATCTGTAAACGAGGACATTAGACTAAATGAACTCTGTGGTTCTTTCCAGCTCTCAGTCATAGATCTACTTATCCTAACTTCTGGTCATTCAGTAATATTTGAAAGCCTAGTCAGAGTAGGTACTCTAAGGCTCCGAGAGTGTTTCAGTGTCTATCTTTAATTCCTAGTTTCTGATTTACTGAAATGCTTCCCCCCCACCCTCTTACTAGCTTATTCAATGAGAAATATCTCCTCTGCACATAGTAGGCACTTATTACTTATTGACTGAATGAGGCCCCTTGTTTGAAAGGAAGACACTTTCAGGATTTCTCCAACTACTTTACATTTTCATTAAAAAAAAAAGCCTTGGGGCGGCTAGGTGGCGCAGTGAGTAGAGCGTCAGCCCTGGAGTCAGAAGGACCTGAGTTCGGATCTGACCTCAGACACTTAACGCACACACAAACAAACAAAAAAAAAAACCTAGCCGTGTGGCTTTGGGCAAGTTACTTAACCCCAATTGCCCTCCAAAAAAAAAAAAAAGCCTTAAATTTTTAATGTAGGATCATGCCCAGCTTTTATCACTTACTGTTTCATATTTCAGGGTCTTATTATAAATTTACTTAGTTTCCTTAAATTGCCTTTCTTCATATTGCAAAATGTCTGTTTCAGAGTTAGTCTTTTGTAGAAAGAACCAATTGGCTTCACTTAAATACTCGTTTTTTTTCTTTTTCCAGAGCTATTTGAAATATGCAAATACAGCGTTAATTAATGAGCAGATAAATATCAACATAGATAAAATAATTCAGAAAGGGAACTCTAGACTGTAAGAGCTGAGCAGTATTTGTCAAAATGACATTGAAGCATCATGGAATCTTACTAGGATTTCTATTTCAGAAAGGAAGTGTTTGGAATATGGAGATAGAAGTTTAAAAGAAAAACCATGAAATTAGATTAGAAGAAGGAAATAACCGCCCATTTCACAAGATTGACCAGAAGAAGTTGTAACCAGGATTAGAATAAACCAAAAATAATTTTTAGCCTAGAAGGAAGAGAGATTTAGGGGAGGACGTGATCTCCATCTTTAGATATTTGAAAAAGGTTGTCATGTAAAAGAAGAGTCAAATTTTTTCTACTTGGATCCAGAGAAGAAAACTAGGATCAATGGGTAGAAATTAAAGCAAGGCAGATTTTGTAGTGGGAAGATCTAAATTTAGAGTTATCCAAAACTGAATGACTCATTATGGATATTGTAGAGCAAAGTGTAATCTAAGGATCCCTGGGGGTCCTGAGACCCTTTCAGGGGGTCTTTGAGATCAAAATTATTTTCATAAAAATACTAAGATGTGTTATTTTATAATATGGCAAATAAAAATAGATACAACCCACATAAATAAAAGCTCTTAAAGTGGGGTTGGAAGTACTCAATAATTTTTAAGTCCAGAGACCAAAAAGTCAGAGAATCACTATTGTAAAACTTCTTTATAATTCTGGTAGCATCTACTAGCTGACCCCTGAGATTGTTTCCGTAACAATAAGGCTCTGTGATTCTATGATTGTGAAGGATGAGGTAAAACAAACAAACAAAAACCCCTCAAAAAAGCACTTAAAATATGAGTTTTAAAAAATTTAAATAATAAAGAATATAAAACAATTAGAAGGAAAATATCATAATTTTAGACACAGCCTTTTAGATGTAGGAACCTATTATTATTTTTCTAAATTAATTTATTTTTAGTTTTCAACATTCACTTCCATAAGTTTTAAATTTTCTCCACCTCTCTCCCCTTCCCCTCCCCAAGATGGCATGCAGTCTGATAAAGGCTCTATATATACATTCTTATTAAACATATTTTCACATTAGTCATGTTGTATAGAAGAATTAGAGCGAATGGGAGGAACCATGAGAAAGAAAAAACAAAACAAAGGGAAAAAAAGAGAGAAAATAGTATACTTTGATCTGCATTCCAACTCCATAGTTCTTTCTCTGGATGTGGATGGCATTTTCCACAATGAGTCTTTTGAAATTGTTTTAGCTCCTTGAATTGCTGAGAAGAGCTAAGTCTATCAGTTATCATACAATGTGGCTATTACTATGTACAATGTTCTCCTGGTTCTGCATTTCTCTGAGCATCAGTTCACATAAGTCTTCCCAGGTTTTTCTAAAGTCTTCCTGCTCATCATTTCTTAGGCACCAATAGTGTTCCATTACATTCATATACCACAACTTTTCCAGCCATTCCGTAATTGATAAGCATCCCCTCAATTTCCAGTTCTTGACCACCACAAAAAGAGCTGCTATAAATATTTTTGAACATATGGGTCCTTTTCCCATTTTTAAGTTCTCTTTGGTATACAACCCTAGAAGTAGTACTGCTGGGTCAAAGGGTATGCACATTTTTATAGCCCTTTGGGTATAGTTCTAAATTGCTCTCCAGAATGGTTGGATTAGTTCACAACTCCATCAGCAATGAATTAATGTTATAATTTTCCCATATCTTCTCCAGCATTTATTATTTTCCTGTTTTGTCATGTTAGCTAATCTGATAGGTGAGATGTGGTACCTCAGAGTTGTTTTGATTTGCATTTCTTTAATAAATAGTGATTTAGAGGATTTTTTCATATGACTATAGATAGCTTTAGTTTCTTCCTCTGCAAACTGCCTGTACATATCCTTTGACCATTTATCAATTGGGGAATGACTTGTATTCATATAAATTTGACTCAGTTCTCTATATATTTTAGAAATGAGGCCTTTATCTGATACACTGGTTGTGAAAATTCTTTCCCAACTTTCCACTTCCCTCCAAATCTTGGTTTCAATTGCCTTTGTTTGTGCAAAACCTTTTCAATTTAATGTAATCAAAATTATCCATTTTGCATTTCATAATGTTCTTTATTTCTTGTTTGGTCACAAATCCCTCCATTCTTTATAAATTTGACAGGTAAAATGTTTTTTGCTCTCTTAATTTACTTTAGTATCAACCTGTATATCTAAATTGTATACCCATTTGGACTTTATTTTGATTCTACACCCAGTTTCTGCCATACTATTTTCCAATTCTCCCAGAAGTTTTTGTCCAAAACTGAATTTTTATCCAAGAAACTGGGACTTTTGGGTTTATCAAATAGTAGATTATTATCATCATTGACTACTGTGTCTTATGTACCTAATCTGTTCCACTGATCCACAACTCTATTTCTTAGCCAGTACCTAAGTAGGTTTGATGACTGCTGCTTTATAATACAATTTAAGATCTGGAATGGTGGGGACACCTTCCCTAGCATTTCTTTTCATTAATTCCCTTGATAGTGTGAACCTTTTGTTCTTCCAGATGAATTTTGTTATTATTTTTCCTAACTCTATAAAATATTTTTTGGTAGTTTGATCAGTATGGCACACCTAATTTTTTTTTACTTTATATCCCCAGAATCTAGCATAGTGTACTGCTTAACAATATTCTTTAAATTGAACTGAACAGTAAAATGTAGTTATAGCTGGCAAACGTATCCAATATCAGTAGTTCTAAGAAAAAGTATTTTAAAAGATTAATGTAGTCTACCAATGGGTGGAAGGGGAAGTATATCAACATTCTGATGTCATTTTTTAAAAATCACATTTACCTTAAGAAATTCTTCCTTTTTATTAGAAATTTAAGTGCATCTCATCCTATCAAGTAGTTTGACTGAATGTTTCTTAGAATGTGAAGCTGATTGATCATTATTTGATACAAGGTGTCACAAAAGCCCAAGTGTAGCTTTAAATCATAAAAGTTTGAATTTAAACTATTGTAACTTCAATCTGTACAAGACTTTGTGGATATTTTGTATATGTACATGTATATTACATATTTAATATTTTATATTAAAGCACTTCTAATGATGGTTTCTATATTATCATAGTCTATGAAATAAATCCTTATGATTCTCTCCCAGACATTCAACATCACAAAAATGATAGCATCTTCGTACCTTTAAAATTCAAAGCAACAAAATTTTTAGTGGAAAAATTTCATTTTTTTTTCTTCAAATGTTGGAATAGCATCATCTTTAGAGTATGATTGCCAAATTATCAGTTCCACTATGTGGATCTCATGCGCCAAATTCTGGCATTAAAATAATTCAGCTGATCCAAAGATATAATGAGCTTAACAGCCCTTAATGTTTGATAATAGAGTGAACCATATAATCAGAGTAAGATTACTGCAAAGACACATATATATTAGGAAAAGCAAATGAAAAAACGAGTTATTCCTGAAGCATTATCATTCAAGTTCAACATGAGTATAGAATACATATTTGGAAAGAGAAGATTTCTAGCAATTACTTTATGGCACAGTGATGAGAATAGTAGCACAAGATAAGAACAGCATGTTATAGTGGATGGTCAAATAAAGTTGAGCATAAGCCCTCTCTTTGCTGCATCCTGGTCATGTGACTCTGGTAACTCACTCAATTTCTCAGTGCTTCAGACAACCCTCTGAAATATGTTACAACAATCACTGTGGCATTCCCCTCTCAGAGACTTTCCTTCTCTTAGGTTCACTATACAAATGAAAGCACAGGACTGGCAAAAGAAAAGAATAACAGCTTAGTTTTAATGTATTACCTAGCGGACTAATTAGATCAGAGTAGCCCAGTTGAATAATTCCCTCTTGAAGGTCCTATAGGTAGCTACATTGATATTTCCATGTCAGTCAGTCAGTGCTATTAGGGGCCTCTAGGTGGGACAGAGTACTGGGTCTGGAGTCAGGAAGACTCATCTTCTGAATTTAAATTCAACCCCAGATGCTTACTAGCTGTGTGACCCTAGCCAAGTTACTTAACCCTCTTTGCCTCAGTTTCCTCACCTGTAAAATGAGCTAGAGAAGGAAATGGAAAACCAGTATCTTTGCCAAGAAAAACCCAAATGGGATCACAAAAGGTCAAAAATGAAAAACAACTGACCAACAACAATAGTCAGTGCTGTATTCATATGTTTCAAGCAGCTTTTCTGAAATTTAATGGTTTTCAGAAGTATGTGCTCTGTATAAAAATACTGCAATAAACTACGGGCCTGGTAGGAAAAAAGAGACTGTAGGACCCAGAGGATGAAGGGAAGGAGGAGTGCAAGCAAAGTAAATGAAGAGAATCTTTTTTAGATTTGGTGTTAGTCTTTGAGACCAGGTCATCCTGAGAAGTTTGAGGGAGACATGAGAATATAATATAAGGAAGACATGAGAATCGTCTCCTTGGGTGATAGGTGAGAAAATCATTGGGTCTTGGGTGGTCGCTGCCAAAGCAGCCATAATTAGTGGCCTTTATGTGGTATTCACATTGAATGGCAAAAGCACTTTTTCAAAACTAGGAAAGGTTTCTGGTCATTAGGATATAGGCCAAAAGAAGTGAGAGGATTATATTTGTAATGTGTTTCTCTCCAGCCATACTTTTTTTTCCTTTTATTAAATTGATTTATTTTTAGTTTACAACATTCATTTCCATTAGTTTTAAATTTTCTCCTCCTCTCTTCCCTCTCCCCTTCCCAAGATGGCATGCAATCTGATAAGGCTCTATATAAACATTTTTATTAAACATATTTTCACATTAGTCACATTGTATAGAAGAATTAGAACGAATGAAAACCATGAGAAAGAAAAAAAGAAAACAAAACAAAATAGCATACTTTGGTCTGCATTCAGATTTCATTATTTCTTTCTCTGGGTATGGATGGAATTTTCCATCATGAATCTTTTGGAGTTGTCTTAGGTCCTTGCATTGTCCAGCTGTACTTGTAGTATGAATATACATGTCAGCTTCTTAAAGGAAAGGGCTATATTTTTCTCTTCAATTCTTAGTCAGTAAGTACCTAATAAATGTTAAACATTAAATCATGATGGATGTGAATAGGAGACTGCTAGTGATGAAGACCATAGGGGTAGAGGAGTGAAAGAAGCTTGCTCAGGATTCCTTCTGCTTGGAGGAAGAGGAAGAGAAGGCAGACCAGAGCATTAAGTATCACCATGTGCCTTTCCATCTCAACATCTCTTTGTTTAGCACTGGCTGGATAGGAGCTACTCAGGGAAGAGAAATAATCATTAGAATGGGAATTACAACTTTATTGAAGGACCAGGAACCTCTTGACCTGGAGAGAACCATGTTTCTATCAGTCAGTAATAGCTATGAACACTGAGGCAGTGGCTTCCAGAGGCTCTTAGTTACCCTATTGGAATTCCATGTTATAGGATATAAGGGCTCCTGGGGAATCTTTCCTTAGACAAGAATAATAGCTACCACTGAACTATGATGCCCTGAAGGAACAATATACCTAGTGCCCAGGGAATGAATACCCCAGCTACTCTGAGTATAGCACAAAGTTTATATGTAACACCTAAAATATATCAGCCACCTAGGAGGGAAAACTCTAAAACTGAAGGATAAAAATACATTTATCCCATTATGAATTAAGTCTAGCCAAGCTAAAGGAGTAAACTGAAACCCATCTGAGTGTTCTGTAGATGGGGACTTTGAGGGTAGTCTTCAAATACTTGGAGGGTTGTCATGTGGTAGGTGAATTAGGCATTTTTTTTACTTTGGCTAAGAAGGCAAGTATGTGGAAATTAGGGATAGATTTGTCTCAACATAACCAAGATGTTAATAATTTTTGTTGTTTCATCATTTCAGTTGTGTCCAACTTTTCCCAATTTAAGGCTTTCTTGGCAAAAATACTGGAGCGGTTTGCCGTTACCTTCTCCAGCTACAAAACTGAGGTAAACAGGGTTAAGTGACTTGCCCAGAGTCATGCAGCTAGTAAGTGTGTGAGGCCAGATTTCAATTCCCAATAGACTCCAGGCCCATGCTCTATCCATTGCACCACCTAGCTGTCCTCTTAAAAATTAGAATTCTCCCAAAATGAAATGATCTACCTTGGGGAGGTGATAGCGGGAAAAGAAAAGGTGAGAAAGAAGACAGGGACCTCAAAGGTCATCTAATTCAACCACCTCATTTTACAGGTAAAGAAACTGAAGCCAAAAGAGGTTAAATGTCTTGCCTATGGTTGGACAGGTACTATCAAGACCTCAGATTTAAACTCAAGTCTGGCAACTGTCATTCCACTTACTATACTTACTATAACTGGAGGCTCTTAGTTGGTGTTTGGATAATTACTTATTGAGAATCTTACCAATATATTTCATGATTTGGGTAGCAATTGGATTGGATGACCTCTGAGGTCCTTTCTGACTCTAAGATATTGATTCCATCATTCTGTTACCTGTCACCTAATAATTATATCACCTTACTTTTCTATAGAGCTTTAGAGGTTAGAAATCAATCAGCAAATAATTAGTTAAGAGTCTCAACATATTGAGGCAGCTAGGTGGTATAGTATGATGTTAGGAAGATGAGTTTGAATCCTGCTTCGGACACTGCCTAGCTATGTGATTCTGCACAAGAACCTCATCTGTGCAATGAAGTTAGGGTCAATGCCTCTAACATCCCCTATTGCTATGATTTTGCAGTCCTGTGTGCCAGGCACTGGACTAGGGGCAGAGATATAAAGACAAGTAAACATTGTCCCCACTCTCAAGGACCTTATATTCTATTGTAGACTATAATATATATTTATATCTTAATATTATTTTATATGTGTATATATGGACATATATACATATATACTACATAGATAAATATGAAGAATATACATATAGGTAATGGGGGTGTGTCTAATAAGAAAAACAATGTCCAATAGGCAGATGATGGTGTGAGTGAAAAGCTTAGGAACAAAAATGCTAAATGTGTAGATTGGCATTCATCTGCATAGAGTTGATAATTATACCCATGTAAGATGAAAAAGTCACCAAGACAACAAATGTTGGGAGACTAGAGGGCCCAGGATAGACCTTTGTGTTATATCCAGAGTCAAAAGATCATGATATGGTTTCTGAGTCATCAAAGGAGACCCATAAGATAGTCAGCTAGGTAGGAAGAGAGACAACAGAGAGAGAGAGAGACAGCATAAAAATCTTGAGGCTTGAGTATCCAAGATGAGAGGGTGATGAGCAATGTCAAATGTGATTTCCATTTAAGATGATTGTGTGAACAGTCACATAGGAGCCTACCTCTCACATATGTACACCAGCAAAGATCTAAAAAAAGCACCAGCTGGTGATCAATAAGTCCAAAGGGAGAGTACAGGAAGTGCCTTTATTCAGCCCAAGCTTGAACAAAAAGACGGCCAGGAGCCTAAGGGCTCTGGGAAAGGGCCCGGATCTGAAAATCCAGCACAGGTAAGCAAGCCAGAAACCTGTCCTTGCAGACTGGTAAAGGAGGATAGGAAAAGGTATGAGGTCTAGGGGCTGTGTGAAGAGAAAGGGGATTTCTTTGAGAATGGCCTCTTAATATTCCAGATTAAAGTATGACTAAGGTCATCACCCAAAAGAAAGGGAAGGGGATGATAAAAAACAGTTTTATATCCACTATTGAGTTTTATCTGTATGGAAACCCTGAGAAAATAGGCCAGGCAGAGGCAGAAAACCAGTCAGAGAGGTTATTTACCCATGGTCACACAAATGGTAGGAGCTAGAACCCTGGTTTTCATACTCCTAACCCTGCATTCTGCTAAACCATACTACCTTCCCATCCTGTACCAGGAACAACCCTGAGGAAATAGCCTTTTAAGTCAAGCCCTTAAGGGGGTGGGGGGGCAGGACACAGATGGAGGAAGCAGGAATGGGTTCTGGCCAGAGTTTCACTGGGGTCAGTAGACAGCAAGGTGGAGAAGAGAATTTTGTCCTGATACCACTAAGCCAGGGGTTGGTGAAGCTGAGATAGCCAGAATTCAAGGACCAAACCCTTTATCCTCGGGCCATCTTTTCAAGGCTATAGATTCTTTGTTATTTTAGAAATAACTTTCTCACACTTCACGTATGCAGCACAGAGATAAATAGGTGGGAGGAGAGGCATGGAGCGCAGCAGAAATGCAGCCTGTCTTCTTTTTGCTGCTGTGTAGGGCCTTCCAGTCCCTGGCTTTATTTGTTCCCTAGGAAACACTGTAGGGCGGAATTTGATTAGCTGGTTGTTGGTGGGTCAGTTGCTACTCCTGTTTCTAGTGGCCGATGTTTGTGTAAGACAATCAAAGCAAATACTGCTTAATTTCTGGGATTTATGAAGAGCGTCACCCCCAGGACCCTGGCAGAGCTCCCCCATAAACTCATCCTAGGGAGCTGAGGTTGATGCCATAGGGATACTAATCACATGGACCATTCTAGATTTTAAAAGCCAGCCGCAGAAACATTTGTACACGTGGCATCTCTTGGACCTCACTGCCTTACCAAAGAGGATGAAAAACATGAGACGGAAGAACTCCTTTGCTCATCATTTAGGGATCCTGAGCTTAACAGCTTCATAGGAAGTAAAGTATAATGACCTAACACAGTAAATGTGCCGGAAATTATCTGTTTGAACCCAACTGTGAGACAGATATCCCTATAGTTCTTGTAAATCTCAGCCATTGTTTACTATCTCTGCTGACTTTACAAAAGTAGTACCAAACACTGGGCTATGGAGCTGAATTTGTTTGGTGCTATCACATCTTATCTGAAGATTTTTTTTAATTTGTAAATTAAACACCATGCAAGTAGTGGTATAATAAAATTCAAGCTGCAAGTGGAGAGTTTGCTACAATATGTGAGTCCTTGTGGTAGGATCCAGGGAACCTTTTTTGGCCTAATTACTTCCAGGATCTACTTTTTTTTTCTTTTTGACAAATGCTACTATTTCAAGTATTTAGTTTTACAGATTCAACCTGGAGAGGGAGAAGTAAACTGATTTGAAGTCAAGGGACCTAGATCTGAATTCCAATACATCTTCCTACTTACTAGTTAGTAGAGAAAGTCACTTAATTTACCTGGGCCTTTTTGAGAAGAAGAACTAATATTTTTATGGCATTTACTTTATGCCATACATTTATACTGAGTGCCTTACAGTTATTATCTCATTTGCACCTCACAACCATAGGAGATAAGTGTTATTGCTTCCATTTTGCAGATGAGGAAACTGAGGCAAACAGATGTCAAATAACTGAGCTAGTAAGTGTCCGAGGGTGGATTTGAACTGACTCTAGAACCAGTGCTCTACCCACTGTACCACCCAGCTGCTTTTTCTTGCTCTGGATGAAAGGAGGTGGCCATGCCATGCCAGCCTAAACTCATCTCCCCTTTTCATACATTTTCTAAATGAGTTAGTCATTGAGGTAATGCTATATGGATTTCAGCAAGGATATTTGATACCTCCATTATGACATCCTTGTGAAAAAATGGACAAATGTGCACTAGATAGTACAGTGAGATACTTTTAAAATTAGTTGGATGCAGGTTCAACAGATGAGTTTTGCTTAACTCATAGGTCTCATTAATAGGCCTCATTTTCCTTATCTATAAAATTTGAGTATTGAACCAGATGGTCTCTAAAGTCAGTTCCAACTCACAATCCTATGTCAGCCAGGAGAGGGACTCTGGTGCAGCATCTCACAGTTCTCTGTCCTCTTGTGCTTAGTATTTTTATCAGTGGCTTGAATGAAAGCAGATGGAACACCGGGCCTACAGTCAGGAAGACTTAAATTCAGATCCAGCCTTAGACACATACTAACTGTGACCTTGGGAAAGTCACTTAATTTCTGTTTGCCTTGTTATTGTTCAACCTTCAAAGAAGATGAGTGACATCACACAGTGACTTGTGCATGAATTGTATTTCAGTGAGGCAGAGTGGTGCAAAATTGTCAGCTTCTGTTTAAGAAGTAGCAAATTTAGCTAATAAGTAGGATAACAGAAGTCAAAGTTGTTAGTTTCTCTTTTCCTGAACCATTCAAGTCCAGTGGCAGGACAAAGTTCAAGACCACTGGCAATGGCTCAGGATGCAGTAGATGTCCCTAGCATCTTCTATGCCTGACCAAGCTCTGAGAACTCCACAGCACCTGCTTCAGCTGCCTTAATGTCTGTTGGAACAAATTGTTCTCATCTGTCCATTCCACCAGGGAAGTCTTCACATGCTTGGGATAGACATGTCCCTAATTCCCCAAATCTGCTGGAGAAGAAACTGGCAAACTACTCCAGTATCTTTTGGGGCAGCTAGAGTAACACAGGAGATAGAGTCAAGAAGATTCATCTTCCTGAGTTCAAATCTGGCCTCAGAAAATTGCTAGCTGTGTGACGCTGGGCAAGGCAATTAACCCTGTTTGCCTCAGCTTCCTCATCAGTAAAATGAGCTGGAGAAGGAAATGGCAAACCACTTCAGTATCTTTGCCAGGAAAACCCCAAATGAGGTGACACAGAGTTGGAGTTGACTGAAAAACAACTGAACAACAAACTTGAATGAAGGCATAGATGGCGAGGGTATCAACTTTTCAGAAGACGAGAAGTAGCAAAGTTTAGGTAATAAGTAGGATAACAGAAGTCAAGACCCCAAAATCTCCTTAACAGACCAAGATGGTGGTGGATTAAATCTCACAATATACATTTTTGTAGGGGAAGAATGTAAAGCCTTCCATTTATGTTCAGAAAATTAACTCTGCAAGTATAGGTTGGAGAGGGATGGACAGCATATAGTTAATGGACTGTAGGCTCAGTGCAAATCAGTAGTGGGATGCTGCAGTGAAAAATGTGATACATCCTCAGACAGCATTACTAGAACTGTGTCTAGAGCTGGAGATGTGAGAGACCCACTTTCCCCTGCCCAGCTCAAACCATATTGGAAACATCATGCCAAGCTCTGAGGGCTGCATTTTAGAGGGAATGTTGAGAGTGTTCATTGGAGGGACAGCAGAATCTTGAAGGTATTGGAAACAAAGCCAAGTTTGTATTAGTTGAAGGAACTGGGCATGTTTATCCTGGAGAAAACTTAAGGGAAGCATGATAATTACCCTTCACAGAATATATAAAGCATTGTCAGGTAGAAGAGGAAGAAGAAATAATAGACTTATTCTGCATAGCCCCAGAGGGTGGTACTTGAACCAATAAATGGATGTTACAGATCATATTTTTATTTAACATTAAGGAAAACTTCCTGATAATTTGGGCAATTCAGAATGGAATGAGGTACTTCAAGGGGATTGGGTCAGGGGAGGAAGGTAGGGAGTTCTCCATCCTGGAAGGTATTAAAGCATAGGCTGGATGACCATTGTTGGAAATAGTGTAGCAAGCTACTATGATTTGGGCAGAAATTGAGCTAGGATTCATGGTCAGAGAACCTGGATTCTAATTCCCACCCCACTACCTACTTCCTGTGTAACCTTAGATGAATCATTTCTTCTCTCTGGGCCATAGTTTCCTCATCCTTAGAGTGAAAGAATTGGAATAGATAACCTCTGAGGTCCCTTCATGGTCTACATCTGCCCTTCCTCCTCAGTCATCTACCTCTCTCTCTGAGCTCCTTGAAAGCAGGGACTGTCTTTTGCCTTTCTTTGTATCCCAAACACTTAACATAGTCCCTAACACATAGTAGGCACTTGATAAATGTCTATTGACTGAATGACTACTTCCTACACACAAGCCCAAGTCTTCCCATCCTTAAAGACCTCCACTAAATTATATCATGTCTATAAGCAATCATATCTCTCTTCCTTTTCACAGCCAAATTCCTAGAAAGTGATTATTTGACTTCTAAGGTTTCTTCCAGGTCTGAGAGTTTATAACTGTATATAACTGCAGCTAGAATCATGTAATAAAAGTCTAGAAAGATCAAAAATCCCAGCTGCCTCTCCTATATAAACATAACTTTATATAGGGAGATGACCTGTCTTGATGCAACTCAGGGTATCAGTGTCTTGAAGTGCCTTGTACCTAGGTTTGTAGTTTTTCTGAAAATAAACTTGTTCTTCCTGACATAGCCATGCAATTTCTGAAACTTTTTTTTAAATACCCTGAAGCCCCTGGATCTGACTGACCCCAGGGCTTTGAAACCTGACTATAAGACAACATTTTTAAAGAATTATGTGCCTTTGTATCCTGGCATCCCGAGGACCTAATCTTTTGATTTTTTTCTTTATTACTTGCCCTGAATCCTGGCCTAGAGTCAAATGTGTTTCCTAGTGGTTTGTCCCCAGCCTTTGGATTTATTCATCAAAGTGCCCTTGGCCGCTTGTCTTTCAGAGGGCAGCTACTCTTCCTTTTAACCACGGGCCATCTATTCATTCTGCCTAGGATATTTGGGCTAATCATAAGGAAAGCCCAAGTTTACCTTTTCAACCTCAGCACCCCTGCTTCCTTTCTGTAGAAAAGTAGGACATTTTGCCTCTGAAAACATACCCCTCCCCAGCCCAGTAACTTTTTCACCTTCCAATTAAAAGTAGGAATATTTTTCACTTGACTCCTATGAGTTAACCATCCCCTCATTGACTGTTTAATAACTTTTTTGTCTAGTTCAAAGATGTACTTTGATTTGCCTTGTGAATATTTGCTTATTTCTCTAAAAGATTGCTAATAGCAGTAGCTTGAGTCAGTAACTTAAGGTATTCAGAAAAAAATGTTTTTCAAACCTTTTCCTTACAGGGCCAGTAGCCTTTATATCAATACTTTTTGAAGGCTTTTAAATGGAGATTTAGACTGATCTATCAACCATTTCAACATAGAAGTAAGGAGGAGAGCTAGATCTAAAGTTATAAGATAATTAATAAAAGAAATTCAGCAAAAAACTAAGCAATCATTGGAGCTTGAGTGGCCTTTAGACATGATCCCATCAGATCCTTACCTTACCTTACTTTACAGATGAGGAAAAGGAGACTGAGAGATGTGAAAGGACTGGCCCAAAGACATATAGCCAAAAGTTAGTGGCAGAGTTAGAACTCTTATCTCCTCCTTCCCTGTTTAGTGCCTCTCCTAGACAAACTTTGGGGGAAATTTTGGATTTGTATCTGGCTGAGGGCATTTGGGCTACATGGTAACTAAGGACCCTTTTAGCTCTAGAGCTATGATTCCATGATTTTACTTTTGGGGAAAAATCAGAATTTCAGAAATCAGTCAGCAAGGATTTATAAAGCACTATGTGACACTATAGGGCAAGCTAGGTGGTGTAGTGGTTTGAGTACTGGGCCTGGAGTCAGGAAGACTTGAGTTCAAATTTGGCCTCAGACATTTACTAGCTGTGTGACCCTAGGCAAGTCACCTAACTCTGCCTCAATGTCTTCATCTGTAAAATGATCTGGAAAAGGAAATGACAAACCACTCCTATATCTTTGCAAAGAAAACTCCAGATGGGGTCATGAAGAATTGTACACAAATGAAACAACTGCACAACAACAAAATAATCCAGATACTGTTACAGCCATTGAAGATACAGAGAAAAAAGTAAAAACAGTCTCATATTTCCAATAAGCTTACATTCTAATGAAGGAGACATGTGCATCTATAAGAAAATACAAGAAACTTGCAAAGTACTTCAATAACTGAAGGACCTGACAAGGCTTCTTACAGAAGGTAATGTTTGAGTAAAGTATTAAGGAAGTCAGGGATTCTAAGAGGCAGAGGTTAAGAAGGAGTATATTACACATACATATATATATATATAGTTAATTTTTTCCAATTACATATAAAAACACTTTTTTACATTCTTTTTTAAAATTTTGAGTTCCAAATTGTTTTCCTCCCTCCTTCCTTTCTCCCTTTGTTGAGAAGGCAAGCAATTTGATATAGGTTATACATGTGAACGTATGCAAAATATATTTCCATATTAGTTATGTTGTAAAAGAAAACACAGGCCCAAAACAGAAAAAAATAAAGTTTTAAAAAAGTATGCTTCAATCCACATTCAGACTCCATCAGTTCTTTCTCTGAAAGGAGATAGCATTTTTCATCATAAGTCAGGAAAGAGTATATTCCAGACATCAGGCATAGTGATTGCAAAGGCATGGAGATGGGAAATTGAGAGGTATGTCCAAGGATCTGCAAGGTGGTCAGTATAGCAGGATCATAGAGTGCATTTAGAAGAATAAAGGGTAAATAAACTGGAAAGAGAGAAAAGGACCAAGTTATGAAGAATTTTAAATGCCAGTCAGAGGAGCTTCTATTTAATCCTAGAGGTAATGGGGAGCCACCAGAGTTTATTGAAAATGAGAATGACATTAGACCTGTGCTTTAATAGATTTGCAGAGAATGTATTGGAGTGGGAAGAAATTTATGGCAGAAAGACCAATTAGATTATTATACTCATCTTGACAAAAGATGAAGAGGGATGGAAATAGGGTGGTGATTGTGTAAGTGAGGAGAAGAGGATGTATACAAGAGATGCTGTGGAAATGGAAACAATGACTCGTGGCCACTGATTGGCTATATGGGGTGAGCAAGAGGGTGGAGCTGAAAATGTTACTGAGGTTTAGGACCTGGGTCACTGAGAAGGTGGTGGTGCCCTTTGCAGTAAGAGGGAAGTTCAGAAGAAAGGTGGGTTTGTGGGAAATGATGAGTTTGGTTTGGGGCATGCTGAGATTGAGATGCCTGGGGAGCACCCAGAATCAAAATGGGCAATGGGCAGTTTGTGATGTAGGACATTAGCCCAGGTGAAAGATGAAGAGAACTGTATCTGGGAAAGCTGCTTGGGGATAGTAAGAGCTGTGACCAACAGTGTTTTGAATAAAAGAGTTTTAGCATCCAAATGAAAAATATGCATTAAATATCTACTGATTGTAAGGCACTGGGCTAAGTGTTGCAGATACAAAGATGAAAATGGCATAGTAGATCTAAAGAGAATGAAATACTTCGTTCATGGATATTCATGGCATTTGGGCTTGAAATGGTCCTTACAAGACCATCTGGTGAATGCCTTCATTTAAGATGAGAAAATTGAGACCCAGAAACCTATGAACTGGCCAAAGTCAGAACTGGCCAAAATTTATTTGGTAATAAATCAAAGAGCCAGGACTCAAACCAAAATCTTCTGAGCCCCAGTCCAGTGATCTTGAATATGTGCTTTGAAGTTATTCTACATAGTAAATAATTTTCATGTTAAGACTTTTTATAATGAATTAAGATAAAAGTTTTTAGGGTAATTTTTATTTCCACTAATCCATAGCAGAATTAATTTTCAGTTACCCTGGGAGTTGGATATAAGAACATCGAAACAAGAATCTCCTTAAACTATTTTCCATTATTATCAACTGGTTGCAAAATTTCAGTTCTCGCTTCACTCCCTTCCCCTGACAGTTTTCCGGTGAAATGGCCAAAAGACAAGTAAAGGATGGGTAGAAGGAGAAAGGGGGTCTTAGATCATCCATAAACAGTATAAACAGTCCCTGAGTTATCAAGACCTAGCAATCTGCCTGTGTTCCTCCCATTTGGACTCTTTGGATGACTTGCATGTGACCTTGAGAGGTAAAATAAAAGTGTCTTATCTAAGGGTAAATGTAAGGTCCATTCATCATAGTGGGGGTTGAATACTTTAAAAAAAGTAATTTCCTTTACTATCCCATGGGCCAATTCATAATTGTATTTGATTTGATGTGCTAGATGGACCCAATCTAATTTAAAGTCTGTCTCGATATAACAAATAGTAAAAGTCAACTAATGGAGGTTGGTTTCTATGGGATAAGTGTTCTTTTGAAAACATTTGGAATATTGAAAATGCCATTCACTTGTTGGTAATATTCCAAATCTCCAATTTCAAACTGTTAGTCTTTTTTAATATTATCCTTAAAACATACGCTATAATTTCTTGTTATCATCCAAATCTGTGGTAAGCATGTGTCTATATATTTAATTATGTGGGTTCATATCAGTTTTCTCATCTATGAAATAGGAGAAATGGACTCCATGATTTCTAAAGTCCTTTCTAGTTATAGGTATATAATTTTATTATTCAAATATGTGTTTATTCATAATGATAGCTTATATTTATATATATTAGCTTATATATTTTTACATACATTATCTCATTTGACAGTGAAACACTGATTAGGTAGTATAAGTATTATGATCCCTAGGTTACAGGTGATGGAATCAAGGACCACCAGACTGGTTCTGAATGTATTTTTTTTCCTGTGTAGAAGACTTAAAGATGTTGCTTTTGAGAAAAAGATTTTAAATAAGGAACAAATTAGAGAGATGACCATTCTTTTCTTAAAACTGCTTATCTTCCTTGTATGTATTACTTTCCAAAGACTTGAATGATTTGTTCTTTTACTATGAGTAGAGTGAGGAAGGAGAAGAGGAGGGTTGTAAGTAAGAGCTGGTGAATAAAAGCTAGAAAAAATCAGTTTTTTTTTAATAGGAATGAAGAATAATGTAAGAATTAGCCAATGAAAAGCTTAGTGGGGCAAGCATCTTTATCCATTGCTCTTTGCAGATAGATTGGATAAACAGATGTTTCCATCACCAAGACAAGAAAACATCTTGTTTGGACCTTGATTATTCAATGTCTTGTATTTTCTGATTATTTGATGTGTTTAAGTCCTGTTTTAAGATTAAGATGATAAAATTAGAATTGCTAAGTACCTAAAAGGTCATCTAGTGCAAGCCTCTCATTTTACAGATATAGAAACTGAGACCCAGAGAAATTAAATGGATGTGTCCCTTTTGTATATGAATTAGGGTTTGTTTTTCTATAATTCCCTTATAAATTTTAAGGCATTATACAAATGTATAATTATTATTCTTGAATCCCTCTCCTCCTTCACAGGGCTTAGCATAAGACTGGGCACTTAGTAGGCTCAATAAATACTTGCTAACCTAATGAATCATATTAAAAATATTGAAATGAATATATGTAGTATTTATCTTGTTGGGAATACATGAAATGGAAATAGTTCTCTCTAGAGGGACAAGCTAGAGACTAATAGGGAGAAGTTATAGGGCAATGATTTTTTAATTAAATATAACATTGATAGCTGACATTTATATTTTATTTATATATGTGTATATATATATATATAAATATGTATACATTTAAAGTTTGTTTAGTCATCACTTACATGACATTATTGAATCTTCACAACAGCTAGGTGATTTAGGTACTACAAGTATAATCTTCATTTTATACATGAGGATACTGAGGGTCATATAAAATCCCTTGCTTCTGGTCACACATCAAGTATCAGAGGCAAGATTCAAACACAGTTCTGGCCTGGATCCAAGTCTGATGTTCTTTTCTTTACAACCCACCAAATAATTAGGGCTATGTAACAATGAGATGAGTTGCCAAGTTCCTCATCACTAAAAGTATTTAAGCACAGTCTGAATGATATTTGGATGCCCTGTCAGATCCAGTCACCATGGTTTCACAGCTTCCAGCAGCTGCTTTCAGGTGATTAGTAGTCAGTGTGGGGAAGATAAATGGGGTAGTAGTGGCCTAAGGTTGAGGCTTGAGAGGGCATAAAAGAAGAAAGAACAAGACAACCAAGTGATTCAACCATGGAAGACAACGTCTTGTTAAACTGATAGACTATTGGGGAAAGTTAGGTTAGAATGGTGGGACTGATAGGGAAAACTGAGGGAAATATGATTACTAGAAACTCAATTCAATTCCACAAACATTAAACACGTACCATGTATAAAGTACTGTATTAAGTATTGGGATCACAAAACCACAATCAAAACATTCCCTGCTACAAATCAGATAACTAAGTACAATATAATTTGGAGAGAGAGAGCACTGAAAACTTAAGTGATCAGAAAATACTTTGCATCACTTACAGCATCTGAGGGAAACTAAGGATTCCAAAAGGCAGAAGTAAAGGCTGGATGCCTTCCAGGGATGGACAGCTTGAGCAAAGAGAGGAAGATGGGAAGATGGAATGTGGTATTCCGGGAATAACTAGTGGGTGAAGTCATAGAGTGTAAAGAAGAGGACAAATCACAGGTTTTATAGGAGTAAAGCAGAGGAATGATTGAAGGTCAGGAAATTGGGATCATGGGGAAAATTAGGTCCAAGATCAGGAGATTGAACAATTTGGGGTGATGGTGAGGGCTAAGATATTACTTCCATTTTGCATGAATAAAGTAGGTGGGAGAGAGAAGCCATGAGAGTTGAGAAGGCTGATGAACTGGGAAGCTGGGGTGTCAATGGGACATCACTATATACGTTGAAATCATCAAGAATGATAGGGGATTGGAGTAGGAAGGGGAAAAACATGAGGTAAGCCAGGTATTCTTGGAGAACTGAGAAAGAATGACTTAGAGGCAGATAGATGATCAAGAATCTAAAATGGGTAATATAAATGGATAGACTAACTCTTAAAGAAGGAGATGCTGAATAATGACAGAAGGAATAAGCACTGTCAAATGAAATGAGTATTCTGATTCTTCCTGTCCCAGTATATCAGGGTTAGTCATGAAAAAAGTAGCTAGTGATAGGGGTTGAGACACATTCTGGAGAAATCTAATCTGTAGATTAGAGAGAGTATAGGTAGATACAAGAAAGATAGGCAGATAATTTATTAATAATTTATTATTAATAATATATGTTATATTATTAATAATACATTATTAATACTATATAATAATTTATTATTGATAGATAATTTAATTGTAGGTTTGTAGGTTCTAGTGGATATAGGGCAAAGATAGCAGATGAGAATAAGGACTAGAGAAAGGTACAAATGAAAATGTATAGGGAGATGTAAGGCATTTTCCCTCATCAGGTGATGACTGAATCACAAAGATTAGGGGAACATGAAGGAATCAGTAAAAATAAAGTTTATTAAGCATTTATTGTGTAACAAGCACTATACTAATTGTTGGAGATACAAAATTCCAAAATGAAAATAGTCTCTGCCCTAAAGGAACTTTAGAGAGAGAGAAATAAGGGAATGATGACTTTAGAATGACATTTTGGTTTGAAAAGTTATTTCGTTTTGGAGCAATATTTTTGCTTGGAAAGAGATGAAGACCTAGGGAAGCAAATTGACACTTTTTTTAGGAGCAATGACAGGGTTGACTTGATTATGGTTCCAGAACTGAGAGAGACATACAGCAGCTTGGTGACTAGGGAGGAGATGTCTAGAGAGTGAAATGAAGCATGACTAAAGCAATTCCTTGGTATAGCAAATGACTGAAGCAACCACCACTCAGGAAGTTGGACCCCAGGAAGAGAACTGCATGCACAAGGGTTAAGTTCTTCAGGGCCTGGTTTCTATTCTGGCCTACATGCCAAAGCATAAACACACCAGTCATAGAACAGAGGAAGTACTAGTTGATCACAGCCAACCAATAGTGAGAGGATCAATGACAGAGGTGACTTTATAATGATGTATTACTGATGTAGCAACTGTTTAAGAATCTGTAATGTGAAGTCAGATCATTGACTTGTTTGAGAAAAGGTAAAAATCAATACCAAATTAGAAAAAAAAGATAAAAATGAAAAGGCACTAAATCGTATTGAAAGTTCCATTATAACTTGTTACACAAGCTGTTGATTTTAAAAACACAAACAAAATGAAAAGCAAAACATGGGCAATGGACAAAGAAAACTGCATTGATTGTATGATCGTTACTTGGAGAAGTCTAACCAAACAAAACAATCAACACAATGTGGAGAATGGAAGAGCTCAAACTCATTTCTTCTGGCAAACATTTGATCTCCTCACCAAGCAGAGTCATAGCAGTCAAAGAAAATAGCCCTGTAGATGACAATCTCATTTGCAAGACATTATGGAGGAGGATATCGAAAGGTCAAGAGCAGTGTCACTTCACAAAAGGGGGAAGAGTTGAGGGAAATAAAAAACATGCTTTCAAAGGATTTGGCATACTCTCAAACTAAGACAAATCATCCTTAACACATCTCTAAATAAACCTGGAAGAATGCCATTGACTAAATGTAAAATGGAACAGATCTGAATTTCTTTACTTATATAGTCTCATCACTAGTGACAGATCCATCACATTTGGGCTCTATCATCTGTATTACCCAATATATTATATGAGGAAATGTTAATGGTACCTGAAATCAGAGTAGCTGGACCTAGCCTAAAATGTCTAGAAGAAATCTGTGCTAGAGGTGGAACAATTTTAAAGGTATCTTAGGAAGGTCTATGATCTGATTATCTCTCAAAGTCATGAAGATTCCAAAAGAATGGAAATAATCACAGGTGGTGCTTTTTACCAAAAAAAGGCAGAGGAGGAAGCAGGGAGTAGTAGCTGCAGATTATTTGCCATTTCCTATTTATATGGCTACTTTATTTTCTCTATAAAATCTTTTATAGTGGTCTATGAGTTATCAAGAATATCCTTGATGAAAACACAAGAAGACCACAAACCCTGTTTCAAAAATTGTTTCCTATGGCATCACATCTTCAAAGTCTCATGATCCTCTGAGAACTCTAGAGAATATAAGACACTATTGTGTCTATAAGTTGATTTCAGAAAAGAGCATTTGACTCAGGGCAGAATCCACCTTTAGAGGCACTCCTCAAAGTGTCTCCCACAGTTGTTGAAACCACACATGATTCTATGACTAAGTGACCACTAAAATAAGAATCTCCTGAGTTTTGATGTCAAACAAAACATAAAATAGAGAAACATCTTTCCCTAAAGTGTTCAACACTATCATAAATGATACTCCACAGGGACCAAATAGAATTCCTCATCTATTCAAATACTCTTCAAATGCTTCTGTTTGTAGATGATGTTGTCATCTACACCAAGAGCCAAACAATACAGACTCTGATGCAATCCAGTCATGCAAAGAGATCTAGCTAGCTGTATTGGGGGAAAATAGGTGAAAAAGTCATACTATCTTATAACATGAGGATGAACAAATGACCTTAGAGTTCGTTCTATCAGTATGTGTATGTGAATGGGTCAATTGATCAATTAAGTTAATGAAACTCACTATATTTCTGTAGCACATCTTCTACAGTATTTTATTGCTTTGGAATCCTGTAATGGGAAAACTAGAAAAAGCAGGGGATGGTAGCAGAGGGTTTTCCCTCATCTATAAATTCATATTTCACCTAGATGGAAGATTATAAATAAAATGGCCAAAGACAAAGTTGATGGGGGTTTGTGGAATAGAAACATCTTCCTCCTCTGATCTGTGTATAAATGAAAGAAAACATGAAAATCCCTTATCGTAGGAGCTTTCAATTATTTTGACTGTGAACAGAACAATGATTAGTGAAAGACTAAAGCAAATGCATCTATCTTTATTCTACAGAAGAAAACCAACAAGATAAAAGATGATTTGTACCAGACTGAGAAACAACCTAAAGATGATTAAAAAGTTTCTGACAAAAAAAAAAAGATAGTTAAGCTGGCTGTTCAAAATGCCTGACTTTTTCCATCAAATCTTTGAGCAAAGCATAATAAAAACAAGCTGAGCGTGTCAATGAGTAAATTATCTAGGGGGAAGATTGCACTAGAAATTAAAGAATAAGGGAAATACATTTTTAAAAATACTATTGCTATACCAAATTATTAACAGATTCGAAGCACCCTTGCTCAAGCATATTTTAAAGTCATAGTTGATCAGTTCATCATTTACTTTTACCTACCAGGACCTGACATCAATTGATATTTCTTTTCCAAGAATATCACTGACCTGTAAAGAATGCTATCTAGCCTCTCCCCCGCTCCAGCCACACACACACTTCAGACCAGATATTGACAAAGTAATCCTAAAGCTAGAAAAATGAACTCAACCAGGAAAACAGATTTATTTCCAGCTTTACCCTGGTTCTTATAACCATATTGTGTTAATTTATTGAGCTGTAACAAGGGAATGATGTCTAAACCTCTTAACCATGCTCCTACCTTAAATATTAATGCTTACTGAAATCTGGCTTTTGCCCAATAAATAGGTCTTTGTCTTTCTTTGCAGTAGCTCAAAAGAAATGTGAGATGCACAGATTTAGATACATCTCTACTCCAAATGTTCATTGGACTATCTGTACCTGACCTGTGGTAGAGCCTTCTGAGCTCGTATTGATCTGATCAGCCATTCGGACACACTACCTTGACCCACACAAAGTGATATCAGTTTGATCCTCCTTAAGCATGAAGGATGACAACCAAACCAACCTTCCCGGGTCTTGACCAAAATTTCAGCCATTTGAATTCTCTTCTATCCTTTGATCTTCTGCTAATTTCCACTTTTTTTTTATTTTTTATTTTATTTTATTTTTTTTTTTAAAGCAATTGGGGTTAAGTAACTTGCTCAAGGTTACACGGCTAGTCATTATTTATGCGTGGGTGCTCATTTTCTGAGGCCGGATCTGATCTCGGGTCATCCAAACTCCGAGGCCGGCGCTCTTACTCACTGCGCCACCTAGCCGCCCCTTTAGGGCAATTGGGGTTAAGTAACTTGCCCAAGGTTACACGGCTAGGTTTTTGTTTGTGCGGATTAAGTGTCGGAGGCCGGCTCCGAACTGAGGTCCTTCTGATTCCAGGGCCGGCGCTCTATTCACTGTGCCACCTAGCCGCCCCCTAATTTCCACTTTTTAATGCCAGTTCATGAAATTGTGCTAACCTAATAAAATTTAACATTCACTGGGTCCTTTTCTGTTCTTATTTATTACTCTCCTTCCTCCACTCATTAGTCCAACCAGACTGCCCTTCCTGCTAGACATGCATTACCTATTTGCTTTTTCAATGACCTCTCAAATGTTGGGAATATATTCCTTTTCTCTGTCTCTTAGATATGTTCATTATTTCCTTCTAAACTAAGCTCAGGTTCCAACCTTTACATAAACCTTCTAATAATCCCTCCAGTCATTAATCCTGTCTCCAGCAATTACATTGTATTGATTCTGTCAATATACTTGTATAGCAGGTACCCTCTATTTTGGAGCATGCTCAGTAGTTATTCTTGGTAACCATGTGGAAGCTTGGGGAAGGTTGCTTCTGTCCATACATGACTCATTACTCCCCTTATTGGCTGCTGAGCTAGAATTCTGTGGATATACTCTATTAAAGGGGTGACTTGCCCCTTGGCTTGCCCTCTTCCTTCTGGTTTCCAGTTGTGAGGAAGGCTTTCTAATTTCTGAACTTTCTTCATCATGCTTTTCCATCCTCCTCAACTGGAAATTCACTCTGTCCTCTATAGCTCCTTCCTCTGGTTGGTTCTTTCCAGAAAGAACCTTCTTTTTAAGAAAAGTGTCCAGGTCAGCTATGTCTTCATTCCTCTTGGGTCTCCACTCCTGACTCTGAACCCCACCCCCCATACTCTCTGCTGACATCTTCTCCTTTCATCTTTCTTTCATGTATCATCTTTCTCAATTAGAATATAAGCTCCTGCTGGGCAAGGATTGACTTTCTGCTCGTGTTTGTCTTCATAGAACTTAGCACATAATAAGCTCTAATTTCACTGTAGTAAGCACATGGTAAGCACTGAATAATAGTGGTTAATGAGAAATACCATGATCTATCAATACCTTTGCCCACCCCAAACTGTGAGTACATATCTTTTCCCAATCAAGCCAATGACTGACATGAGGCTACATCCCTATTCTGTGGTCTTTATTTTGGTAAATGGCCTTGAGAGTTGCCAAAAGTTCTGGGGGCCTGTAGTGCCAACAGGAACATTTACCACCAGCAAGGCAAGGGAAGTGGCATTCTCTGGAATAGCAATACCCAAAGTCAAAAAATTCACTTGCATTTAGATAGTTCTGTCCTTGCCAGGAAATAGTGCCTAAGCAGCATAGGAATGAGCTGGAGAAAAGTGAAGGGTTGGCATTAGAAAGTTCACCAAGAATGAATGGATGGATGAATAAATGTATGTGTGAGTGGATAGATGAACCAATGAATGAATGAAAAACCATTTTTCAAGCTTTAGTATGTTCAAAGCTCTGTAATGAGCATTAGGGATACAAATAGAAAAGCAAGATAGTTTTCTGCTATCAAAAGGCTTATATTCTAATACCTTTTAAGATTTCAGCTGCAAGTCATAGGGAAAGGTCTCATGGTCCTTAGTGTGTAGTCACAAAGCAGGTGATATACATGTAGTTTAATGTCATTTCTACTAATATCATATCTCTGATGCTGAGCAATCTGATGCTGCCAAGGAGTTTGATGCTGAGGACTTTCTTTTTTGGGTCAGTAGCTTTGGTTGCTGAGGAAGCAGGGGCTCCAGCACCTTCAGAGGAAGTTGCCAGGTCATATTCCTCACAAGAGTTGATGCTTCCCTGGGCTATGGCTTCAATGACTAGGTTCGAATCAGGACTAATGGTCTAGGGCTGGCAGAAGGGTAGTATCTGCTAGGCTACCTTGCTTGTCTTGTATGTAGTAGCTGGTTGGTGGTTGATGAAAAGAGTTGTCTCCTTCTTCATAGGGGTTGTTTTCCCAGGTGATGGCTTCAGGAGTTAGACTAGAGGAAGGGACACTGTCCTATAAGCACTGCTATTCCCAAGACTTTGGGGTTCATTGTCCTAGACAGTCTCCATTAGTGTCTGAGGGGAGGTAGTGGTCAAGCTGTTCTCACCTGTTAGAGAAGTGCTTCCTCCTGTCACTCTTTTAATATGTCTTACTGTTTTAGGTGGACTGGCTTGCCTCCCTGTTAGCTGGCAGTTGGTGGAAATGATTATCAATCAATGAATCAGTTGACAAGCCTTCTCTTGTGGCAGTGCCAGGCACTTGGGGGTACAAATAGAAAAAATGAAATAATCCCTAAGGTACCAGCAGTTACCTCCTGGGGTAGTTTGGGGTATGGAATAAGGTAAGGCTTCATGCAGAAGATAGTGTCTGAGTTGCATCTTAAAGGAGATAGACTCAATGAGATAGAGGTAAGGAAGGAGTGCTTTCCAGGCATAGTGAATGGCAAGTGAAAAGACATGTGTGTGATGAATAGAGGAGGGCAGTTTGACTGGATTGCAGAGTGCAGGAGGGAGACCATTGAGACCAGAAAGATAAATTGGGGCTAGATGGCATAAATAAATGTATGGAGCATGGTGAAATTGTGTTTTACCGTCTGTTCTTCACTTATTAATAATTGGCAATGTGTTTTCAAATGGTTGTTTATGGTTTGCAATCCTTCTCCTCAAAAACCTTATTTCTTTTGACCACTTATCTATTGGAAAATATCTCTTGGTGCTATGTATTTGTTTCAGTTCTCTCTCTCTCTCTCTCTCTCTCTCTCTCTCTCTCTCTCTCTCTCTCTCTCCATATACATACATACATACATATATGTATATATATATATCTTGGAGATTATATTTTTATCAATGTTATTTGGTGCAAATATTTCCTCTACTTTTTCTGCTTCTCTTCTCATTCTATCTTACTTGATTTGTGTAAATACCTTTTTAACTTTATGCCATAACAATTGCCTATTTCTTCTCTTATATTCTCCTTTATCCTTTGGTTGTTTATTAATTCTACCCCCAGCCAAAGGTATGAAAGCTACCTTTCCAGTTTTGCCACCAGTTGTTGTCAAGTACTGAAGCCCTTCCCTAGTAATTCATGTAATCAGGTTTATCACACACACTAAACCACTGTTTTCAATTGTTTCTGTTTCCACTGATCTACTTTTCTGGGGTTTTTTGGCCATTACCAAATGGTTTGGATGATTTTTGCTTTATTATACAGTCTGAGATCTTGTCCAAGTGCTAAGCACCTTTTACTCATGTTTTGTTTTGTTTTTTCTCTTTATTTCCCTTGAGATTCTAGACCTGTTGTTCTTCTAAATTAAATTTGTTATTGCTTTGTCTAGTTCTATAAAGTTTCCCCTTGATAGTTTAATTGATATAGCACAGAATCTATAAATTAATTTAGCGGCAACAGCATTTTTATTATATTGGTATGGCCCAATCATGAACAGTAGGTCTCTCTCCAATTATATGTCTCCCCTATTTCTGCAAAGACTATTTGGTAATATGTTTCTATAAATTTTGCCTGTTCCTTGGTAGGCCAACTCCTAGATATTGTCTGCATTTATTAGTTCTTTTGGATGGAATTCAATCCCTTTTATCATTTCTTCCTGGTTTTTGTTACTAATTTATAGAAATGATTTTTTTTTGGTGTGTCTTAGTTTTGTTTCCCACAACTTTACTAAAGCTACTAATCAACTCAGTTTCATCTCTCATTTTATATAGTTTTAGGGACAATCTTTCCCCCTTTGCAAATGTTTATGTCTTTAATTTCATGCTCATCTTTTTGCTGTAGTTAGTATTTTTAATATATCATCTCTTATGAATGCAATTTTTCTCATAAGAAGGAACTGGAGTAGAGAGGTATATATCTTATATAAAATTCCAAATATGAAATTCTATCATTTTCAGTGGTGAGTCCTCAAAGGAAAATATGACATTGGCCAAGTCACTTTATTTCTCTGGTTCACAGTTTCCTCATCTGTAAAGTGAGAAGTTTGAATTAGATGATCTCCATGGTCCTTTGTGGCTCGGACATTCCTATCTATTATTAGCCTATGATACCAAGAAAGTCTACTGCTTTGTTGTTGCTGTTTGTTGGTTGATAAGGAGAAATAGAATCTCCCCTAGTCAGTCTTGAGCCAGATTACCCAACAGCCTTCAAGGTCATGACCTTCAGGCACCCAGCTGCTGAAATTTAATACAGAATGGCTTCATCACACATCAGGTGTCTTTACATCTCTATACCCCAATGCCCCAGACTCATGTGTGTCTTGCCATTTGAAAGCTATTAATAGAAAGATATCATATGACCACACTGTAAATATGGATGGGATGCCAGCAAGGGTTGACTGGGAGGGTTGGGAAGCCTATTCAATAGAAAATAGTCAGCATATGGATCAGCATCCTTAGAGTAGGTGAGGAACATTTGGTTGCAATTTGAAGGGCGTCATACATCTTTTCAAGGCAGCTCACTCCTCAATCTGGCTCATTAAAAAAAAATTCTTTGAGCTTTACAGCAAATACATTAAGGTAAACTAAAAAAAAAAAACTTCACAAAGTAGTCAAATGTTTGTTCATTTTCTTGACATTGGCTACATAAAGGTTTTGATTCCTTCTTTTCTAAATACCCATCTGTGGAAGTCAACAACTCATGATACTACTGAAACAACTTTCCTGTAAAACCATAAAACCTTTCCATTTGAAATCCTCCTGTCCTTCTTTCTCTTTTGGCCATGTTCTATAATTAGTCTTCATTAGATTTTGCTTAGTTTGTTACTAATTCCTATAATCTTAGCTCACCCTCTTTTCCACATTAACACCATTTTTTTATGGCAGCTGATTTTCTACAATGCTCGCTTGTCCTATTCACCTCCTTCCCACTTTCCCTTGCTTCCCAAACTATACACATGTAAGTCTAGTCCAATAGTGGGGAACCTGTAGCCTTGAGGCCACATGTGGCCCTCTAGGTCCTCAAGTGTGGCCCTTTGACTGAATCCAAACTTTACAGAAGAAATCCCCTTAATAAAAGGATTTGTTGGGGCGGCTAGGTGGCTCAGTGAGTAGAGTGCTGGCCCTGGAGTCAGAAGGACCTGAGTCCAGAACTGGCCTCAAGACACTTAAAGCACACACAAACAAAAACCTAGCCGTGTGACCTTGGGCAAGTTACTTAACCCCAATTGCCCTCCAAAAGGCAAAAAATAAAAATAAAAATAAAAGGATTTGTTCTACAAAACTTGGATTCAGTCAAAAGACCACACCTGAGGACCAAGAAGGCCACACATGGCCTTGAGGGTACAGGTTCCCTACTTCTGGTCCAGTGCTTTATTACTATGAGACTTTTAGAAACTCAGATGAAATATTTTACAGTGTAGCCAAGTTAAATAAGCATTCATAAATTCAGATGAGCTTGAAATTTAAATCTGGGTGGGGGGCACACATGAAGATGATCATTTCCATCTACTTTAAAAATTTGGAATTCAGAGCCAGTCATTCCAGATCCTATTTCAATGAAGAAGAATCTGGATTGCTTAAGCTTCTTAATATAATAACAGTTCACATTTATGCAGCACTTGCAGATTTGTAAAGAACTTTACATATATTACCTCATTTGGCCCTCACAACAACCCTGTAAGGTAGGTTCTGTTATTATCCCTATCTACAGATTAGGAAACTGAGGATCAGAAAAGTTAGGGAAGTTGCTCAAGGTCACCCTACTAGTCAGTGGCTAAAGTAGAATTTTAATCCCATTCTTCCTGACTCTAAGAGTAGTGCTTTATTTGCTTCCATGCTATCTCTAGAATACAAAGAGAATATATACAGCCTGGAATAGCAGACTATAAGCGGCTCTTGGAAGTCAGGTAGAGCTGTGTTTGGGGCAGGTAAGTGTCGCCATAGTGCATAGAGTGCTGGGCCTGGAGTCAGGAAGACTCCTCTTCCTGAGTTCAAATTCAGCCTCAAGAACTCACTTAAGTGACACTGGGCAAGTCACTTAACTCTGTGTGACTCAATTTCCTCATCTGTAAAATAAGTTGGAGAAGGAAATGGCAAATCACTCCATTATCTTTGCCAAGGAAACCCCAAATGGGGTCACGAAGAGTTGGACCCAACTGAAAATGACTGAATAGCAACAATATTAACAAGGTGGTGTCTATTTCATAGGGATGTTTTAAAAATCAAATGAAATCATACAAGTAAAGATCTTTGCAAATCTATGTCAGATATTATAATTTATTATTATTTACCAATGTTACCAATTTTTATATTTGAAAGTTAAAATTCCACAGGTTATAGGACCTCATATCTTAAAATGCTTGTCTCCTGCTGCATGTGGCAAATCAGCACAAATGCATCCCCACCAGTTTTGTTCTGTAAGCAAGTGCGCGTCTTGCCTACCCACCATCCTGATTGTGCTTATATTCTTGTCCTCCTATGGAGCTTGCATAGGAATTTTTGCATTTTTTCAAAAACCAGAATAAAAATATTTTTTTAGGGGGGTGTATAAAGCTCTCCTGAAGACTGCTGCTGTGAATAACTTTAAGAATATAATCGCACAATATAGTGAACTCTCTATTCAGCAATAAACTAAAGCAAAACATTCAAGAAACTAAAGCACAATATTCACAACAACAGAACATAACTTATTACTAAGGTGTCCACATAGTCTTAAATAAAACATATCATTCAGTAAGTCACAATCTCCTCAATCAATATAGAGTACCTAAGTCAAGTCTTCCTTCATCTTTACTCCAGGCTGACTTCCTATTGTCCTTAAGAAAATCATCCTTAAGGGGTAATGGAAAGTACAAAGGCCGTCCACCCCTGAGTCATAGTAAGTCACAATCTCATCAATCAATACAGAATACCCAAGTCAAGTTCTCTTTTGTCTTGACTTGAGGCTGACTTCCAAACCCCCAGGCTCCTCCTCCACAGGCTGACTGCTCCCACCTCTTGCCTGGACTCAAACATAGGCAGCTCTCTGCTCCTGTTTCTTATGGACTGCTCCACTTTAAGCCCTTTGCAGTTTCTGTTTCTAGGAAGACAAAACTCAACAGGACTACAACAATATTTACACACATTACCAACGCTATCATCTCCATTCACTTTCTGTCTGAGAAATCAATACAGAACAACAGAGCACTGACATCACAAACATTCCCTCTCTCAGTTCTGATTGGTCAGTTTTTATCTGCTTTGCTCCTTCTCGTTCCACCTTTCCTGTTCCACTCTTTCAGCAACCTCCTCCCATGTGGGCTCCATGTGATGATGTTAGGCCTTCCCTGCCTATTAAGGGCAGGGAAGGTCTCCAAACTCCCTTAGGCCAATTAAGGACAACACAAATGTATACTATTTCCAACAAAGACTTGACACAATCATGGGTAAGGCTCAAAGACACTTAAATAGCAGAAACAAGCAGCAAAGTATTACTTTGCTTGCCATGACGGGGGTGTCGATGGGGCTTTTACTTTACTATACAGATGACATTACCCTCCCCTAGATCCACATCTTAGAAAAACAATAATCCTGGGTCAGCTAGGTGGTGCAGTGAATAGAGCACTGGTCCTTGGGTCAGTTCAAACCTGGCTTTAGATATGCACTAACTGTGTGACCCAATTGAAGAAAGAAAGAAAGAAAAGAAGGAAGGAAGAGAAAAGAAAGAAGAAAGAATAGGGGGAGAAAGAGAGAGAGAAAGAGAGAGAGAGAGAGAGAGAGAGAGAGAGAGAGAGAGAAGAAAACTAATCCTTTTCCAAGTGTATTAGGACTTCTTTAATACAAAGAACTTCATTCATGTCTATAAGCAAGGAGGGTCTATTTCTGCACAAGCAGCTCCATTCCTTCATGAATGAGTCTTCCTTCCCCTCCCCACCCCTATCATTTCCATGAACATTTAACCTCATTCTTTTTTGGTGATTTCTGATTGTCAACTCATGATCCTCTACCTTAAAAATCCATTTCCTTTTGACTTTTTAGGTCTTATAACTGATAATAATTACTTGTATTTCCCATTCTGTATCTATTGCTTCTCTCTCTCTCTCTCTCTCTCTCTCTCTCTCTCTCTCTCTCTCGTTCCCCTTCTACAAATGAATTTTCTAATATTCCTTTTCTTTCCAGAGCAGCTCTACCCCCTCTGTTCCTCTTCCATCCTAACAGTCTTTTATGTGTCTGTAATATAAACTGATCAATTACTACCAGGGTATTACAGCCTTTCTTTTTTTCTATAAGAACAATTATTTTCCTCCTTTGCCTGCCCCTCCTTCCTCCCCCTGAATTGGAATTCCTTTCTCTATTATTGTATTCTTGAAAACAACCTTATTATCCTTTGCTAAACAAAAGCCTTCCTCAATCCTTAATACAGTTTATAAGACCCCAGAAAGCAGTATCACTAATTTCAGGTAAGCAGGCAGGAAGTTTCACAGAGTTCTAACAAGACTCAAAACAGAAGGGGGAAGAAATGCCTAACCTAAAAAGGTTAGCAATAAGGACATCTGACAGTATGGTAGTGGGGACCCAGCCATTGGTACTGGGCTTTGGTTAGACTCCACTCCCTGAAAGGATGACAGGGGAACCAAGGAAAGAAAGGGTAAGGCAGGACATTAGTCCCAAAGAAACAGAAGTACCAAGTAGGACCCTAGGCATGAAAAATAAAGCAGAAATTTGTGGGGAACTGAAATACCACCTGGGAGTTGGTTTCAAGTATTAAGTTCAGAGCATTATATTAAAGCTGGCCCAAAAGGAGAGAGTGGAACCAACTGAAAGGTTGAATTGCTGCTGACCCGGTCAAGTTATAGATCCAGGCTCTCCTCTTAAGGCCTGGATTTAGAGTCTTAACTTGCTAAAAATTCACTTGAAGGCAAATTCACTTGGTGGAGACCCCATGAACACAAGGTGCATCATCCAAGAGGACAGCCTAGTAGGGTATAGGATTTCAGTGCGAAGGGGAAAGTCAGAAACTCATGTGGCTGTGCAGTATATTTTTGGAGGACCACAGGGTGAGGCATATGACTGATGGCAAGATGGAGGAAGTATGGAAGTGTGCCTCCTGTCAAATATGCCCTTCCCACGTTTTGGCACCCTGGAGAAGTTCACCTTATGGCTATGTCTAGTCCCAGTATCTAGGGCGCATTGGAACCTGAAGTTATGGATCAAAGATACCCAAATATTAGGACTAAAAGAGTTTCAGGGACAGAGAACCAACCTATTTCTTGAGAAAATCTGAGGTCCCCCAATTTTTAGGTTAAGTATCACATACCAGTTTTTGTTTTCTTTTGGGGAGAAGGTTCTTGATTATCTTCATTACCCTTTTTACATTTCCTGTTATTCATTCAATTGCTACCTAGATTCTTTGGCATTCCAACCTTGTTGTTCCTGTTTCCTAATCCAGATGTGGGCCCCTGAAATGGGACAACCATCCAATTTCAGCCGTTTGCTTTTAAACTTCCTCCTATTGCTTAATCCTTCAAAAATTACTTTCTCATTCCTACTCCTTAGGTTATAGTCTGTTCCTTTGGAGTTGCCATCTATGACCCATAGATACCTATTTTTGACAAGTCACATCACAGAAGAAGGGCAAACAGCTCATCAGGTTATGATGAAAACCTTGCATTGGCATTTTTAGCTTAGAAAAGAGAAGACAGGTTTTTATGCTTTTGGGGACAGCAATTGGGATTAAGTGACTTGCCCAAAGTCACACAGCTAGTAAGTGTGTCAAGTGTCTGAGGCCTGATTTGAACTCCGCTCCTCCTGACTCCAGGGCCAGTGCTCTATTTACTGCGCCACCTAGCCGCCCCCAAAAGAGAAGACTTAGGATAGATATTATAGCTGCCTTCAGATGTTGGAAGGGTTTATGTGGTCTAAGAATTAGACATGTTTCAGAAGAAGGTCCAAAACAGAAAACAGTGGGCAAAAATTAGAGGGAGGTAGATGTCAGCTCAACAGAAAATACAGTATTTTCTAATGATCAGAGCTATTCCCAAATAAAATGTGCTTCGAGATGAATCAGCCATCTGTCACTGGAAGTATTCACATGGAAGGTATATGGCCATCTGTTAGGGGCGTTGTAGAATGGATTCCTGAATTAAGTCCAAGTTTGGACAAGTTGTTCTCAATGGTCCATTCAAACTCAGATTCTGTGAGTATCTGTTTCTGTGGTTCTCTTACCTCATCCTTTATAGAGAAAATTTGAGGCTATCATTCAGGAACTTCCTCTTGTCCATCCCAGTTCCTTTCAGCATATTCCTTACACTCTCCTTCTTTGTATCAATCCCAGAGGAAGCTGTGATTCCTCTCCTTGCCTTTGCCATCTACATGTGCCCCTAAACCTCATTCCCTACCATCTCTTAGAGTGTTTATTTGGACATCCTTTCTTTTTATAAGTTTCAATGTCTCTTTATCTACTAACTCCTTCCCTGCTGCCTATACATATACCTATCTCCCCTCTCCTAAAAGGAAACAAAACAAAACAAAACCTTCACTTGACCCTGCCATCACAATATTGTCCTAGAATCTTTTATTAATAATTCAAATCCCAGAAAAGACATCTGTCTATACTTTTTCTATTTATTTACTTATTTTTGCTTTTTGGAGGGGGGAAGGTAGGGCAATTGGGGTTAAGTGACTTGCCCAAGGTCACATGGCTAGTATGTGTTAAGTGTCTGAGGCTGGATTTGAACTCAGGTCCTCCTGACTCCAGAGCCTGTGCTCTATTCACTGTGCCACCTAGTGGCCCCTTGTCTATACTTTTCTTCACCTACCTATTTACCACCCTTGCAGTCTGGCTTCTGACCCTCTCACTACACTGAAACTGTTTTCTCCATGTTTGCCAGTGATCCTTGAAATGATAAATCCATCGAATTTTTCTCAGTCCTCAGCTTCCTTGAACTTTCTATGGCTTCTGACACCACTGACCACTCTCTCCTCCCTTGTGGTTTTCAGGACACTTCATTTTCCTACCTGGTTCTTCTCCCTATGTAACCATTCATTCTCTTGTCTCCTTAGGTAGGTCATGTACCATGATCTGCACCTGGGCTTTGTGTAGAGACACCCCAGGGTTCTGTCCTGAGCCCCTTCTCTCTGTGTACTGTCAATGAGCTCATCAGCTTCCACGGGTTTAATGATCAACTATGCAATTGACTTCCAAATCTACCCCTTCAATACAAACCTCTCTTGTAGTACAATTCTGTTAGCATCACTTCCTTGTTTGATAATCTCCAACTTGATGTACCATTAACTTTTCAAATTCAGTATGTCCAAAACATAATTCATCTCCCTAAAAACTATTCTGTATCCTGACTTTTCTTTCTATCACAGTGACCACCCTCCTTGTAGCCACCTGTGTTTTTTTTTTTTACTTTGGAGTCATCTTTGACTCTCCCCCCTCTCTCCCCCTCTCCCTTTATCCAATAAGTTGCCATAATATTTCTCTTCCATCTCCTTTCTCTACTGAGTCATTACCCTAATTCGACCCTCTGTCACTTCTCACCTTTAACACTGAAATAACCTCCTAAGGGGTCTGCTTGCCTCCAGGCCCTCACCCCTCTAACCTCTACTCCATGAGGCTGCCTTAATGGATATTCCTAAAATGCAGGTGTGAACACATCACACTTTTGCTTGACAAATTAGTTCCCTATTGCTTCTAAAACACAGCACAGATTCCTCTGTCTGATATTTAAAGCTTTTTCCAGTCTGGCTCTAACCTCTTTCCAGACTAATTTCTCATCACTCCACCTCATTCACTCAATATTCTAGCCAAACTGACTTGTTATCTGTACATAGAATTATATCTCCTGCCTCCATAACTTCTAACAGGTTATCTTCAGTGCCTGGGATGTTTTCCCTGCTCATGTACACCTCTTGTAACCCCTAGCTTCTCCCAAGGCTCAACTCAAGTTATCCCTTTGACTTCTTGGTGATTAGGGGTGTGGTACCTCCTGTGAGCTTGCAAATCCACCTAAAATCTTTTGGCTCTCCCTTCATACCAGAGAAGAAGTCTGAATTATTATGGCATTAAAGGATAAAATATATTAATAGTATACAATACTACACATGTATTTTATACATTTCCGAGTTTCCTGTGTTTGTCTTCTGGCATTCATGTGTTATCTCCTGCTTCTGCAAAGTTCCCAAAAAATTCCCATTTAATTTCTTATGCTAACCATCATAACTGCAATGGGGAAAGTCAAGATATGGAAGGGATAACTGTAATCTCCCCAGTTGTTAGTGCTCTCCTACCCTAGAATTCATATTTTATGAACATATATATGTGTCTGTATGTGCATAAATATATATATGTGTATATACATTTCTATTATATATTATATAAACTTTATATCTATTATATGCATGTGTTGCATAAACATCTAGAGGAAAGTGCACAGCTAGTTGCCCTTGGAATCAAGAAAACTCAGCTTCAGCTTCCACTTCTAATACATATTGACTGTGTGAACCTGGACAAGTCACTTAATTAACTAATTAATTTTTTCCAGGCAATCAGTCATTGGTGAGTATAATTATCAGAGAAGTTGTTGACCTGCATTGAGAAAGGAAGTTTCTCACCCAGGAAGTCCCTATACCAATGAAATTACAGGTCCAGACCCTATATCCATCCCTCTAGTATTTTGTATATACTTATCTGTGTACATCTTGTTTTCCCTCACTAGACTGTAAACTTGAAGAAGGTAGGCAATGCTTCATTTTCATTTTCCTATCCCCACCACTTACAACAGTACCTGGCCCATAGTAAGCACTCCATAAGTATTAGTTGAGTTGGATGCAGAACAACTTCTGGGACTTGTTGTCAGTCCTGTTGGGCAGCAATTCTCTAATATGTACTTGATGTTACTGAGAGACTATTAAAGTTATTGTGTCTGTTTGTGTGGCTTTATATCTCAATAAGTTGCTCTTTTCACCTATCAGACGTACCATTACATTAATGCATATGGAGACTATTTCCTGCCATATCATAAAGATGGCACCTATCAAGACAGTGCTTCCTTAACGGTATGGTTTAATACTGACATTGAAGAGCAAATTATACCTGCACTAAACACAAATGATATCTCATCCAAACAGTGGTTTCATTTAAAGCTTGGCTTATGGAAAGTTGCTCCTTCCTTTTTTTATAATATTGAAATCAGCCTGGCCTCACTTAAATACAATTCACTTGCAAGTCATGGCATCACCTTCCTGATGTCATGGTCCCCTTCGAGAACAAAGGACAAACAACAATATTGAAGTCAACAAATTTTGCTATGGAGAGTCCTTTATATCCTCCCCTCAAAACACACACACACACACACACACACACACACACACACACACACACACACACACATTTTCCACCTGTGTTGCATTCTGATCTTGCCTAATTTATGAGCTGGATTCTAGCCCAAGGTGCTCTATAGGCAGGTCATTTAAGCATTATCTCCATTGTGGAGAAAAGTGCCAAACTACTATTCCAGACAATGACTTCACTAATTCAAAGGAAAACTGCATTCTTTGGGCATCCTGTTTCCCAAATTGTACCAGCAAGTTAAATTAGACCTGCATCTTTCTATAGCAAGAGATTCTTCCTCCTCCCCCACCTTCTTTCCTTTTCTTTAGCTACATTCCATCTGAAGGAGGTAAACCAGTGGATCAGGTTGCCTGCAACTTTTCAAAAGAAAAGAGAAAGATATTTGAAAAGCACCTATTATAAATATCAGAACCAGGAAGTAAAAATAAGTATAATCTTTTGCTAAGAGTATTCAGAGATCCTCTTATCCAGCTTTGTTTAATAGGGGAAGAAACTATTCCCCAAAGGAACAGATAACTTCCATATTAGATCCTCTCTCTCTCTCTCTCTCTCTCTCTCTCTCTCTCTCTCTCAGGGCAATTGGGGTTAAGTAACTTGCCCAAGGTCACAAGGCTAGGTTTTTGTTTGTGTGCGTTAAGTGTCTGAGGTCGGATCCGAAGTCAGGTCCTTCTGACTCCAGGGCTGGCGCTCTACTCACTGCACCACCTAGCTGCCCCGAGATCCTCTCTCTTAGTTATATTTGTTGCATTATGTGTAGAAGAAAAGAAGGATCATTAGGGAAGATGAAAAAGAGGTAGTTTATCATTCCATAATCTAATTAAGAGAAATAAATGAAGTGTGCCATATGTAGGAGATTCTAAATCACTTTAAGACATATTTGTTTTTTCTTAATTTGGACTCCTTCACTTACGTCATTTTTGGCAAGAGCAAACATTTTAAAAATGCTGCCTACATACAGAGCATTGTGATAGCCACCTGAAAGTCTTAATAAAGTTACACAAGACACAGATTTTTGTCCTCATGGTGCTAACAGTACCGTAACCCAAATAACTATAGTACAGAAGACAAATCTAAAGTTCTCTTAAGACAGGGACTATTTAATTGTTTTCCTGGTATCCCCAGCACCTTGAACAGTGACTGACATAGAGTGAGTGATTAATAAATGCTTGTTGAGTGATGTAGTAAGTGAAGCACCAAGCTTGGACCCAAGAGTTCTGGGTTCAGACTCTGACTCTGTCACCAGTAATGTGACCACAGGCTAACTATAAGTTCCACAAGATTCATCTTACCTGTAAAATAGGGAAAAAAAGTTATTATTACCCATCTCACAATTTTTTCAAAGGAAAGCATGCTGAAAAAAATTACTATAGAAATGTAAGCTTCTATTATTAAAAGAAAAATGCAGCCTCCTTTTGGTTGAGAAATGGTAAGCTATAAAAATGCAAAGTAAAGAGCTGCTAGTTAAAAACCCTCTAATAAGTGGTTTTGCTTAACTGTTTTTAGGAAAGACTCGTGTACATTACTTTATTAGGAGAAATTAGTTATATTTGGAGGAAATGTCTATCAAAACAAAATATAACATTTTTAAGTAAGAGGTAGAAGCCAAATGCAATGCAAAGTTGAAGGGGGTGATAGGATATGAATCATTAATGGCTCTAGGAGTCCTGGGAAGAACATGGTGCTTGAACTGAACATTAAAGAATGAGTAAGATTTTTTTCAGGTAGAGATAATGAAAGTCTCAGGGGAAGACTGAGGTGGTACAGTGAATAGAATGGTAGGTTTGGAGTCATCTTCCTGAGTTCAAATCTGACCTCAGACACTTTCTAGCTGGATGACCCTGGGCAAGTCACTTAACCCTGTTTGCCTTAGTTTCCTGATCTGTAAATTGAGCTAGAGAAGGAAATTGGAAAATCACTTCAGTATCTCTACCAAGAAAACCCCAAATGGGGTCATGAAGAATGAGACACAATTGAAAACACCTTAACAACAAAAGTATAAAAGAAGATTTCCAAGTAGAAGCAATATTGTAAGCTTAGGCCTAGTGGTAGCACACAGGATAAGACTTTAAAATGACTGATAAAATGATAAAACTTTAAAAATGAGTGATAAAATGAGACTTTAAAATTCATTTAAAAATAAAATAAATAACTCAGTTAAATTTGTGTTACATGGATAGGGGGAATTATATAAGAAAAAACTGGAAAGGTTTGATGGTGCCAAATTATGGAAATCTGTTCATGTCAGACTAAGGAGCCTGAACATTCTTTTCAGGCACTAGTGAACCATTAAAGAATTCTGAGTGGAGATTGATGTGATCAAATTTGTGCATAAGAAAAATTAATCTGTCAATTACATGAAGGATGGATTAAAGAGGGAAGAGAGTACAGGAGTGAAAATATGTTAAAAGCTATTGTGATGGGGCGGCTAGGTGGCGCAGTGAGTAGAGCGCCGGCCCTGGAGTCAGAAGGACCTGAGTAAAATATACTTTTATATATATAGATATATATAAAATATATATATATAAGTATATAAAATATGTAAATATACATATATCTGAACATCAGCAAAAATAATAAAGTGATATTATTAATTGCCCTGTATAAGTATATTTTATATACTTATATATATTTACATACATTATATACATATATATAATATGTGTATATGCTATTCTAAAGTTTGTAATTTGGCCATATTGTATTTTGACTTGCATTGTTTGGTAGATACAGTTTATGTTCAGGAATATTTAAATATGAGCAAGTTTCCATAATACTTTTCTGATCTACCTGCACTAATTAGTTACCTTGTTTTACATACTATGACAATTTAGGTATAAGGTGTCTCTTTTATGTATTTTAATATAAGGATGAAGCAAGACTGTAAACCTAGATAAGAAAAATCTATTAAGATATATCAAATTTCAAAACTGATTCTTGCAAAATTAAATTAATGAACTTCTATGTGATAGACATAATTAAATTTATCTTACCAGTGAAATGGGGAAAAACTGTTACCCTTTTGAAAAATAATTAACACTTTCAGGATACTATTTAGTAATTGAGCATTACCTTAAAAGGAATTAAATGCTACTCTATTGGCCTGAAAGAGTTACTAGAATCTAATAGGTAAACTTTGTGATTAAACTTAGAGTTAATAATTGACTAGAAAGGTATATTCTCCATGGCAATATTTTATTGTTACTGCCTCCTTTTATTCTACATACTTTATTATTATGACATATGGGGGTGGGGAGAGAGAATGTGTTTTTTCAATTTTAGTAATTAAATGTGAGGAATGAGTAAAAGAGGTAATATGATTTTTAAATTATTTTCATATTCTATATTTTCATATAGAGGCATGAAAGGTATTTTATTTCCCTTTATTTTATTGTATTTGAGAAGTATTTATTTTATTGAAAAGCATTAGTAAGACCAAAAAATGTTCAGTTTGAAAGTACAAAAGACCCAGAATGCAAACTTCATCTTTTTGAATAATTCTTGTTAAGGTAAGGCTTTGGAGATGGGCATGAGAGGTTTACTGTTTCTGTTAGTACAAGCCAAATTGAGGCCCAAGGCATGATTGGGCAGTCCGAGAGTCTTCAGGAGCATCTCTGGCCTTCCCTTTAGTGATATTTTCCTTCTTAGTATAATTCCTTTTCAGGGATTCCTTCAGGATCTATGTGCCTTTATCAATTTCCCTATGGCAGGAGCATAAACACCTATTTTATATTCTCATTTATACTTTTAATTTCACCCACATGCATGTGTTATGTCTTTCAGGTATGTGTATTTTCAAGACTTTTGGCTCTCATGGTTGAATGAAGGGTGCTGCCTGTTCCCTGTTAAAGGAATCTTAGATAGTAGGAAAATTTTTGGAAGGGAAAACTTCCCTTTACTTTTTAATGTGAAAACATTTCCATATTAGTCATTATGTACAATAAGACTCAAATAAAAGAAAAAAGTCGAAGAAGGTGAAAAATAGCATGCTTCAACCTGTATTCAAGCAATGGGCAGTATTTTTCATCATTAGTCCTCTGAGATTGTCTTGGATCATTTTATTACTGAGAATAGCTAAGCCATCCACAGTTCTTCATCAAACAATATAGCTGTTACTGTTTACAATATACTCCTGGTTCTGTTCACTTCACTATGCATTAGTTCATGTTAGTTTCTCCAAGTTTTTCTGAAATAATCCTCCTTGTCATTTCATATAGCACAATAATATTCCATTACATATTGTTTAGTCATATCCCAGTTGATGAATATCCCTTTGATTTCCAATTCTTAGCCACTACAAAAAGAACTACTATAAAATAGACATGTGTGTGTGTATGTGTACAGGTATACATAGAGGGCACAGGATCAATTGAATAAGAAGGGATGATACTTAAAAGGTGAAATTGAGAGGTGAGAGAGGAATATAATGAGAGAAGATTGGGAGAGACAGAATGTGGTAAACTATCTCATATAGAAGAGGCAAGGGAAAATGGTTACAATGGAGCGGAAGAACAGGAAGGCAAAAAGGAATGGGTCAACCTTACTTTCATTGAATTTGGCTTAGGGAGGGAATTATATACACACTAAATTGGGTATCTCACCCTAGAGGAGAGTAGGGGGGAAGGGGATGAGAGGGAGGATGATGGAGGGGAGGGCAGATTGGGGGAAGGGTAGTTAGAAGTACACAATATTAAAAAAGGAACAGGGTCAAAGTAGAGAATAGAACAAGTGGGGGGTGGGATAGGATGGAGGGAAATATAGTCAGTCTTTCACAATATATCCACTATGGAAATGTTTTGCTTAGCTACACATGTACAACCTATGTTGAATTGCTTATCTTCCCAGTAAGGGTGGGTGACGAGGGAGGAAGGGAAAGAGTCTGGAATTCAAAGTTTTAAAATCAAATGTTTTAAAAATATTTTTTTTTACATGAAACTAGAAAATAAGATATACAGGCACTGGGGTATGGAGATCCATTTTGCCCTACTGGAAAGTCAGAAGGGGATTGGGGGATGATACAGGATAGAGGGGGGAGGTGGTATACAGTGAGATTGCTGTTTTGGGGTGGTGGGTAGGGGAAAGACGGGGAGAAAATCTGTAACTCAAAATTTTGTGGAAACGAATGATGTAAACTAAAAATGAACATAAAATTTAATTCAAAAAAGAACTGCTAAATGTTTTTGTACAAATAGGCCTTTCCCCTTCCCCCTTATTTTCCCCACATGTCTCTGGGATATAGACCTAGCAGTAGTAAAGCTGGATCAAAGGGTATGCAGTTTTATAGATCTTTGGGCATAGTTCCAAATTGCTCTCCAGAACGATTGGATCAGTTCACAACTCCACAAATAGTGCATTAGTGTCCTAGTTTTCCAACATCCAATATTTTACATTTTTGTCCTAATAGCCACTCTGAAAGGTGTGAGGTGGTACCTCAGAGTTGTTTTATTTGTACTTCTCTAATCTATAAGAGATTTAGAGCATTTTAATATGACTATAGATAGCTTTGATTTCTTCATCTGAAAACTGTTCAAATCCTTTGACTGTTTATCAATTGGGGAATGACTTGTATTTTTATACTTTGATTCTGTTTTCTATATATTTGAGAAATGAGGCCTTCATTAGAGATATTTGTTGTAAAATTTTTTTTCTCAGTTTTCTGCATTTCTCATAATTTTGATTGTGTTGGTTTTGTTTGTGTAAAACAAAATTAATTTTATATAATAATACATATTATTGATTTATATGTTATATAATCATATATAATAATATAAATGCATATAATCAAAATTTCTGTTTTATATTTTGTAATGCTCCCTATATCTTCTTTGGTCTAAATTCTTCCCTTATCCATAAATCTGACAAGAACTATTCCATGCTCTCTTAATTTGCTTATGGTATTACACTTTATGTGTAAATCATATAATATCCATTATGATCTTATCAAAGGGAAGTTGGTCTCTACCTAGTTCCTGCCATACTGTTTTCCAGTTTTCCCAGCATTTTTTTCAAATAATGAGTTTTTTGTCCACAAAGCTTGGATCTTTGGGTTTATCATATGCTAGATTACTATGGTAATTTACTGTAATGTGAGTTGTACTTAACGTATTCCACTGATCCACCACTCTTATTTCTTAGTCAGTATGCTTTACCATATAGTAAGATGTATTATGGCTAGACCACCTTCTTTTACATTTTTTTCCATTGATATCCTTGAGCTTTTCTTCTTCCAGATGAATTTTATTATTTTTTTCTAGCTCTATAAAAATAATTTTTTGATTAATTGGTATAGCGCTGAATAAATAGATTAATTTTGGTAGAGTGGTCATTTTAAAAAATTATATTAACTTGGTCTACCCACAAGCAATTAATGGTTTTTTAATTGTTTTTTATGAATTTATTTTTGTGAAAAATGTTTTATAGTTGTCTTCATATAGTTCCTTGGTTTGTCTTGGCAGGGAGACTCCCAAGTATTTTATATTATCTACAATTATTTTAAAGAGAATTTCTCCTTCTATCTCTTGCTGCTGGACTTTGTTGGTAATATATAGAAATGCTGATGATTTATGTGGGCTCATTTTGCATCTTGCAACTTTTTTGAAGTTATTGATAATTTCAGTTTTGTAGTTGATTCTATAGGATTTTCTAAGTGTAACACCATATCATCCTGAAAGTATGATAGTTTTGTTTCCACATTGCCTGTTCTAATTCCTTTAATTTCTTTTTCTTGCCTTATTGCTATAGCTAATATTTCTAGTACAGTATTAAATAATAGAAGTAATAATGGTCATCCTTGCTTCACCTCTGATTGTATTAGAAAGACTTCTAGCTTATCCCATTAGAGATAATGCTTGTTGATGGGGTCAGATAAATATTACTTATCATTTTAATATAAACTCCATTTAGTCCTCTACTCTATAATTTTTTAAAAAATAGGAATAGATGCTGTATTTTGTCAAAGACTTTTTCTGCATATGTTGAGATAATCATATGATTTCTATTGGTTTTGTTGATATGGTCAGTTATACTGATAGTTTTCCTAATATTGAACCAGCCCTGCATTCCAGGTATAACTCCCACCTGGTCAGTGTATGATCCTTATGATATATTGCTGTAATCTCTTTGCTAGTATTTTACTTAAATTTTTTTGCATCAATATTCATTAGGGAAATTGGTTTATAATTTTCTTTCTCTGTTTTGGTTCTTCCTGGTTGAGGTATCAGTACCATATTTGTGTCATAAAAAAGATTTGGTAGGGCTCATTCTTCACCCACTTTTAAAATATAGTTTATGTAGTATTAGAATTAATTGTTCTTTAAATGTTTGGTAAGTGAATCTGGTCCTGGGGCCTTTTTCTTAGGAAGTTCATTGATGTATTGTTCAATTTCTTTTTCTAAGATTGGGTGATTTAAATATTTTATTTATTCTGTTAATCTATAGTTTATATTTTTCTAGATGTTCATCCATTTCATTTAGATTGTCAAATTTATTGGCATATATTTAGTCAAAATAACCCCTAAAAATTGTCTTACTTTCCTCTTCATTGGTGTTGAATTCACCCCTTTAGCTTTTGATACTAGTAACTTATTTTCATCTTTTTTTAATTTTAATCAAATTAGCCAGTAGTTTATCTATTTTATTGGTGGTTTCCCCCCATAAAACCAGCTTCTAGTTTATTACTTCAATAGTTTTCTTACTTTCAGTTTTATTAATCTCTCCTTTGATTTTCAGAGTTTCCAATTTGGTGTTTAATTGGGAATTTTTAATTTGTTTTTTTTCCCCTAGTTTTTTAGTTGAATGCCCAGTTAATTTATCTGGTTTTTTTTCCTCTATTTTATTGATGCAAGTGGTTACAGATATAAAATTTCCCTTAAGTATCACTTCGGCTGCATGTAATAAATTTTGATACATTGTCTCATTGTCATTTTTTTTAAAGGAAATTATGGATTGTTTCTATGATTTGTTCTTTGACCCACTTATTTTTTAAGATTAGATTATTTAATTTCCAACTTAATTTTAATCTCTTCATTGTCTATTTTTGAGTATATTCTTGATTGCAGTATGATCTGAAAAGGATGCATTTACTAGTTCTGCTTTTCTGCGTTGGATTATGAGGTTTTTATGTCCCAATATGTGGTCATTTTTGTGTAGGTGCTATATAATGCTGAGAAAAAGGTATAATACTTTCTATTCCCATTCACTTTTTTCCTGAGATCTATATCTAACTTTTGCAAATTTTTTTTCACTTCCTCAATTAACTTCTTTTATATTTATTTTTTCATTAGATTTATCTAGTTATAAAAGGGAAAAGTGGAGTTCCCCCACTAGTATAGTTTTATTATCCACTTTCTCCTATAACTCATTTGACTTATCTTTCAGAAATTTAGATGCTATGCCATTTGGTATATATCTGTTTAATATTTTTAAAATTTATTAATTGTTAGTTTTCAACATTCACTTCCACAAGATTTTGAGTTATAATTTTTTTCTCTCCCCATCTTTCCCCTACCCTTCACCCCAAAATAGCAAGCCTACTGAATATCCCTTCCTCCAATCTGTTCTCTCTATCCTCCCCCTTCACCTCCCTAACTTTCTAGTAGAGCAATATGGGTTTCTATACCCCAGTACCTGTATATCTTATTTCCCAATTGCATGTAAAGAAAAAAAAAACAATTTTTAAACATTTGTTTTAAAAACTTTGAGTTCCAGAATTTTCCCCCCTTCTTCCCTCTTCACCCACCCCCACTGTGAAAATAAGCAATTCAATATAGATTATGCATGTGTAGTTACCCAAATCATTTCCACAGTAGTTATATTATGGATGACGCACTATATTTCTCTCCATCCTAACCCACCTCCCACTAATTCTATTTTCTCCTTTGACCCTATCCCTTTTCAAAAATATTTGCTTCTAACTACCCTCTCCCCCAATCTTCCCTCCCTTCTATCCTTCCCCTTCTTGTCCCCTGCCCCCCCTATTTTCCTATACAGTAAAATACCCAATTGAGTGTGTACGTTATTCTCTCCTTAGGGCAAATTCAATGAGAATCAGGTTGTCCCATTCTCTTTCACCTTCCTGCTCTTCCCCTCCATTGTGACAGTTTTCTCTTGCCTCTTTTATATGAGATAATTTACCCTAATCTATTGCTCTCTTTCTTCTTCTCCCAATAAATACCTCTCTCATCTCTTAATTTTATTTTTTGGATATTGTCCCTTCATATTCAACTCATCCTGAGCCCTCTGTCCATGTGAACATGAACAAACAAATGCCCACACTCACATACATTTTATATACACATACATCCTCCTATATATACATATATGTATACATATATATGTATACATACATATTCCCTTCAGCTATTTTCATACTGAGAAAAGTCTTATGAGTTACAATTATTGTTTTTCCATGTAGGAATGTAAATAGTTCAACTTTAATAAGTTCCTTATGATTTCTTTTTCAGGTTTACCGTCTCATGTTTCTCTTGCTTCTTGTATTTAAAAGTCAGATTTTCTGTTCAGCTCAGGTTTATTCATCAAGAATACTTGAAAGTCCTCTATTTCATTGAATGACCATATGTTTCCCTGTAGCATTATACTCAGTTTTGCTGGGTAGGTGATTCTTGGTTTTAGTCCTAGCTTCTTTGACCTCCATAATATCATATTCCAAGCCTTTTGATCCCTTAATGTAGAAGCTGCTAGGTCTTATGTTATCCTGATTGTGTTTCCACAATACTCAAATTCAAATCTGTTTAATATTGATATGACTTTATTGCCAATGGTACCTTTCAGCAGTATATATTTTCCTTCCTTATCTCTTTAATTAGATTTATTTTTGCTTTTGCTTTGTCTGAGATCATGATTGGTCTTCTTATTAGGGATGCTTGAGTATCCACTGTTTTGTTAAATGTCCACTTTTCCATCTGAAAGATTATATTCAGTTTTGTTTGATAGGTAATTCTTGGTATTAATCCTAACTCCTTTGCCCTCCATCATGTCATATTCCAAGCCCTGCGGTTCTTTAGTGTGGAAGCTGCCAACTCCTGTAGCTGTAGCTCCATGATATGTGAATTGTTTCTTTTTGGCTGCTTACAGTACTTTCTCCTTGATCTGTGAGCTCTGGAATTTGGTTATGATGTTCCTTGGAGTTTCCATTTTGGGATCTCTTTCAGGCAGTGATTGGTGAATTCTTTCTATTTCTGTTTTGCTTTTTGGTTCAAATATATCAAGGCAGTTTTCTTTGATAATTTTTGAAAATGTTGTCCTAACTTTTTTTAATCATGTTTTTAGGTAGTTCAATTATTCTTATATTGTCTCTCCTGAATCTATTTTCTAGACCAATAGGTTTTCTGATGAGGAATTTCACATTTTCTTTTTTAAAAACTTTTTTTATTGTATCTTGATGTCTCATAGAGTCATTAGCTTCCACTTGCTCAATTCTAATTTTTAAGGAATTGTTTTCTTCAGTGAGCTTTTGTATTTCCTTTTCCATTTGGTTGATTCTATTTTTTAGGGAGTTATTTTCCTTGATAAATTTTTGTATGTCTTTTCTCATGCCATTGACTCTTTTTTATGATTCTCTTTCATTACTCATTTCTTTCCCCAGTTTTTCTTCTACTTTTCCAACTTGCTTTTTTAAAGCCTTTTTAAGCTCTTCCAGGAATTATTTTTGGGCCTGAGACCAAATTACATTTTTCTCTGAGGCTTCACATGTAGCCATTTTGATGCTATTTTCCTTTTTTAAGTTTATGCTTTGATCCTCCCTGTCACCATGGTAACTTTCTATAGTGAAGCCTTTTTTTTTTCTTTTTCCTCATTTTTCCTGCTTTTTTTGACTTGGTGTTTTTACGTGAGAGTTGGGTTCTGGTCCTTCGCTGTCCCCAACACAAAAAGCTTGGTACAGTGCAGGCCCTCCCTTCACTTCTAAAATCATACTGTGTCTAATGCTGTTCCTGAAATCAAGGCAGTCTGAGCTGTATTAGCACATCTGGGAATTGGGTCAGGGAAGACAGTTGAATTTTGTTGTTGATCATCCTTCATTCTTGAAGAGGACCAATGACATCACAAGTGTGGTATCTTGACTTGTAAATTGGATTTGAGTGAGGCAAAGCTGTGAAAATCATCAGCCTCACTTTCTCCTCCAGAGCCATCAGAGTCTGGTGACAAGATAAAGGACAAGAGTACTGGCAATGGCCAAGATACAATGGGTGACCCTGACTATTCTAAATTAAGGTCTTTCCCAGGCCTCAGTTTGTCTGAGACCACACCCATTCAATTACTAAAGGCTAGGTAAGAGTTGAAACAAAAGATCATCCAATTTACTATCCCAAAGATATTAATCTAGGAGAAGAAGACCTTCAAAGTTTCTGGTCAAAACAAAAAATAATTGCTATTTATACTAATTCTAACCAATTAAAACCTAAACAGTGAGCCACATAGACTTGAGCTGGGCCTATTATTTAATTTTTCCAGGGTCCTAGATAATGTCAAAGCTTGGCTGGATTGGGTTAATTACTAGTATAATACCTTATAAAGAGAAAGAGATTTGAAGTTGGAGAACCTAGCTTTAAAGTCCAGCTCTGCTACTTTCTACCTATAAGACCTTGGAAAAGTCACTTATCTATCTTGGCCCCAATTCCCTTATCTATAAAATAAGGGGTTTGCACTAGAAACTTTTCCAGCTGTTAAGTCTATGATCCTATGAAATTTTTTGTCCCCCTTCTAGAAAATTACGATCTTATAGCACCAGGACACATAAGTATTCCTTATTTCCAGTGGTGGGTTAACATGCACAGAAAACAAGCTTTCTGTGCTTTTGTGCCTCTCTGGCATCTGCTTAAGACTCTGTCCCTTAGAGGTCTTGAAGACTCTCCTTATTCCAGGAATTAGGCACATCCTATGCATATATTAAGCTTACAAAGGATTTCTTGATAAAGAATGACCTATTAGCAATCAAGATTTAAACTACTAATTAAAGAAATATATCTGTTCATTTTTCATAGTGGATTAATGAAGATTGTAAAGTCAGAATTATAGTCATAACATTTCTGTAGGAGGAAGGACCTTAGAAGTCATCAAACCCAACACCCCCACCCCCATTTCATAGGTAAAAAAATTGAAGCCCAAAGAATTCAAATTACTCATTCAAGGCATTTGAGCCTTAACATCAAGGAATGGCACAACTAGCTGGCTAATGGGAGAGCCAGGACTAAAACCCAGCTTCCTGTGTTTGTCTCACTGTACCACATGGCCTCTCTTGACTCAGTTTGATGTAATTAGACATTTATAATAATCTCTAGCTTTTGTCCCTTAGTCAGCTTTGCATCTATCCTGCAGCCTGTCTGTCTTTTCCTACTTCTCTCTGTCTCTGTCTCTCTGAGTTTGTCTGCCTCTCTCTCTCCCTCTCCTTCCCTTCCCCCTCTTGCTCTGCCTTCTTTCCTCCATCCTCCTTTCTTTCTCTTCTCTCCAGATTTCTCTCATTCATCATCATTTACTCTCTCAGATCACTTATTTAAAATGAAAAGCAAGATATTTTCTGGAGAAATTCTATTTCTGGCTAATTCCTGCTTCCAAAGCCAAGTTGGAGATGGGTCATTAAGGGAGTGCCATGTGTCAGATATCAACTTAGTCACACTCATGTGCCAAACTCTGGGCTGAACCCAACTCATCCCTACCACCTATGGGTACTTTCTTTTCCCATGTAAGATTGACAGCTTGGAAATGTTCCATTTGAATGAACAAAATCTGATTAATTTTGATTTCGTATTTTTCATATTGATTCTCAAGACCAGTAAAGCTGTGGTTTGTGTATTTGTATATAGTCTTCCTTAGCCTACTATGGAAAAAAGAGCAGAAAAATTTCATTACCTGGTCTCTAATTTAAATCCTGGTTATTAACTGGCTGCTCCTTATCAAGAAATCTATATAAATATTGTGTTGTAACCAAACACAGTCCATCCCTTCCACTAAACTCCCACAGAAGCACCCAGGAAGTAGGGCTCTCAGAGACTCACTAGCCCAGCTTTCACTTTTTCTGAGCAATCTTAGCACAGTGCGTGACACATGGTAGGCACTTAATACATGTTTTATTGATTATTGGACAAGAACACGCTCCATAATATACTCAAAGAGTGACAATTCTACCTTTCTTTGAAGACTACCAACTGAGACTGCACATTCTACTTTTTGTGGTTGTTTGGTCATTTTTTCTTTCAGTTATATCTGACCCTGTGTGATCCCATTTGGAGTTTTCTTGGTAGGGTTACTGAAGTGGTTTGCCATTTTCTTTTCCAGCTCATTTTACAAATAAGTAGACTGAGGCAAACAGGGTGACGTGAATTGCCCAGGGTCACACACCTAGTAAGTGTCTGAGGCTGGATTTGAGCTCAGAAAAATGAGTCTTCCTGACTCCCGGCCCAGCATTCTATATACTGTGCCTCCTAGCTGTTCCATTCTCCTTTTGGATGACTCTAAATATTTAGAACATTCCCCTGTGCTCTAGTTAGCTTAAATTTCCCTCTTTTCAACTTCTGCTCATTGATAGATATCTATTCATCCAAAAAGAATGTTTGACCCCTCTTTCAAGTAACAGTCCTTCAAATGCTGGAAGAAAACCATGATGTTTCTCCTATGTGTTGTAAGCTGATCCATCTCTTGTTTTAGGTTGAACATCTCCAGTTCTTTCAACTTATCCAGAATAATCTCAAAATCCTTTATCCTAATCACCTCTTTCTGGTTGATCTCCCATTTACCAATGTCCTTCCTAAAATGGGATATCCTGAGCAGAAGGCAATACTCTAGATGTGGACTGATGCCTAGGCCTGGATGTTATCCCCCTGAGTCCCCATAAAACAACAGATGGCTTTGTTTTTAGATGCTGCATCACACTATTGACAGGAATTGAATTGTGCTTGCAGTGCATTTTCACTCCACTAAAACCCCCAGACCTTTTTAAGATAAATTACCATCTAGTCATGCCTCCCCATCTTAAACTTGTAAAGCCAGGGGGTTTGTTTATTTTTGTTTTTTAATTAAAGTTCCTTTTAAATTTCATGTTATTCCAGTTGACTTAGTGTTCTAGCTTATCTAGATTACTTTTGTATCATGACTGTCTTGTGATACACTAGCTATCCTTCTAGTTTAGTGCCATCTACAATTTAAATAAGCATTTGATCTATCCTTTTATCCAAGTCATTGATAAAAATGTTAAATAGTACAGTCCCAAACACAGATCCATGGGACAGTCCACCACGAGACTCTTTCTAAGCTAACATCAAGGCATTAATTGCTGACTATTTGTCCAATCATTCAACTAGTTCTGAATTTACTTAAATTTACTCTTTTCTAGTCCACATCTGCCCAGCTTGTCTACAAGAATAGTATGAGAAATGTCATCAAATACTTTGTTCAAATCCAAGCAAGCCCTGTCTAAAATGTTCCCTTGATCTACCAACCCAATCAAGAAAGGAAATGAGGTTGTTCCGGCATGACCTGTTCTTGATGAGAAGTGTGATCTCTTTGTGATTTCTTTCTCCTTTTCTAGACGTTCATTAGCCATCCTGTTAATATGTATCCTAGAATGTTGCCGAGTTGAAGTCAAGTTCACTGATCTATGGTTGCTAACTGTACTCTTTTCCCTTAAGAAATAAGATATTATTCTTCTGCAGTCCCAGAGGGCATCTCTCCTGCTCCCCATGATCTTTGGAAGATCATTGACAGTTGTTCAGTTCTTGTAGCAGCCTGGGATGTAATTTGTCTTATTTATCTGCTCCCCCACGTAAGAGTTGTCAGGGATCTCAAGTCCTGTACACTACCTGACACAGTTGAAATGAGTCTACCTCTCAGTCATATTAATGCCCTCCACGTTGACTCCTGAACCTAGTTTTGTCTGTCCATACACTGGCCTCGCACATCTAGGGGCTAGTTTCTATTATCATGCATCCTGCCTCATATCAGCATCAGCCTTATGTCTCTATGCTTTCTAAATAGCCCTGGAAAGCTGTAAGCAGTTATGTGCATGACCCTGAAACCTCAGGTGCATAACTATTTCTGCTGCTGGCATCCCCAGGGCCTTGAACTAAGTGCATGTTATGTATACAAGTAGATAAGTACGCATTTTAAAAGCCACTAGGAAATGAGAATGTATTATAGAAAGAAACAATTAGCATCCACTTTAAGAAGAATGGCCAAATAAAAATGTTGCCTCCTTGAGGGATTGTTGTGAATTTAGTTTCCCTGGGCATCTGGGAGGCAAAATATTATAGTGGGTAGGGCTCTGGCCTTGGCATCAGGAAGATCTGTGTTCAATTCTTGTCAGATATTTACTGCCTGTGGGACTCCAAGCATTTCACTTAATTTTTCTGTGCCCCCATTTCTTCCCATATAAAATGAAGATGATGGACTCAGTGGCTTCTAAGTCATGTTCCAACTCTAAATCAATCATTCTAAGATGCTTAGATAAAAGGCAAAAGTCAGTCAATTGAATTGGACAGTTTAACTCAGTAATCACTCTTAGTATTTTTACACTGGCTACATTCAGGTATTAAAATAGACATTTGCGAGCAGTATACATTTATAATATCTGTGTATCATTTGCACAAACCTACCCCAGGTAGGATGTTCTATTCTTGGGCACTTTGCTGAGACTGCCACCACCTCAGAACTGATCTTCATTACCTCATGCTTAGACTATAGAAACAGCCTGCTACTGGGTCTCTCTTATTCAATTCTCTCCCCACTATATAGTATACCTTCTATTCACCAGTCAAAGTGATCAGATAAAATTCAGGTCTGACCATATCACCCTTCTACCCAATAAAATCCATGTAGTTTCCTGTTACCTCCAGGGTCAAATGTAAAATCCTCTGGCATTGAAAAGAACTTTCTAACCTGACCCCTTCTAACCTTTCCAGTCTTCTTATACCTTATTCCCGTCTGTGTATCTGACATCCAGTAACAGTAACCTCCCTGCTTTTCTTCACTCAAGCCATGCCACCTTCCAATGACTCTCTCCATTTCCATTGGCTGTCCCTCATGCCTGGAATTTTCTCCCTCCGCCTCTTCATCTCCTGGCTTCTCTGGCTCTTCCTATAAATCCCAGTGAAAATCCCACCTTTTACAAGAAGCTTTTCCAGATTTCCTTTCATGCTAATGCCTTTCCTTCTATTTATTATGTCCTACTTATCTTGTATACATAGTTTATTTGTACATAGTTTTTGCATGTTATTTTCTTCATTATGCTCCTTGAGAGCAAAAACTGCTCTCAGTGGTTAGTGCTATACATAATAGGTGCTGTGCTGACTTGACTTTTCAAGTCCATACTTTATTACTGCTTCCCAAAGGTTGTAGGTTCTTTTTTTTCCTCCTGTTTTCCACCTTTTCACCACAATTGACTAGGTTCTCTACACCAGAATAACACAGAGGGGAGAAAACGTAGCCCTGAGAGAAACACTGGGGACAGTAAAGGTTGCCAGACATCTTTTCTGAACCCAAGGTTTGAGAGCAATGATTTGTACATTTTGAAGACAGGTAGTTGTCTAGAGCAGGGCTTCTTAAATATTTTCCCCTGGTGACCCCTTTTTGCTTTTTTGGCAGCCTCGATTGGCAGTTGCATGGCCTGAGGGCACCCACAGTGCAAAGTGCACATGCTGTGTGTTTGGAACCAAGTTTGCAATGAAGTTGCATGATGTAACACAAGCAAGCACTGCCAGAAACACTTCAGATTCATTAATTAATTTTTGGCCATTGCACATTCAGGAACCTTTTACTGTTGCGGGGTTGAGACCCACAGTTTAAGAAGCACTGAAGGTCTTTCAGTATCCTTTTTAAATATATTGTACAACCAACTGTCAGATCTAGAAACAGACAGGTGATCTGCTATAGAAATTAATTGAGTCTGCTGGGCTACTTACCAGAAAATCACTGCCATTTGCAAAAGGGAAGTTTTATTGCCCCTCCCTTCCTACCACTTCTTCCTGATTTAGTATTGTGACATAAAAGGTGTGCAGATATAGGGAAGGAAACTGTAAGTACTAGGGCTGTCTTTTTAAAAAGCCAGACATACCTTCTCAAAAGAATGAATTAAGTTTTTGGTAGCTTAGGCATCTTGTGCATCTGTCCTTAGGTCAGAGCCCTGATCTACTTTAATTCAATTCAATAAACATGTATTGAACCTTTCCAAATTCCAACTCCTTCAAAACTGTGGGAGATTCAGAGATTAAAAAGACAGAATCCTAGCCTCTTGGAGCTGATACTCAATCACAAGGAATAAGGCATACTGAAATAACTATAATGCCTTTGGAAATTTTTCCAGTCTTCCATTTAGATGCTATAATGGCATAGAAGTCATTTCCCATGATTCAGACTAAGGGAGGGGCAGCAATGGCCTGGGAAATGTAAAACAACAGAGCACCAAACAGTGAAATATGCCTGCCTTGAGTGTACTTTTTAAGGGCTCTCTAGGGCAGCAGTTATACTTTCCTAATTACATTTGGCTCAGGCTTGTGCCAGTTTGAATTTTTCTGGTGTGGACATTGACTGTAGGACAGGTAAACTAGAAGCTTGTTTGTGATGGTGAGTGGAATTGGTGGAATGAACATTTGCTAAAGAAAATGTGCTTGCTATAAGATAAGCATTTTGTAAACTGGAAACCTCTATATGAGTGTTAACCACAGTTATCACAAAGTGGGTAATCCCCTTTAGATGATCAAGAGCTGACCTTTATCTACCAGAAAGATAAATAATTGTTCCTTTAATCAATCAACTAACAAGAATTTGTGCTTGGTCTATGAGCCTGGGGATGGTATGGTATTTTGTTTTTGTTCGATTATTTCACTGTTCTCTGATTCTTCATGACCCCTTTTCTGGGTTTTTTGTGTTGTTGTTGTTGTTTTACGAAAGTACTGGAGTGCTTTGCCATTTCTTCCTCCAGCTCATTTTTTTCAGCTGAAGAAACTGAGGCAAATGGGGTTAAGTGATTTTGCCAGGGTCATACAACTAGTAAATATCTGAGACCAGATTTGAACTCAGGTCTTCCTGACTCCAGGTCCAGCTCTCTATTCACTGCACACCTAACTGCTCTTTGGTATGGCATATCCCTATATTATTGGGATTGTGTTGGTGAGCTGGGATAGAGGAAGGGATAAATGAGTAAAAACATTTATTAAGTGTTTATCATGTGCAAAACTCTGTGGGGGGGATACAAATAGAAAAAGACAGTGGTCCTTTCTGTCATGGAGCTCACATTCCACTGTAAATGGGATAGGCAACAGCAAATGTAGGAGAGTTCAGCTATGGGATGGATGGTAAACCCAAGAACAAAGGCCACTATATAGGACAGAGCATATTTTTCTCAACTTTAAGCCTATCCAAACTATCAGACTAAGGCCAACTGAGATTTCCTTCTCTCTTGAGCCATGCTTCCAGTATGATACAAGTGATACTAAAAAAGTTCTTTCATAGAGCATATTGCTTTTCTGAATTTTTCTCATGCCATCAAAACAAGTGCAGAGGTAGGCAAATAGGCCTCGAACTCTCAGGTGTCAGCATTATCTTGACTTTTTTTCCTTTTTATTTTTTAGTCAAAAAACATTTTTTTCTCTTCCTACCACTCCCCCACAATTTAGAAAAAAATAAAATCAAAACCCTTGTATCAAATATGCATAGTCAAGCAAAAACGAATTTCCACATTATCCATGTCCAAAAGTTTATGTCTTATACTGAATTTTGAATCTATCACCTCTCTGTCAGGAAGTAGGTACGACTGATCATAATCAGCCCTATGAAGTCATGATTGGTTGCTACATTGTTCAGAGTTCTTTAGTCTTTCAAAGTTATTCGTCTTTATAAAGCTACTATTACTGTATAAATTACACTACTGGCTCTGCTCACTTCAATTGGCATTAGTTCATGTAAGTCTTCTTATTTCTTATAGCACTATAATATTTCTTTACATCCATATACCATAATCTGTCTGGCCATACCCCACTTGATAGGCACCACTTTAGCTTCCAATTCTTTACGATAACAAAAAGAGTGGAGCTAAGTCTTTTTATTTGTTGGCGTTATTTTCTTTTTCTTTGATTTCTTTGGCTTATAGACCATAGTGGTATCACTGGATCAAAAAGTTTTTGTAGAGTTTCAAGACTTTTGGGACATAGTGTCAAATTGTTTTCCAAAATGACTGGACCAATTCGCAGTTATGTGAACAGTGTATTAGCGACCCTGTTTTCTGCTGACCTTCCAACAACTATAATTTTCCTTTTTTTAGTCACCTTTGTCAATAGGTTTGAGGTGGAGCAAGATATATAAAGTATACATAAAAAAGTTCTTCCATAGAGCATATTACTTTTCTGCATTTTTCTCATACCATCAAAACAAGTGCAGAGGTAGGCAAACAGGACTTGAACTCTCAGGAGTTTCATGTGCATTTTCTTGTGCAATCATCTCTTTCTAAAAATTCTAATGCTGGGGGCAGCTAGCTGGCACAGTGAATAGAGCATCTGCCCTGGAGTCAGGAGGACCTGAGTTCAAATCCAGCCTCAGATACTTAACACAAAAACTAGCTGTGTGACCTTGGGCAAGTCATTTAACCCAAATTGCCCTCCAAAAAGCAAAAAAAAAATTCTAATGTTATAGAAATACTTGCTTTATTTCATTGTCTCTCCTGGATCTATTTTCCAGGTCAGTGGTTTTTCCCATGAGATATTTCACATTACCTTCTATTCTTTCATTTGTTTGGATCTGCTTAGTAGCATCTTGATTTCTCATAAAGTCACTAGCTTTCATTTGCTCCAGTCTAATTCTGAAGGAATGAATCTCCTCAGTGAGCTTTTGAGATTCTTTTTCCATCTGGCAAATTCAGCTTTTTAAGGCAGTCTTCTCCTCATTGCCTTTCTGAGCTCTTTTGCCATTTGAGTTAGTCTATTTTTTAAGGTGTTATTTTCCTCAGTCAGGCTGTTGACTCTCATTTCATACTTTTCTTGCATCTTTCTCATTTCTCTTCCCAATTTCCCCCCCACTTCTCTTATCTGTTTCTTAAGGTCCCCTATGGCCTGTAGCCAGCTCCTATTTTCATTTGGAGCTTTTGGTGCCAGAGTTCTGACCTCACAGTCCTCCTCCTGTTCCATGCTTTGATCCTCTTTGCCCCCAAAATAGGAGTCTAATATTGCATTTTTCTGTTTATTTTGTTTCCTTTGCCTAGGCATGTTGCCACTCGATTACTTGACTTTTAGGCTTGTTGCCACAGTAGGACTCTGCCACTAGCCAGGGGAGCTTCCATCCCAAATGCTGGGGTTTTCTCAACTTCTGGAGGTATTAGTTGGGTGGCCTCTGTGAAGCCTCCACACACTCTGGCAAGCTGGTCACACACCCCAAGACCTCCACCCCAGACCACAATCCAGATCCAAGAAGGGTAAAGCAAGAGCACTTACCCCCCAGACTGATCACCCGATCCCCCTACAGTTCGAAGGCCAAGAGCTGAAGCTGCAATGCAGCAATGTGGTACAAGCTGTGCCAGCTCCTCAGAAGCTTCTCTCCCCAAGGGGAAGAAACAGATGCATTCTCCCAACCAGTCCCAAAGTCCATAGGGCACTACCCTCTCACTTTGTCCTAGGCATCTATGTGTTGATAATTCTGGAAAAGCCATAGCTGCTGGTGTTCTGGGGTCCCTCCAGCCTGCTGGCCTGGCCACCCTCGGCTAAAACCATGACTCAAGCGGTCCTGGGCTCAGCTCCCAGAGTGCTGCACTGGCCGCTCCCTGCTGTCCTGCCAGGCTCTCCTCACTGTGAGGTTAGCTTCTCTGTGTCATTTTGTGGGTTCTGGAGCCAGAGGTCATTCAGAGTCCCCCTTTTACATAATTTTGAAGTGGTGTGGGCTGGAGCTCTGTGGAGGGGCTGTTTCTACTCTGCCATCTTGACTCCACCCCCCTGCTTTATTTCATAAATTAAAATAAAATAAAGAAAAATTTTAAAAACAAAACTGTTGATATCTTTTGATCATGGTATTTATTGTGGGAATGGTTCTTATTCTCGTACATTTGAAGCAAATCCTTATTCATATTGGAGTCTCATCAAAAAAACTTAATGTAAAGATTTTTTTCCCAGTTAACTATTTCAGTATTAATTGTACAAAAAAAATCTTTTTAATTGTATAGTGTCAAAATTGTCCATTTTATCTTCTCTGACCCTCTCTATCCCTTATTTGGTCACGAACTCTTCTTGTATCAAGGTGACATATCCAGTTGAAGGCTCATATATCTTAATATATGATGTGAGATATTGGTCTATATTTAATTTCTGACAGGTTGCTTTGTGGTTTTCCCAGCAGGTTTTTTTTTTTATTTTGCTTTGTTTTTATCGAAAAGTGAATATTTTATAGCATATGTTTATACCATAAGTTGAACTTATACAACATTATGTCCATTTGTTTCTTTATGCTGTGTACCTAATCTGTTCTGATGATCAACCTCCTTATGTTTTAACCAATACCATATAATTTTGATTATTACTGCTTTAAGATCTGATACTGCCAGGCCCCGTTCCTTTCTACTTTTTTTTTTCAATATTTCCCTTGCGATTTTTGTGAATTGAAGAGATTTTTAATAGGTTTAAAGTAAGTTCTTTTATATGTGATTCTTTGTATTAATTTGATGTGTTTTGCAGTAGTTCTGTATATGTGATAAAAGCAAATATTGTATTTTTTTTTTCTTACAGAGAGAACACTTTCCTTTGCAGAGTCAGTACAAAGAAAGAGAAATAGGCAGCTTTCAGCATACTGTAAGTAACAAGCTTATGTTCTAGGTGTGAACTTGACTGGGCCACAATTTTCATAGTAGCAAAGTGTTATTTTAAGTCTATGAAGATTCTTCTTATTTTTTTTTATGTTCAGTGTTGTCTTTGAGTGTCTGATAGAATAAAATTTTATAAAATATTAAGGGTTTGTCCTTCCTGAGCAATAGACATCATGTCCCATGAAATAAATAACTATTCAGAGAGGAACATTACCTGTTTATGGTGTCCTAGACTAGTGTCTCTTTACACAAACTATGCTGCTGACCAGTAAAGTATTACAATTCTCCACCACAAACCACTCCGTCTTTTAAATACTCAAATTGTTTAGTGTATAAGGATGGAAGCTAAAGAATAGTAAGGCTAATTATAGATGGGAAAACTCAATGCAAGAGACAGGGAATCCATTTTAAAGTTGTTTTTGGATCCATAAGTCCTTGCCTTGGACTGGAAGTTTGGAGGCGCCAGCCTAGACACTATTAAGAATTATGAATAATATATTTCATAATAGGTGTCAGTCATGACATAAATAGAAAAAAAGGCTTTTTGTGGTAGTTTTTTAGAATAGTGCATGTGAAGTGGGGTTTCATTTTTTACTCATAGATTTTCATGGTGTAGTGGAAGAACATGCAATTTAGAGTTTAAAGACCTGGATTAAAATTCTAGCTCTTTCATTAATTACAAATACGATGTTGGCTAAGACACAGTCTCCTTGGGCCTCCATTTCTTCAGCTATACAATGAAAATGGTAGACAATGATTTCTAAAATCTTTTGAAGTACTGTGATCTTCCCATACACAAATTCCAAGTTCTATTTGTTTAATTTTTGGTTTTTCTAATTGTTAGAACTCCTTGAACTTACTGAGTCTCTGTTCTCACTATCAGCCTATAAGACCTTGTGGAAAGAACCTCCTGAGCTTCACAACTTTTATCTTTCCTGGTTTATCATGAAATTAGCAGACCTTTGAAGTGACATTGTCTTCTTTTATATTAAATTTCTATTTTTTATTATATATTTTTTTCAAATGCTTTATTAACTTCTGGTTTACATCATTCATTTCCACCAGACTTTGAGTTACAATTTTTTCCCCATTTTCCCCCTACCCACCACCCCAGAATAGCAGTCCCACAGGATATCCCCTCATCCAATCTGTTCTCTCCCATCTCTTCTCCCAACTTTCTCAGTAGGGCAAGGTGAATCCCCATGCCCCAGTGCCTGCACATCTTATCTCACAATTATATGGAAAATAGTATTAATCATAGTATTTATATATTTTTTAAACATTTGATTTTAAAACTTTGAATTCCAGACCCCTTCCCCTCCTCCCCTGCCACCCACTCCCACTGGGAAGATAAGCAACTGAGTATAGGCTATACATGTATATATAGCTATGCAAAATATTACCATAGTAGATATTTTGTAAAAGACTGACTACATTTCCCTTCCTCCTATCCCACCTCCCACCTGGTCCACTCCCCACTTTGATCCTGTCCCCTTTCAAAAGTGGGTGCTTCCAACTTTCCTCCCCCATAGCCTGCCCTCCCTTCAAATTTCTATTTTTTTAATCAATGAAAATTCACCTTCTCTCCTTCCCACCTCCTCTTCCCTCCACCAGAAATGAGAAAAGAAAAAAAGAAAAAAGTACATGTTTCAAATTTGTATAGTCAAGCAAAATTAATTACCCCCATTAGCCATGTCCAAAAAAACCTGTCTGGGTCTACACTCTACACTCTGAATTCATCATCTCTCTGTCAGGAAAGTAGGTCCTACTTTGGTCATTCTGGTGATCAGAGTTCTAAGGTCTTCCATAGTTGTTTGCCTTTCCAATGATATTCTCAATGACATTGTCTTTAGATTAAAAAACCTGAGCCTGGTCACATGCTAAATATCCCTAAATTGCTTAATATCTTGTATCCTGGGAATGACACCACTTTTGCCCCAAGAATGATTTCTGTTTTATCCCCAAATGACAAGAAAATTGTAGTTTTCACTTAATGGTTGGTGGAAGAATTGCCAGGGGGGTGAATGTGTGTATGTGGGACGGGGAGTGGGAGTGGAGGGGGACGTAAGGATACATAGACTGAGTTGTGTTCTTACCTAAGAGTAACCAAGAATTAGAAGAATGCAAACAGCTGACATGTTTAATGTAAGCAATGTTTGAATTTTTAGACTGTGGTAAATGGCAGACAGTTCGACTATGAAGATGAACATCCAGAGGGGGAAGACGGGCTTCAGCAGATGTATCCCCTTTACAGTCAGACACGTTACAAAGACTGGAGTTGTGACAAACATCAGCAAGGCTCGGATCCTGGAAGATCCTACATCAACCCCCGAGAACATTATGTGTAATTATGGACATCTTGACAAAATGCTCATTCTTATACTGGGAAAAGAGGACCAAGCAGCACATCTCTAAGCTGTCTTAGCTCTGACTTTCATGGGGCTGGACCAAGTACATCTGGAGTGCCAACAAATGCTTTAGAGTTGCCTGGCCAGCCTCTGGCCTTGAATAGATTTTCCTCAAATACTGGCTGTATCTGTGAATTCGAGTATAGCTCTGTGTGTGTGTGTGTGTGTGTGTGTGTGTGTGTGTGTGTGTGTCTGTGTGTGTCTGTGTGTGTGTGTGTTTCATTGAAAAAAAACCCAACAACTAGTAACATTTGGCCTGCAATGGCATTTTCATTTAAAATTCCAGTGTGTGCCTGTGATAGCTGCTGTGAGTCTCCAGAAATAGAGCCCCAGCTGGCTGCACTAGCCTCACTGGGTTTCAGGCCTGCCAGCCCATTCATCTGTAATTCAAACGTGCAGAAAATGAGTTTAGAATCCATTCCACTAATTATTTCTCTGGGATTTGTCTTTCCCTGACATGCTTAATAAAATTACAATACCTGTGTACAAATAGAGACCCAAGGAAAGAGGCATAATTTGCTCTGTGTGGGGAAAACAACAACCACCACCACAAAAGAAGGGGGGAGGAGGGTGGGGAGTGAGAGAGGAGGAGAGAGCAGCTTTCCAGCTTAAAGCTAGTTGGAAGGTTTTAACCCTTATGAGGCTGCTATTTGTGTATTTCTTTTTAGCTGCAACTTTTTTTTTCCCTTTTGGAGGCAATTGGAGTTAAAGGACTTGCCCAAGGTCGCACAGCTAATAAGTGTCTGAGACCAGATTAGCACTTGAGTCCTTCAGACTCCAGAGCCAGTGCTCTAGCCACCAAGCCACCCAACTGTCCCTCAGCTACAACTTTGAAGAAGGAATTTCACTGTAGAATATGACCTAACTGCTTTCTATCAATGACCAGGTGTGGTTCTCTTCTTTTGTTATTGTTCCTATGATTTTTATAGACTCTCTATACCCCTCATAATATCCTTCCCAAATATTAGGTTCTTCTAAACTGCCCTTGACGTCAGCATCTTTTTTTTTCCACTTTATTCTGACATGATCACCTTCTGCTACTGAAATCTGATCCAACCTATTTATGCCACCCCCAGACCACTGCCTTTTCCCATAGGTTTTGCCCCTGTGTCTGTATTTTAATTCATCCTTGCTTATCTTCTATGTTATCACCTACTTCAGAGCTGCCTACTGCATTTCTGTGCTACAAAGACACCTTTGAATTAGCTCCTCACTTGGAGGTCTAGTGGAAGGAGAGTTTTAAAACGAACAAAAGTCTACTTTTCTGTCACGTATGTGCACAGACCCCAAGCTCTAGCCTTTCATTCTCCTCAACCGGAGAGCTTTGAAGGGCTGCCGGTAGTTTACCTGGTTAGCCAGAGCAAGGGTCATTGAATTTTCCACCAAAAAAAAAATGTTTGGACATTACAAAGAAAAATGATGGCACTGATTTGACTTGTTTTTCAACCAGTGAATTGTTTTAGTTGTGTCAAATGGTTCAAACTTTCCTCATTCCCCTTCATTATCTCTAAATAAAAATGGGCGGAGGGCGAAAGTGGTAGTAACAATAATGGGAGTTGAATGGGAGGTTGGGAGTTGAATGTGTATACAGAAATACATATAAATACTCACACAAAGTTACTGAGCACTCTTTAGGAGGTGTTTACATTGTACTCTTATGTCTGGATGAAATATGAGGCCCTGCCTGAGGAGATGTTAGAAGAGGTTAGCCTTAAGGTCACTCACTAATGCAACATGGATGAAAAGGAAAGCAAAGGATTGTGGAGTCACCATTTGTATGTTAGGCCTCAGAAACTCCTAAGTACTATTTTCTTAATTCTCTCTGCGCTGCAGCATTCCCTGCCCCTATATAAATTATGTCTCAGTATATTATGGACGAGTTGCCTCCATTTAAATGCCTTCTCCCATAGCTAACTAGTCTAATAAGCAATTTGCTTTTTTTCTTTTAAGATGCATGATTTTTTTCCCCTAAGATACATCCATAGATTTTTGCAGTTGTTAGCCTTAGTTACTTAGATCACATAAACTTCCTAAGAGTGCTTCCTGGTGCCTCCTATCTGTTGTTTCTAAATATTGAACTGAACAGGAAGAGACTCCCAAAAGGGATGTTCAGCTTTACCCTCAACTGAGAAATGTCATCCAAAAATGACCTACTGGTCCCTAAATTTGGATCCCAGACAACTTGACGGTGTCCATTTAAATTTGGAAGTTTGGCTCTAAAAGACGAGTGAGGGAGGCTTATAGAAGTAATCCCCAACTGATATTAGATTACACTTCCTATAACTGATTTACTAGGACACTGTGAAACTGGAATAAATCCCCAGAGCACTTACCCGCTTAGGCTGGCAGTTTTGCATTTCCAGGGGAAGTGTGCAGGCCCATCTTAAACACACATCCTTTATTGCTCATTTCGTAGGCAGACCAGGCTCCAGGAGCAAATGAATTTGGTGGCTGTAATAGCAACCCACCAGCTGCTCAGCAAGTCCCACTAAATGTAACTGCTTCAAAAGCTGGGATTGGCCAGATGTGTGGGAGATGAGTTTGGATTTTTTCTTAAATGACAGTGATTTACCCTTTCTCAAAAAGCTTTGTTCCCCCTTCTTGTATTTCCCATATTTGAAGACGTCTGTGGTCTTATGAGTACAATATGGAAGTCTTAACTCTGCTAGTCCAGGAAAAGAATCAGATTCTTTGATGCCCCAGGCATGGTGCTTTGCACATAGTAGGGTCTCAATAAGCATCTATTAAATAAATCCCCTCATTAGGTTTCCCAGACCTTATCTGCCCAGTGGGGAAGCACATTTAGTTTCTTCCTTTCCCTTTTGAGATATATAACCTAAATCCCCTTCCATATTGACACAGCATGTTTTTTGGTTGTGTTTTTTTTTTTTTTTACAAGCATAGCCTTTGCTAGCCTTCTCTCATCAGTCTCCCTGTGGGTATCAGAGTTGTACACAATAGAATATATTCTCCATATCTTTTCTTAAGAGCTGGTTTGAGGTATATGTGTGTGTGCCTCATCAGGGTATGAATGGGTAACTTCCATCCCTCTGAAAGTATGACTACAATTTGACTATTTTGAAAGAATAGTTTTTATCAATTTAGAAGTATAATAGCACAACAAAACCATAACCTCTCATACAATTGCCATTTCAGTAGTGCCCCCCACCTTTTTTGCATTTTGAATGGTTGCAAATTACATTTGGCAGTGCTTCTTGTTCTATATTTAAGTAATTAAAATTTTTTTCAGTTTGTTCCTATTTCCCAGATGCAATAATAGCAATTAAAAACAAATGGGACAGCTAGAGGGCACAATGGATAGAGCACTAGGCCTGGAGTCAGGAAGACCTGAGTTCAAATGCAGCCTCAAGTACTGGCTGTGTTACCCTGGGCACGTGGCTTAACCCTGTTTGCCTCAATTTCCTCATCTGAAAAATGAACTGGAGAAAAAAATGGTTAATGACTCTGGTATCTTTGCCAAGAAATCCCCAAAAGGGGTCACCAAGAGTCAGACATGAACAGCAACAAAAACAAATAATGCAAAATACTGTTTCTGTTCTTGGATAAGTCTCCAAAGGCATAGCCCTGTATCACCCAGGCAAGATCAAGAATTAGCACTAAATCTACAGGAGTCAGTCTACTTTGTTTCCTATGTCTGAACCTCTTTGCCACTAAATGATATTCCAAAATATCAATCATTTTTGTCATTTGATGACTAAATTATTTGCAATTTTTAAATACAGTCACTAACAATGTGCATTTGTAAAAAGTAATATTATAAGTATCCTTTGTTATGTTCTCTATTCTCCATCTCATCCTCCTTTAACTAGTGTGACTGCCAACTTTCCCATCCTTGGTCTTGGCTCAGTTTTACTTTCCCAACAAATACAAAAAATGTCTACTGTGGAAAGAGCACTATCCCTGGAGCCACAGGTGGTTGTTCAGTCATTTTTCAGTGGTGTCTAGCTTCTGGGGCAGGTCACTTATTCTGCCTGGTCTTCAGCTTCCTCATCTGTAACATGAGGGTACTTGGACTGGATGATCTCTGATGTCCTTTCCAAGTCTAGCTCTAAAATGTTATGACTCTGTGTCCCTTTCCAAAGATTACTCATCATGGGTGGCTAGGTGGCACAGTGAATAGAGCACCAGCCCTGGAGTCAGTAGGACCTGAGTTCAAAGATTAGTCATGTTGGTTGCTAATTCAGATATGTTACCAGCACGTAAGGACAAGAGGAGCAAAGAATGAAACAGAATTAGAAAGAGGAGCCTCTTCTTCCATAGGTCAATGATGTTCAAGGGGAGTTTTTTGCTTTGTAACACCCTCTACAATGGGAAATGTATTGCTGTATATTCTTCTTCCATTAATAAGATCATAGGATCATGGGGCCATAACTATGCAACTAGAAATGGGACCAAAATCTATAGAGGTCAAGTGTCTTCTTTGCTTGAAACCTACATCCGTGCATTTTCATTCTTACTCCCATTCAAAAAAATGCCCACTATTCATTATTGCCAAAGCTGTCTCCATTACCTCTTAGTGTTCTGCTTTGGGGGGTGCAGGAGGGAGTCAGAGGCATTTTTTTCCTTGACTAAAACAGTTAAAGAATACTCAAAATATTTATGAATACAGAAAGGTTTGTATATACATGTATATATATCACTCTCTCTGCATCTCTATATTAATGTATGTATATGTGTGTGTGTGTGTGTGTGTGTGTGTATACCTAGGTAGATATAGACAGATAGATAGATAGGTAGATAGATAGATAGATAGATAGATAGATAGATAGATAGATGCATAGAGCTGACATTATTGACCTGGACAGACTGAAATGTTAAAGTTTTCTAAAGGAGGTGAGGATATCTTTGAGGAGTCTGGTATAATAGAGGTAATGAAATGAAAATCTCTCTCTGATGGCCAGGAAAGAGGTACATATATTCTAGAGCATCTTTCTCAGTATTATTGATAAAAACTCTGTATACATTTGTAATTTTGTGCTGAAGAACCATTTAGGATAACAGGGCTGTGGAAGTAGCAGTTTTTAAAAATGCCCTTAAAACTACCTCTTTCAAGATTCAAAGGATGCTCCCTGATTCTCATATTCAGGGGTCAGCTGAGAAAGAATGTGGTCATCCTCTATATCCAGTTTATCATTTGATAAACTTCTAAAGTATCTCACCTCAGCCCCTCCACCCCCACTCTAGACTGGAGAGTCCCAATTATTGGAAGTCTCTCTTCCTGTGGAATGCGATGCACTCCTTGCATCCTTTTTACTGGATGCTCTTTTTTAGATCTTCTCCAGTTCCATTCTTTCCTTCTTGCAGGGCATGAGTCTGAGTTACATCCAGCTTTCCCCATCCCTATCCCATACCTAAGACCTTTGTAAAAATAATCTGTATTTTCTGCCACAGTTGCTCATTGGGCCAATATTATCAGGAAATAAAACAAGTGCTAGATTATTTTTCTTAGCTGTACCTGATTTCTCAGTGTTATAATATTTTAAGTACAGTTTCCCAAAATACACTGACAGTCAAGCTTATTGGATATTTCCCCCCTCCACTCAGTCTCCCTTGTAAAAACTTCCTATAATTTATCACTTCTGTCGGACATTTCCCTGCCCAGAAGAATTTAGACAGCCCAGAGTGCTCTGGATTTAGAGTCAGAGGACCTGGGCTCAAATTGTACTTACCACCTGTTCGACCTGGGTTAAGTTGCTTAACCTCACAGAACTCCAGTCCCTTTATCCATAAAACAAGGAGAATGGACAAGATAACAGATTACTTGTAAGGTCCCTTTTTAGCTCTGATTCCATGGCCATAGTTATCACTGCCTACTTTGCTTCCAAATTATTTATAAAGAATGTGGAGAAAAAAAAGCTTAGTTCCTGCAGGGCTCCTTAATTGTTTATACTTCTCTAAATTCAACAAGCATTTATTACATAATACTATGTGCCAATGGGGATGCCAAAAATAAATAAAACTACTGTCAGGGACCTTAAAGTTCTTATTTATCTTTATTCTTTGCTTCCATCTCAAAACCAGTTTACCTTATAATATCTGCTCCAACTACTGATTTTCCCCCTATGGCCTTCAGAAATTTCCTTAAAATTTTTACACCTCCATATCTCCATATGTAAAATGGTGCTGCCCACATCACCAGTTATCAGGCCAAATAAGTGAGCTGGCATAGTGAAAAATAAAGTGCTCTGGGGTGCTCCAAGAGAGGTGAGACTTGTAAAGTTGCTGATGGAAGTATAGCTAATTAATTTGGACATATAAGGGTAGCTTGATGGGATGGTGGCTACAGTGCTGAGCCTGGATTCAGGAAGACCTGATTTCACATTTGACCTCAGAAACTAGCTGTGTGACCCTGGGCAAATCACTTAACCCTCTGTTTCCTCACTATAAAATGAGCTGAAGAAGGAAATGGCAAACCACCCCCATTGTCTTTGCCAAGAAAACCTCATATGGGGTCACAAAGAACTGAACAAGTTCTACATCTTGTATGTGCTCACCCCCCTCCACAGCCCACTTTTGCTTTCTTTACAGCTAAAAAATTGTCTCTGGTCAAGTTTATTCTGTCTTCCACATTTTATCCCAATAATACCCTACACAATGTCCTCCTTAGGTTATCTGGGTTTGAAACTTAGTTTTTAATTTAATTGTAGAGATCTGCATACTCTCTCATGAAAAAATCTTCTTTGTAAAGATTATAGAAATTAAATCATAGAAAGACAATCTGTCCCCATGAAAGGGGAATCAGAAGCTAATGAGTTTATACTCTGCCTACATCACTAACTTCCTGAAAAATCTTTCATGAGATCACTGTCACCTCTCTCTCTTTCTTATATGTATATTGGGTCTGACGACGGTTGTCAGTTGCTTTTACATAATATAATGGTTTTACAAGAACTGACCAATAAGTGTTATAAAAGCCCTTTGTAAATTCAGCATTCAGGAATTATTTGTAGACTAATAGCACCTGTGCTAAATGTCAAAGGGACTTCAAAGACCATCTAGTCCAACCTAAATTCCAACAGCATTTCTCTCCACACCACACTCAGCAAGTGGTCACCTAACATTCCCTAGAAAACCCCAGAGAGAGTGAACTCACTCCCTCCCAAGATGACCAACTTCCATTTCTATTTAGTCGAGTGTTTGGCTTTTCAAATGTGATGTCCTACTTACAGAGGATCCTAGATCTGTTCTCTAGCCCATCTCTTTCATTCTACAAAGGAAGAAGGGAAGGGAACAAGTATTCACATTTTGCCTACTATGTGCCAAGCACATTTACAATATCATCTCATTTAATCCTCATGCCAACCCTGCAAGGTAGGTGCTGTTATCCCCATTTTATAATTGAGAAACTGAGGCAGAGGTGAAATGGCTTGCCTAGAATCACTTAGCTAGTAAGTGTCTGAGACCAAAGCTGAACTCAAGTCTTCCTGACTCCAGGCCCAGAGCTCTGACCATTGTACCACCTTGGTGCCTCTCCAAGGTTCAGAGACTTCGAGGTCAAGAGGGAAGATTTATATAGGATTATAGCTCTAGAATAAAAAGGAACCTAGAAGTTAGCTAATCCAACCTTCTCATTTTATCTCTGATAAAATTGTGTCTCACAGAGTTTAAGAAACTTATCCAAGTTCATACAGGTATTCAACATCAAAGGCAAGATTTGAACTCAGGTCCTCTGGTTCTAGAGTCAGTACGGCTTCCACTGTACCATCATCTCTAGGCTAAACATTTGCAATTCCCTCAACTGCTCCTCATATGACATGGATTGCAGATTCCTTGTTCTCCTCCTCTTCCTTCTCCTCTTCCTCAGAAAGTATTAAAAACTTATCAATAGCCTTCCAAAAAGGCACATTGGAAGTAACACAATACTTCAGTTGTGGGTCTGACCAAGGCAGAAGAGTTCAGTAAAACTATAATTTTCATTGTTCTGGATATAAGACAGCCTAAAACTAGTAATGCAGCCTAAAATCCTATTTTTTTCCCAGGGGCTAACATGTCAAATTGTTGATTTGTAGGAATTCACTAAAGTATCCAGGTATTTTTCTTATAAATTATTACCCATCCATGTTTCTCCCATTGTGTTCAACCCATGTTGACTTCTATATTTATTCCTATTAAATTTCTTATTTAAATATTTAGATCACTCCCTTTCTAGGTCTTTGGGGATCTTGAGTCTTTCAAACTGTCTCTCATTTGTGTGTCATTATCAATTTTGTTAAATATGCCAAGTAAAACAAGTAATTGATTCAAAAGAGGTTTAAATAGAAGAGAGGTCTAGAGCATTCCACAAAAGACCTCTCTCCAGGTTGACATATATGCATTTGTCACCATTGTTTGTATAGAAATCCCAACTACTATCATCAAGGCCATATTTCTCTATATCACATAAAAGAATAGACTGAGCAGCTTTGCCAAATGCCTTGTTAAAATCTAGGTATGTTATTTCTGTGGAATTCCCATTAATCTATTAATCTAATAACATCCTCAAAAAAAGAAAATGGCCTTAATCTGTACAACTTGTCCTTGATCAACTCATATTCTTAGTGATCATTACTTCCCTCTCTAAATGGTCACAAACCAACTCTTCAGTAATGAATCCTCAAGCTTTGTCAATAAAAGAAATCAAATTCACTGACCTATAGTTGGAAGAAGATACCTCCTTTCAGAATATCAGTAGGAAGGAAGGAAGGAAGGAACGAAGGAAGGAAGGAAGGAAGGAAGGAAGGAAGGAAGGAAGGAAGGAAGGAAGGAAGGAAGGAAGGAAGGAAGGAAGCACGAGAGAGGGAGGGAGGAAGGAAGGAAGGAAGGAAGGAAGGAAGGAAGGAAGGAAGGAAGGAAGAGAGCACAAGAGAGGGAGGGAGGAGGGAAGGACAAGAGAAGGTAGAAAGACAGGAGGAAGGAAGCAAAGGAATGGGGCTATATATATATATACAAGCAAAAAATTACAGTACTTGTACTCAAGGAGTTTAGAGTCTAATGGGGGAATAGGGGAGACATCAAGACAACATACGAAAGAGCTAAAAAGCTGGGGGCAGGGGTAAAGTTAAATCTAGAGAACTTAGAAGAGGAACAAAGCTAGCTTATCTCTTCTTCAGTCATCATCATACCCCAACAAAACATACTAAAAGGATTTTTTTTTGTTTTTTTATTTTGGAGGGGGGAAGGGCAGGGCAATTGGGGTTAAGTGACTTGCCCAAGGTCACACAGCTAGTAAGTGTTAAGTGTCTGAGGCCGAATTTGAACCCAGGTTCTCCTGACTCCAGAGCTGGTGCTCTATCCACTGTACCACCTAGCTGCCCCAACTAGAGGGATTTTTACTTTTAGCCCCAGCTTGGTCTGACCTTTGTATTACTTACATGCATTCCTACAGGGCTTCATGTCTAGAGCTTTGCAAACCTTAACACACTGTGTAAACATGAACTTCAGTGATATTTTGTACATTTTTTTAGACTTCTAAGTTTGTTGATGGGGAGCCTGTGCATTCAAACCAGTCTCTTTAGACATCTCCCTCTTTTCTTCCTCATTACAATAATTCGTGGTTTGCTTTTTTTTTTAATCAGAAGTTTGTCTTTCAAGATTTCCTTTCTGCTTTATAGCTACTTCCCTTAAAGAATTTCATGTATTTTTTCAAAATACTGTATTACACCTTGTTTCAAAATAGAAATTCTGCACTAACTTGTTAACTTTGAGATAGTCAAAGATAGTTTCTAGTTCATTTGAACTACTTTTTATTTTGATGAATCCTATGTAGAAAGATAACCATAGTCTGTATCATTTGTCAAAAAGTATATATATATATATATATATAAGTAAAAAAGTGAAAGATTAGCACAGAAATGTACGAGGGACGGGGAGGGTAAGTGGACCTTCAACTGTGAAGAAAGTGCTGAAGTGTGTCAAAGGTTAGATTGAATTATGAGATTTTATAATTAAACAGACAGATGCTACATAGCTATTTGTAGATGGTGCTTATTTTTAAGTTACCAGAAATTGACTTTTATTTTTGCACTCTTCTGAAGTGTATGGTTTGTTGACATATTTTGAATAAACGTCTTCACTACCAAGTGACAAGATTTGTCATACTTTTATATTTCTTTCTACCAGATCAATCATGTGACTTAAAGACAATTACACTTATATATAACATATGACCTTGACTCCAAAAAAGTAAGTTTTTGTTGTTGTTGTTTTCTAAGAAAAACACTCACCTGAACCTTACTGAATGGTTACAAAGAACAAGACATTTTCCAGGAGAGAAGCCCTATAAACAGACTATTCTTCAAAAGCTATGATTTTTTTGTAGTTTCAAATATGCTTTTACAGTATTTCTGAGCATTCTGAAACAGCTAAAGGATGTATCAGAGCACACAAGTGGTAATTTGAATTGCTTGCCAAATTGCTTAACTTTAAATCATCATATATACCCTACCTAAGCTTGTTCACTAATCTCATACTACCCCATTCAAATGCCCTCTCCTCCATAAATCCTCCAGGTCAGGAATAATCCTTTCTCAGCTCTTAGACAGTACTTTGTACTAAGATTGGGCACTTAGAGGGTTTTTTTTCAAAATTATAATTAGCTTTGCATGTGTTATCCCCTGTCTCCTAGAGACCTAGACTATAGGTTTAGTAAAGGTAGAGAGCACAGCTATAAGTAGTGATCTGTAGACAACACTACACAACACCCTCATGTCCCCCATCAGGGTGGCAGCGGAGGAGGAGGGAGGTTACTATAAGAATACACAGCATGACACACTCCACAAAATGCTTCTGGGGGTGCTGCAGATTGGAGTTAGGAGGTACCCTTCCAGCAGGCCAAGGAAAAACTCACCTAGGTCATAGTTCCTAATCTACGATCTAGTAACCTCATTCTTAGATACTCTTACTTAAATAAGTGTGAAAATAAGGTATTTCAGGAGTGACTAGGTGGTGCAGTGAGTAGAGCACAGGCCCTAGAGTCAGGAGGACCTGAGTTCAAATCTGGCCTCAGACATTTAACACTAACTGTGGGACCTTGGGCAAGTCAATTAATGCCAATTGCCCTGCCTTCCCCTCTCCCAAAAAAAAAAAGTTATTTCTGGGATGCTGAAGAAAGACATCAACTGCTGCCATCACCCTCTAAATTTGGGTACTCTAGAACAAATTCACATTGTTCAGTCCTAGTTGTGGTTCTAGTAGGGACTAAGTTTTATTCTTCTCCAGGGCTTTGCACATAGTAAGTGTTAATTAAATGTCTATAAACACAAACTAAATTATTTGGTACATATCTCTGATCTCTCCTCTATGTAGTGCCAAAATTAAGAACGATGAAGGCTTTGCCTCCAAAGCTTTAACAGACCGAGTGTTATCTATCTATATCTACAGTCCCTTGTCAGTTATGTCCCCTCCCCTCTCTTTGCCAAACCATCACCCTAGTTCCTTTCTCTTTCCTGGACGGTCACAATAGCCTTTTAATGGGCCTCCTTGCCTAAAGTATCTTTTCACTTTTCCCCATTTTCCAAACCACTGCCAAAATGATACATGTAAAGTTTAGGTTTAGAGTAGTTAGGTGGTACAGGGCAGCTAGGTGACACTAGCTGTGTGACCCTGGACAAGTCACTTAACCCTGTTTACCTCAGTTTCCTCATCTATAAAATGAATTGGAGAAGGAGATGGCAAACCATTCCAGTATCTGCCAAGAAAACCCCAAATTGGGTCACAAAGAGTTGGACATTGTTGTTGATCGTCCTTCATTCTAGAATTGGACAGATGACATCAGGAAGGTAATGTCCTGACTTGCAAGTGAATTAGATTTAAATGAGGCAGAGCTGTGCAAACCATCAGCTTCACTCTCTCCTCCAGTCACTGGGGTTTAATGGTGTGACATAGGTCAGGACAACTGACTAAAAGCAACTGAACAATAAAGTTTAGGTATGATTTTGTCGCTCTGCATCCAGTAAACTCCAGTGGCCTGCTGTTACCTCTAGCATCAAATATAAATTCATTTGGCATTTAGAGCTCTTTACAGCTTGGACTTGTCCTCTCATTCCAGATTTCTAACACATTACTTCCCTCCATAGACCAGTCTTACAGTCTTCCTTGCTGTTCTTCACACATGGCATTCCTACTTGGTGCCTTTATCCTAGCTATCTCTTATGTCTGACATGATTGCCATCCTCATTTCTACCTCTTAAAAACTTTGACTTCCTTCAAGACTCAGTTCAAGCACTGATGAGGTTTGGGGTAGAGGTTAGGGGTGCTGGAACTTCAAGAATGCCAAGGCAGAGTCACCTGGAATGAATTCACGCATTCAGCTGTCTTTCAGTCAAGAAACAGTTTATTATAACACCAATAGAAGTGGGTGAAGTCCCTTTGGGGAACTTACACCCTAATGGGGGTGAATCTAGAGTTTATACAGAAAAGGAGCAGGGAAGGAATGCCAGGGATGCTAACTAGGTAATCTAAGGGCCCAGGTGTCTTTGAGAACTATGGATGGGAAAGTGTAGGAAGTATACCAGACATTGAGGAAGTTGTCAGAGTTATGGACCTTGGGTATCTGGCACCAAGAGAGTCCTTGGGCCAGCCAGGGACAAAAATATTTGGGCCAAGTCACCCCTGTGTCTGCTCTGATAAGGGAATTATAGAGTCAGGCCTGCAACATGGGAAAATTTTCTCACAAAATGGGGGAGGCAGGGCTGAATTATTTTCAGAGACATGGACTTAGGATTTTGGGGGGGTCCAGGTCCTGCCACCCCATCAACACTACCTGGCACAATATATCTTTCCTGCTCACCACCAGTTACTAGTGCCTTGCTTATTAATGTTATTTGTCTCCTCTATTGAAATGAAAGTTCCATGAGGACAAGCATTATTATTTTTCCTTTGTATTCCTAGTATTTAATGCAACTCAACATATAGTAAGTACATTTTATTATATATTTCATGTATTTTATCATATATGTTTTAAATTATATTTTATAAATTATTTTTATTGGCTGATTCATACTATAAACTCAGATACACATTTATAGAAATTTAATGAACATTTATTTAGTAACAGGTGATTTGGAATTGGGCAAGGAGAATGATGCATGGTTTCTGACCTCAAGGTGCTTATAATCATTAAATAAAACTATGCATGTCATACTATACACACAAAAGACCATACACATGCATAAAATCATTAACACAATAGTATTGAACATGTATATTAGAAGAAAGCTGTATTTAATCTGAGACAGCTTCCTATACCAGACATCATAAGAAAGATTTTGTAGAATTGTTGGAAAAAGACCTAGTGAATGTGTATATGTATATATGTGTGTGTGTATGTGTGTGTGTCTGTATGATGGTCTATGCCAGGGTCCAGACATGGACTATGATGAAAAGGAAACCTGCATGAGGATAGGGAATTGGGGACTATTATTATGAGGTCAGTGACAAGAGAATCTTGAGTGAAGAAATGCCCGTTTTTCCAAAACTAGCCTATGTTTTACATTCAAATGTTAATTACAGAGAAGTCTCATGGAGTCACATTCCGACTTGCTTCTAGCTTTGCTGTAGGAAGGAAAAGAGGCATCAGAAAAAGAAATACAATTGCATTTCTCCAACAAATAATTATTTATTATATATTTCAACTTTTTGAAATCCCTTTGGGAGAAAATAATACATCTTTCCAATTAGTGTCAGTTTATACTTCTGGTATATGGACACTTAAGTCCTTGTTACTTCCAATTTTCAGCTTTTTTCTCAGGCAGAAAATCTCCAAATGGCACTGACTAGATCCACTACAAAATTCATAACAGGGCAATCCTTTTATACTGCCTTAATTAACCCACCATCCTACTCACCACAGTAGCTTTTCCAAATCTCTTCCTCCCTCTTCAAACTTCAAGCTCCCCTCCCCTCCACCTCTCAGCTAGGAATCTCTCCTTATGTTTTACTGAAAAAATTGAGGTCATTCACTAAGAGCTTCCTCTTCTTCCCTAATCCTCAACTTGTATCTCCCAGATGCCTTCTGCCACTCTCTCTGCCTTCACTTCTGTCCCACATAATGAAGTAGCCTTTCTCCTTGTCAAGACAAACCTCTCTACATGCACAAGTGATCTTATTCCAGCCCATCTTTTCCAATAGATTGCCTCCTCTGTCATCCTCACTATCACTTATCTTCAATTTCTCTTTAATAAGCAGGTTGACTGATTTTTTCTCTGCTGCCTACAAATTTGCCCATATTTTCCCCATCCTCAAAAAACCCTCACTTCATCCCATACATCTCCACTGAGATGATGAAAACAGATTGAGTTCCTGACTTTGGATGTGTCATGGTGCTAGCCAAAGTGTTGATTGGAGACAAGGTTCTTGGGGAACCAGGTCTCCTATCCCCTCCCCTCAATGAAGATGGCCAACAGCAGGACTGTCTATATTCTGCCTCTATGGAGTCCCATCATGACATTGGTAGATTGTTTCCTTTCTGCTGGCTGTAACCAACTTAATAGTTTTCCCTCTGTGATTAGGGCCCTATTATCAACAAACAAAAGTTTAAGCTTATTCAACACTCCCCCCCAAAAAAATGCTGAGGTAGAAATTGAGACCTTTTTATCCATCTCTCTCTCTCTCTCTGGAGTTCTGCCCAGGCATTACCTGTACTCCCCAGCCTTTATTGATTTGAGAAGGAAAAAAAAAACATTTGGTTTAATAGAACAAATAAACTATCCCATATGCATACAATAAGATCATACAAGATTCGAAGATGTCACCAAGAAGATAATTTTTTCTATGAAAATTCTACTAAAATCTACATTTTGGAAAATAAAGAACTTTTGCAACTCTGACTTTCTAAATACTGGTTTGTGTATGAGGAGTTAGGATGAAGTAGCAATTGGTCCATATACTAGAAGTCTCCATAATTTCATCTGTAAAATGAATGTTAGACCTTCCCCCTTCCAGCTCTAAAATAGCATAATCTTGAATTTTGTGGCAAATCTTAACTTTATGGTACATTGGGAGAAAGTAGAGCAGGCTATTAGACATGTAACTGAATGATTTCAACAAGCATGCTTCTCTTGAAGGTAACTGTGGAATTTATTGCCTGAATCCAGTCAATAAATCAAAAAGCATTTATTAAAAGCCTGCTATGGACATAGATTGGTTGCCTACATGGATTAAATTCATCAGGCCTACAGTAGATTATTTGCTAAATGATTAAAGAACAAAACATTTCATAGAAAGGATGAATTCTGCCTGAAAATAAAGCTCCTTCATCTTTAGATTTCCCAATAATATGTTCCATTTTGCTAAGGCTATAGTCAACTATTAAATGAAACCTGACTTACACATATATTTTCCTGAACTACACACATGAACCTGGGCTGCTTTTAACAATTTATCATTTAATGCACAAACAAACACTATAACCCTTTGAAGATAATTTGTTGTTGTTGAGTCATATCTGCTGCTTCTTGACCCCATTTGGAATTTTTTTGGCAAAGATACTGGAGTGGTTTGCCATTTCCTTCTGCAGCTCATTTTACAGATGAGGAAACTGAGGCAAACAGGATTACGTGACTTGCTCAGGTCACACAGCTAGTCAGTGTCTGAGGCCAGATTTGAACTCTGGAAGATGAGTCTTGATGCTAGGCTCTGCATTCTATCCACTGTGCCAACCAGCTGCCCTAAGTTTTTATGGGTCAGTATTATTATTCAGATGATTTTAGACAATAGCTTAGTTTATGATAATGATCTGTATTCAGATTAATTTTTATTAGCTGAAATCTTCAAAATATAATGAAGTCTATACTTTCAGTATAGGGATTTGTCCTGTTAGTTGATGACATATCTGTCAACATCAGTAATAATACTTAACACCTATAAGCTTCTGATGAGTAGTTCTGACCATCAGGTCCTATCTTACTAGTTATTCAGTAGGTACTACATTTTTAGAGCCTACAATGATGTGTTAGACAGAGTCTAATGTTTCTTTGCAGTGATCCTATGTTGATTAAATCCCTGTTCCTTAAAGCTAATACTTCTGTTTTCTATATGAATGTCAAATAATTATCGTTTTTCAGTCATACCCAACTTGTCATGACCCCATTTGGGATTTTATTGACAAAGATACTGAAGTGACTTGCCATTTCTTTCTCTTGTTCATTTTAAAGGTGAAGAAACTGAGGCAAACAGGGTTAAGTGACTTGCCCAGGGTCACACAGCTAGTAAGTGTCTGAGGACAGATTTGAACTCAGGAAGATGGGTCTTCCTGACATCAGGCCTGGCTGCACCACCAAGTTTCCCCTAATGTTCTCACTACATTTACTTGTAGTATATGAATACGTTACAAATGGAGAACTGAGTCAAAGGCTTTATAATAATCAACAACACAACAAAAATTATTAAATTGTTAAAGTAATTGTTAAAGTGATTTGGGGAATCTTGTTCAATAATTCCCAAAGGAGTGATAGGTTGCTCTTAACACTTCTGAGACTTTGGAGTTGAAAACTGCAGCCAGATGCAGGAGAGTTAGTGTAGGGTAGCAACATAAGTCATTTTCTAGCACCACTGACAAATCTGTCTGTACTGAAGACTCACACCCCACCCCTCTACCTTGCCCTATGGCTTCCCCTTTCCTGAGGCATAGGTCTTAGAAGAATTTTGTTTTGTTTTTAGTTTATCTGAGAAAGGGAGAATAAAATTATAGTTATTTGGAAATGATTTGGCTGCTTTGGTTTTTTGTTTTGTTTTGTTTTACTGGTTAAATGTTGTCTTTTACTAGCATTTTATAAGTTTGCCAACTGAATATATAGGTCAGAGTGACTTTAGACATGCCAGTTTTCAAACTGGATAAGGAGAAACAAACCATATGAGATGAATTACCATCCGAAATGCCACCATGATTTAACCTCATCTGTGTAAAATCAGAAATGTGTAGAACATGGGTTACAATAGAGAAGGAAAAGTGTATTTTCAAAATCTTGTTACAAATAAACCATAAAATAAAACTAAGGGTTTGTCATTTTTAAAAGAAACAGGGAAAGTCACCAAGCATCTCTCATTAGGAGTCCTCCTTTTGCTTACTTTATTACTGTAATAAAACTGTCTTTTTCAGTCCTATGAGTTTTTAGCCACTCAAAAGTCCTATGCTGATGTCTCGTTGTGGCATGGAGGTGACCCTGAGCTCCCAGGAGCTGTGTCAGAAGAACACAATCCCTGACATGTTCTTCCATACTGCAAAGTCTCTAAATATGATCCCTGTAACAGATTCTGTCTACTGTCCAAAAACAAGAGTGACTAACGATGAAAGGCTTATCACCAGTAGGTTGGTCATTAAGTGGTGAATTCTTTGGTCAGGGTAACCAAATGTTTTTAAACATTTTGAGTCAATATTTTCTGCGAAAAAGCATATCAATTATCAACTCATGTTACTTGAGGCAATCCTTAATTCTTCCTGTATTACTTCAAAGGTATGAGAATCTTAAAAATGTATCTTTGAGTATCCATATCCTTCCATTCCCCCTGCCACCAATCTCCATCAGGCCCTAAAGCCTATTTTAGATCAGGCATCATATCTCTCTCCCTACCTCTAGACTCTGCCTTTCCAAAGCATACTGTCAAAGAACTGTTCTTCTAATACTGTATGCATTATGCCATTTCCTGTTCCATAAACCTATCATAATTCCCTAGCACCTACTTGGTCAAATTTGATAGTTTGCTTCTACTTTGCCCAGCCAACTATATCTTCTCCTTTTCCCTAACTAAAGCATTTTCCTCCTTCTTGCCCTAATTTGCAACAAACTCATCCTGACCTTTCCCCATTGCTATTCTACCTTCTGAAAATGCCTCTTCAATCAAAAGCTTTTTCAGTGTTATGAATTCCACAAATTTTCCCTATTTTCTACTCCCCAAATGGATATCACTGTACTCTGATTTAACTTATTCATGACCTCATGGTATTTCATTTAATCATTTTTATTGGGAAAAGGGATAGGAAGTGGATCTGTCATTCCATTAATATAAGGAATTATTAGATTAGGAATCTCCCTCTACCAATTCAGATCTGCAATCTTGAGGCTTAGAGTTTGCCTAGCACACAATCACACAGTAAATATATGTCAGGGATAGGACATGAACCCAGGCTTTCCTGGTTTCCAGGCTGACTCTTTATCTACTTTGCTGCACTGTTTTGTGTATTGTCTTATGTTATTATTTATTTGTTTGATCTAATAATAATAGCAGAGGATGGTGAAAAGTATGTTGGGAAGTAAAGTTCAGGATTAACAAATGAAGGAGATCAAAAGTTTGTACATTTCTAAGAAATTTCATAGGGATACCTAGGTGGCACAGTCTTGTGAACTCATCTTCCTGAGTTCAAATCTGACCTCAGATACTTACTAGCTGTGCAACCCTGGGCATGTCACTTAACCCTGTTTGCCTAAATTTCCTCAACTGTAAAATGAGCTGGAGAAGGAAAATGGCAGACTATTCCAATATCTCTGCCAAGAAAACTCCAAATGTGGTCATAAAGAGTCAGACTGATTGAAAAAAATGAACAAGAAGAAACTTCATACCTGCAGACAATGAACACTTTCTTCATGAAGCGAACTGGAAGCCATCAGAACATAGAACAGCATCATAAAAAAGTGAAATTCTTCTTGATACATAAGAAGTATCTGGTTACCAACGTGAGACTATTTCAGAAATACCTCTCTGCCTCTCTGTCTCTGTCTCTGTCTCTGTCTCTGTCTCTCTCCCCAAAATAAGAGCTGCTAATACATTCTTGATTTATTAAAATGATAATTTCATTTTTGTAAAAGTGGAAGAAGTGAGAAGGGGAACTTTGGACCTAATTTTTCCAACAAGGAACAACTGAACGCTAAAGTAGAAATTATGGAAACTTTAGCAGGGAGTGAGCCACGTTGGGAGTGGGGTGGGGACCAGGGATGATAGAAAATGAGAAGAAAGTTGGGCATCATTTGAAACGTTCTTTAAATATGAAGAGACTAGACTTCAAAGGACAAATAGGATCCAATGGCCTAAAATCTTCAAGGGAAGTTTTCAAGAATGAAAACTTTCAACCACAAGGAGTGATGATTCTGATGAGGAAGAAACATGAGAGTCGTCTAAGGATACTAATGTGCATGTACAGGAAACTCATCAACCAACTTGGATTTTTATATGGCAGGTACAAAGGTTGGAAACAAGGGCAGATAACAGAGAATTGATACATTAGTTTGCCACTGTCCTGTAACAATGATATTAAGAGACTAAAGTTTAAAATAAGCTAGAAGTTAGTAATGAATTCTATGGATAATAATAAGAGTAATTTTTTTAAAAAATCTAAATTGGAGAAAGAACTGCTGATTGACAAGGATGGAAAAATAATAATGGATGACAGACAGTAGGCAGAACTCTTCAATTCTTTTCTCTTCTATATTCTTTGGGGAAAATGGATTCATTTTGGACTGGAAAATGATAAAATAGAAATTATTCTTAGAGAGCTAAAACCCAATTTAAGAAAGGTGCTAAAAGGAGCACCTAGCTGCCTCTGAGGAGTTCAGATCTTAAAGCCTCAACTACTTTCTAGGGTTCTGAAAGAACAGGTGGCTATGATTACTGAGACATTGTCAGCAATCTTTGAAAGGTTATAAAATTAGAGGAGGTGCCATAGGACTGAAAGACACTGTTTCCCTGATAAAAAAAAATGGAAAAGATTCTACAAACAATAGGATAGTGAGCATGGGTTTGATTCTGGGCATATTTCTAGAACATATTATAAAAATGATTACCAAGAGACAGCATGATTTATTTCACTGATAAATGGTCATGCCAGACTAAACTCATTTCCTCTTCCTACAGTATAACCAGGTTGGCATAGCAGGGTAATACTGTAGATGAAGTTTGCTTATATTACTGCAAAATATTTGGCAAAACCTTTCATACAGTTCTTGGGGATGAGATGTAAAAATTTGGTCTAGGCAATAGGAAGATTCAGTACAAAATTTCTTATGCTGTTCTTGTGGATGGAGAGATGAGAAGTTCAGCAATAGTACGGTTCATTGGGTTTGGAACTGAATGAAAAGCCAGATGCAAGGAGTAGTTAGGAATGGTTAAACATCAACTTAGAAGGAGGTGGTTAGAATTGTGCCCTAGTGTGCTAGAACCTGGAGTGTTTAAATGATCTATTAATCACCTGAACAAGGCATAGATTTATTTCAGATGACACATAGTTGAAAGGGATTGTTACCATGTGGTATAAAAGAGTTCAGGTACAAAGAGATATTGATGAGCTAAAACAATGAGCTGAATCCAAGAATATGAAATCTAATAGGGACAAATGGCCAAGCCTTTTGCTTGGGTTGAAAAATCAACTTTGCAAGTGCAAAATAATGGAGGTGTTACTCCAGTTTATGTGAAAAAAATTTGGGGATTCCAAAATCATCAGTATGATATGGTAATCAAAAGCCTAATGTAATCTTAGACTGTATTAAGAGAGGAATTATGTCTAGTATGAGGGAGGTTATGTCAGTTCTGTGCAAAAGCTGGCTCCTATTGGCTCACAAAAGCCAGTTGTTGAATTTTCCTTGTGAGTATTTACACTTTGAAAATTGGCAAATGCCACAAACCAGGGCTTGGTTTATTTTTTTGTTGATTGTCTAAACTTAGGAAAATGATGAGGAAAATGTCAATAACATAGATTAAACTTCAAAGTGTGTCATTCAGACATTGGTCATTCCCCACCCCCAGAAAGCTGGTTGTTAAACATTTATCAGAAAGCCCCTACTAGTAGTCTCTTTGTCTCAGTCCTGACCACAATACATTTTGGAAAACTGTGTTCTTTTGTGGGGATCACATATTAGGCAGACCGTTGATAACTCAGAGGACCATCCAGAACAGGAATTCTTAACTAGACGATATGTAAACTTAGATGGGAAAAAATTTCATTTGTATTTTCTGTAGTCTCTAATTGAAATTTTAAAATACCATTTAAAAAATAAATAAAATTACTGTTATAAGAAAGAGTGAATAAGCTTTATCAGACTGCCAAAAGAGGTCATTCACAAACTATATGTGTATGTGCACGTGCCTCACACACAGGCATACACACATAGGATTCTCATTCAGGTAGTGTTGGCTTGGGTGGCCCCTGACATGCCTTCGAAATGTATAATTCCTTGCCAAGTGGAAAGACTTTAAAGGCAAGCAAACACACAAGCCAAAACTTGTTTAGAACATAAACTCATTTGCAAGACATTACAAAGATGACAGGACATTTCAAGCAGCTTTTTTTTTCCTTACAAAAGATCAAAAAACAGTGCAGGGGGAAATGAGTTTGAAGAAACTGTTGAATGAGATACTAGTAATTCATATCATAAAGGGACCATTTGTAGATGAAACCATAAGGAAGGAAACATGAGAAAGCAAAAATGGCATCTATGAAATGAAATTGGGATGAACAGCTAAACCAGCCTAAGTCCACGTGGTACCTAGGTGGCACAGTGTGCTGGCCATGGAGTCAGACACTTGCTAGCTGTGTGACCCTGGGCAAGTCACTTAACCCTGTTTGCCTCTGTTTCCTCATCTGTAAAATAAGCTGGAGAAGGAAATGGTGAACCACTCCCATTATCAAGACATCATACAGTAGAAGATTCCAAAAGAATAGAAAACAGTACAGATGGTTTTATGACAACAAAAGTGACCAAGAAGACTTCAGAAACTACTAACTCATAGGTTTATGCTCTCAACACTAGAAAATCTTTATGAGAATAGTCTATGCATAGATCAAGAATACCCTTATTATTATTATGAGAAGGTATATTAATTATGACTATATAAATTAAACATAATTTTCTGTAGAAGATCTAATCTTCCCAGCTGACTAAGAGGCAAAGAGATCCTCATGTATTTGTTTGTGGATTAGTAAAAAGCACATTACTCGGTAAAGTGAAAGCTGGCCTTAAAGTCTCTCCTCTGACAAACTACCTCAGATGCTTATGCTAAGATCACAAAAAACCCCTTGATAGGTGTAATCACAGAACAACCTTTGTTCAGGGATCCTCTAAGTGTGAATAACAAGTAAGGCATCAAAAGGGAGATGCATATACTTAAAGTTGTTCACTAGTTTTACAGTTTTGTCCTGTGATTTAATGAAGGGGGGAAAGGAAACGAGCATTTTTATAACGCCTATTATGTGCTAGGTGCTTTAGGAAGATCTCTTTTAATCCTCAAAATGGCTCTTCAAGGTAGGTGCTCTGAATGCAGAGCCTCCAGACCAGTCCTCTCTGCCTCGAGGGGCCCAGCTGCTAACTGCTGTTCACTCTGGATGCTCACAGGCTTCTTCTGTACTAGGGCCCTACACCCATGCATGCACAGGTCATGGGGGAAAACACCAACGCAAGGTGGGATGACCCATCTGTTCACCTGTGCAAAAGCAAATAGTATATGGATTACATGGAGATGGTGAAGTTTTTTCAGATGCTCTTATTTGCAAATGACACTGTGCTGATTGCATCAAGCCTCAGATACTACAGGACATCTTCAGATCCACAGCCTAGAAATTAACCTAGCCAATTACTTTTTTAAAGAGGATGAAAAATGTATGTAGTGAAAATTATGACATGCAGTTGGGTAGGTACCCTTCCTATTAGTTCATCAGCATATACATAACACATAGGTGAATGTGCACATGTGTATATATATATATATATGTTTGTGTGTGTGTATGTGTGTATACGTATGCATATATGTATATGTGTATATATACACACAATTTTGTGCATGTGTGCACATTATACATATATGCACATATGTGTATATATTCACAGGTTATGTGTGTTTATATTTCTTGAACAAGCTCTGCTCATGGACAATGGGCTAGGTCCAAAATTAAACAGAAGATCACATGCAGAAAACCATGCAGTCCTTTCAAATAACCCAGGCTCCTCAATAGTCCATCTTTTGAATCTCAATATTCTTCTATGGTGAAATATATTAATATTATAATGTGTGTGTGTATATACATACATATATATAAAACATCACACATATGTACACATAGTTGCATATACATGCATATATGTGACATGGAACACCATAACCTTAGAAAAATCAATATTTCAGATTACCTAACCTTCAATGAAAAGCTGCATGTCAATTGTAATGAAGATTCCCCATATTGCCGTGATAATGATTTACAAAAGAAGTGAGGTGATAAAATAATGAGGGAGGAAGAATATACAGAGAGTTCCAATATTCATTGGTGCTTTTAAATATATGAAAAATCCAGAGGAAAGCCTCTAGCAGTCTTCTATAGAAGACCACACAGGACCAGAAGATGAGCCTTTCCCTCTTCAATCTCTCCTCTATACACTTGCTGTTTAGTTGTGTCTGACTCTTCATGATGTCATTCGGGGTTCTCTTGTCTAAGATACTGGAGTGATTTGCCATTTCCTTCTCCAGCCCATTTTACAGATAAAGAAACTGAAGCAAACAGGGTTAAGTGACTTGCTCAGGGTCATACAGCTAGTGTCAGAGTCCAGATTTTAACTCAGAAAGATGAGTCTTCCAGACTCCAGGCTCTATCCACTGTGCCATCTGACTATTTCCTCTATACAATTACAAGATTTCTTTTCCTAAAGTATAGATCTTGCTATTTCACTTCAGTACTCAAGAACATCCAGTCACTTCCTCTTGCCTATAAGGAAAATTACTAATTCTTGCTTAATTTTCAAAGGCCTTCACCATCTGGTTACAGTCTACCCTTCCAGACCATTACATAATACTCTCCTTCACAAACTCTACATTCCAAGTAAACTGGCATACTTCCTTTTCCCCATATATAACATTCTATCTCCTGTATGGAGACCTTGGAACAAGTTGTCCAGCATACTTGGAAGTTTCCTCACCTCTGCCTCTTAGAATCCCTAATTTCCTTCAAAGATCAGTTCAAGGGTTACCATCTACAAGAAACCTTTCCTAATTGCGACCCCTCAGTTCCCAGTTGTTAGTGTTTTCCCTTTGGAAATAATTTTGTATTTATTTTTATTTACTTTTGGGGGAATTGTTTTTTCACTATTTCTTAATCTTTTGTTTTATTTTAGTTAACAAACATTTATTTCCCCTTCTCCTATTTTCCTCCCATTAAAATACACACACACACACACACACACACACACACACACACACATGCATCACATACACATAGTCAAGCAAAACAAATTTCCCACATTGTCCATGTTATTTCCATCCAATAGAATGTAAGCTCCCTGAGGGTAGAGAATGATTCATTTCTGTCTTTGTATCCTTATCACTTAGCGTATTGGCTGACACATATATGGCATTTAATAAATACTTGTGAAATGAGTGGATAAGTTATAGGCTGGGATATACACTGGTGGGGGAGCAAAGAGAGAAAGAGGGAGAGAGAGAGAGAGAGAGAGAGAGAGAGAGAGAGAGAGAGAGAGAGAGAATAAGTCACAGTCCATACACACACACACACACACACACACACACACACACACACACATCCCCTCAGCAACATTTTAGCACAAGGCTAGCCCCATGGATGCTCAATAAATATTTGCTAAATTAAAGTGAATTGTAATAAGTCTACCATGCCCTTTTCAAATGAGTGAGTCCTTTCCAGAAATGACTTTTTTATTGATATATATGGGGCTTTGTTGACCATATTAGGAGCTACAGGGAGACAAGATGACCCAGACTGGCACTTATTGCCTCCAGGAGTGAATTGAATATTTATTCCTTATGATCTTGTTTAATTTGTCTTGTTATTTATCTCCTAGGATATTCACAAATGAAGTGTTCTTTTACAGGCATCCTATTAATTATTTACAATCATCACTGCCAAGTATAGATTTCATCATGGTCTGCTGAGCGTCCTGTCCTCCAATTTTCCAGGTTCTTCTAACCATCTGTGGATATATGTTTTTTAAACTCCATATTACAATCTAATTGAAAATATGCTTTGCTCCATTTCTCTTATTAAAGGCAGATTAAGAAATCAGTTCAATACCTTAGCCATTTTAAAGTCACTATTAATCTCATGAGCCTGATTTACTTCTAGGATGATTTTCTCTCTGGTCATTTTTTCCTCTATGTGTTCACACAAATCTTCCCCAAGTTTTCAATCTCTTTTTCTAATACCAGTATATTGTTTCTGGACTGACCATTCCCATTTTTTTCTGCTTATATCTTTAATACATTCTATTGCTTGTGCCTTCCCTAGTGACTCACTTCTTATACACATTTTTCCCTTGCCTATGAATCTCTTAGTATTTATTATTGGAGATTTGTTTTTTTTCACCTACCTGAATTATGAGGATCACTTAGAGTGTCCTTGAAGAGACCTTGGCGTTTTTCTGTCTTCATGGGCTTTTGGCACATGTTAGCAGAGGTTCCAAAGGAGGGTAACAAGATGGTGAAAGGCCTTGAGCCCATGCCATATGAAGATTAGTTCAAGAAACTAGGATGGAGAGGAGGATGTTATAGCTGTCTTCAAGTACATGCAGGGCTGTTATGCAGGAAAAAGATAACATTTATTCTGCTTGCCCCAAGGGCAGTACCAGGAGAAACAAGAAGTTACAAAGAGGGAAATTTGGGCTTGATATCATTTTAAAAATCTTTAATACTTAAACCTAGCCAAAAGGGAAATGAGCTGTTTAGAGAAGTAATAGTTCCTCCCCTGACCCTTAGCAAGGGACAACCACTTGTCAGGTATTTTGTGGGGCTTTTTTTGTTTGTATTTCGAGGTTTACTCACAAACCTTCCTTTATGGAGGAAGGGACTTCCAGGCCCTATGCCTGTAGCTCCCAAAAGTTCGCCTTTGGGTTGTCTTTTACAACATTGGAAAAAATTTAGTTTCTCTGGAGATATTAAAAAGGAAAAGTTGGTGGTACACTGTTTGGCCTAGGTATTGCCTAGAAGACCATGAATCATGGCCTGTTTGGGGGACTTTAAAAGTGAATACTCTCTTGCAGTTGGAATCATACTGTCACAGAGAAGGAAGATGGATAGAAGTTGCCTCCTTAATGGCCTTTGTTGAACTTTCTCAGAACAAGGTTCTCAGGAAAGATTGTGAGATGCTTGAAGTTAGAGCCCTCCACAGGGGGCAACAGAGACCAATTAAATGACACCTTTCCTATGGCTTTAGCCCTAGCCCCTCTCCCCTCAGCAACTCCTGCTCAGGTCACTGAGGCAGCTCCCCCAGCCCTTACTGCTGTACCCCAACTCTTTTTCCCTTGGTTCCCCTTCCCTTTTCCTCTAGCCCAACATCCCTCATTTCCTGCCTCCTATACTGCATCTCCCAGCATGGCCTCTCCCTCCTCAGGGACTCCTGCTCAGGTCCCAGCCACTGGTCAGGCTGAAGTGCCTCCCTCTGTGGCCCCTCCCCCTGAGTCAACACCCACTCAGGCCTCAGGCCCTACCCCTGAGGCAGTCAAAAAGGTATCTCCTCTCCTGACCTCTTCCACTCCTCATGTGCTGGCTGACTTTCCCCCTTGCCAGCCAGATACCCCAGTCTTGCAGTCTGATCCAGTTCAGCCAGCACCCCCTAGTCACTCTCTCACAGAAAGTGGGACTTCCAATCTCCCTTCCCAAGCCCCTGTTCCCATAGAACCTTCAGGACTTTTTCCCTTAAGGGAACCAGCTCTCTCATCAGGTGGGACAACTAGAGTGCATGTCCCATTCTCCATTTCAGATCTCAATCAAATTAAAGAAAAGTTGGGTAAATTCTCTGAAAACCCAACAAAGTTTACTGAAGGCTTTTGGGACTTATACCTGCAATTTGAGCTTTCTTGGGGTGATTTGCATATCCTCTTCTCTACCTGTTGTTCCACTGAGAAGAGGAGAATCTGGGAACAAGCCCCCAAATTTGGGGACTGTTTGGCTAGCAATGACCCCAGAAAATACCCCCCAGGAACAGCTGCTATTCCTACTAGTGACCCAGGATGGGATTATCAGATCTGGGAGGACAAAGAAAAGAGAGACCATATGGTACTTTGCCTGTTAGAAGACCTAAGAACTGCATTTCAAAAGCAATTAAATTATCAGAAAGCTAGAGAAATTTCTCAGACACATCAGGAAAACCCTGCCCTTTTCCTAGATAGACTTGTAGAAGTTATGAAAAGGTATACAAATTTAGATCCTGACTTTATCAAAGGGGCAGCAATCCTTAACTTGTATTTCATTAGTCAGTCTGCCCCAGATATTAGAAGGAAATTGCAGAAATTGGCAATGGGACCCCAAATACCTCAGGCCCAAGTACTGGAGACAGCCTTTGGAGTCTTTAATAACAGAGACTTTGTTGCAGCAGAGGAGAAAGAACGCAGGGGATGAACCAGAGACAGAGAACATGCTGGATTCTTGGCTGCTGCCATGGCGAGGAAAAGCCACTCCAGGGGACTGCCTTGGAGGAAGCCCAGAGACTTGGGCAGGGGGAAAACCTGCTTTTGATGCCACAAGGAGGGTCACTGGTCCAAGGAGTACCCCTCCAGGGCACTCCCCAGAGGGAACCCCAGAAACCAACACCTCTAGAACTGTGCCCATCTGACCAGGAGGGACACTGGAGGAAGGATGGTCACTGAGGTAAAAGTGGTAGAGCCACCTCCCAGGACCCTGTCCTCTAGTCTTCTCAAGACTTGGAGTGAAAGGGAAGCATGGGGCTTGGCAGTGCTCCCACTTTCTCCATTTCTCTCACTGAACTCTGGGTAAGCATTGAGGCTGAAGGGAAGGGTACCCACTTTATTATGGCTAAGTTCTCTGTTCTAACCAATTGGTTCTACCCTCCCCTTGACCAGTCAGGTCAGGGGCATGGAAGGGGAAACTACTGGGTGTTCCCAGACATACCCAGGCCCCTGCCTACTTGAGGATCTGTTGTTTGAACCCTCTTATCCTGTTCCCTTGTTGGGAAGGGACCTGTTGGTGAAATTGGGAAACCAATCTTCTCTAGTTAAGCCTCCCAGATCTCCCCATGTTCCCTCAGAAGTATGGGAGATACTTGAGTCAATAATTGGGATCAGGAAATTCCTGGGTGAGCTACTTCTGTCACATCAGCATTTGTTTGACTCCTAGATCCTAAAGTGTTCCCCCAGAGTGGTTTATATCCAATTAAACCCAAGGTCTGGGAGGGACTGCAACCATTAATTGCTACTCAAGGCCCTGACTCATTCTGTCTATACTGGGGCCCAGACCACCAAGTGAAAGCTTTAGAGACTTTGAAAACTAAATTAAACCACTCCAGCTTTACCCAATCTAGAAAAAAACCTTTTACTCTCTATGATGATGGAAGGAGAGAACAGGCTTTGGGAGTTATTGCCTCTTTTTGAAAACTGTTAGATTCTGTGGCTGTTATTGCTTTCCATGTGCTAAATGTCCATGGAACAATTTGGAAAGGAAAGGGATATCTGACAGCGTTTTGGCCATAGTCATCTTTAATTCCAACCAGGAAAATTGTCTTTTATACCAGGGATGTTGTCTTTTCTCTATTGGTTTTTTTTTGTTTGTTTGTTTGTTTGTTTTTGGTGCCTGTTTGGTCTTTGTTTACTTAACCTCCTTGCCAGGTTTGTCTCCTCCAGGGTTCAAGCCATCAACCTCTGGATAATCACTCCAAGTTTTCCAGCCCACTGGACCTGGCATCATCCACGTTCCAGAGTCTGACCCCTTGAATGTGAAGTCTGACCCCCTTGAATGGGACCCAGAGAGGCAGGAACAGCTCTATGCTCCTTGCCAGCAGGAAGCACTTTCAGAAATTGAGACCTTCGCCCTTTACCCCAAAGGAATTTAGGTCCCATTTGTTTGAGGGGGAAATGATGAGGTACAGGCTCTGGGAACCCCCTTGAGCTCTCCTTGAATTTTTGAGGTATAGGCTCTGGGAACCCCACCTTGAACTCTGATTAAATCATCCCCTTTGATGAGGCATTTGCATGAGGCCATAAGCCTTACGTTGTGGCTGGACCCAAACCTCTGTTACTAGACTTCCCACCCTCAAGCCTATCAAAATATTAATCCACCCTTGAACTGGCCTAGCCCACCATTGTCCGTAATCTCCAGGTAGCCTCCAGCAACTTCCCCAAACTCCTTTTATTAATTATTTCCCAATTAAGTTTTAACACAGTTCTCCCTGCACTTAAAACTGTTGTTTGTAGTGATTTTTACAAGCTAAGTGGCTTGTCCATAGTCTTACAATGTGACCACACTCAGGACTTAAATTCAGGTCAGCTTGACTCCAAGGCCAACTTTCAATATATTATACTAGGATGCCTCTTCAAACACTCATATTGGTCAAGTTATCTATAATCATATGAAAAAGTGTTCTAAATCACTATTCATTAGAGAAATGCAAATTAAAACAACTAGGAGGTACCAACTCACACCTATCAGATTGGTTAACATGACAGAAAAGGACAGTGAGAAATGTTGAGGGGAATTTGTAAAAACTAGGATACTAATCTGTTGGTGGAGTTGTAAAATGATACAATTTATTCTGTAGAACAGTTTGGAACTACATTCAGACTTCTATAAAGCCATGCATACCCTTGACCCAGAAATACTATTAGGTCTATAGCCCAAAGAGATAAAAAAAAGAAAAAAAACATAAAGGAAAAGACCTGCATGTACAAAAATATTTATAGCAGCTCTTTTTGTGGAAATTGAGGGTATAACCATTGATTGGGGAATGGCTGAACAAATTATGGTATATGATTTGGATGGAATACTATTGTGCTATAAGAAATGATGAGGGGGATGGTTTCTGAAAAACCTAGAAAGAATTATATGAACTGATACAAAGTGAAGTGAATTGTGAATGACTTGGCTATCCTCAGCAGTATAATGATCCAAGATAATTTTAAAGGATGTGTTATAAAAAATGCTATCTCCCTCTAGAGAAAGAACTGGTAGAATCCAAATGCATACTGGAGCATATTTTTATAACTTTATTTTTCTTGGGGTTTTTTTGGGTGTGTTTTCTTTTGCAACATGGCTAATATGAAAATATCTTTTGCATGATTGCACACATATAATCTATATAAAATCACTTGCCTTCTCAAGGAGGAAGGAGGGGCAGAAAGAAGGGAGAATTTGCAACTCAAATTAAAAAAAAAACTAATGTTAAAAATTTTTTTACGTGTTATTGGAAAAAATAAAATATAAAATTTTCAAATAAAATAAAATGTTTAAAAAATAATATTGGTCTCAATAAAAGCTATAGTACTTCCCCCACCCAATGTATTGACTTTATGAAATTTTTGTACAATCCATCATTTTGCTTTTAGTACCAGATTTAGAAAAGAAAAGTATCTTGGGACTATGGAGAAGTGCAGGAAACTTCAGTCATTTTCACAATGGCATGAAAAAGATCATCTCTTCTATCATCAGAATCATCAAAGCAGGCTGTCTTTCAGTTACGGCAATGGTGATAGAGATGTCATAGTGTGAGATATGTCAAGAAGGGAATAGTTATAAAAGTGACAAAGAGAGCAGTGAAAAGGTAAATAAAATGTATTTATTGAACTGAAAAAGATATTTTAAAAATGTTCACAGTAAATCTATTGTTATATGGTAATTCTGTATAATGTTTTTTCTGCTATGAAATTCTTCATCATTAACACGTTGCGCCTAAAGTAGCTACCATGGCCATGGGTTCCTCTGCTATCATTTGGGTGACTTGCAACTTTTATTCTTCAAGGATAATTGTTCAGTGGCTTACATCCATGAAAGAATTTTTGTTTGTTTTGGACTGGTCTTGTAATTTCATTGATATAGGAAATTCTTGATTAAAAAAATGCCTTTACTGATATCGATCAACAATTGCTATACCATTTATAGCTTCAAAAAGTTGCTGAGGGACACAATAATGTATAGGTGGTAGAACAGTGAATTTACAAAACCTATTTTGGAAAACAATTCAGAACTATTCAAGTAAAGGCAAGATGAGATCTCGGATCTCTTTGACTAGAGGGCTAGCACTCCATCAACTGGCCCACAAAACCCCTACTATATAAGGCCTTAAAAAGAATTTTACATCTGTTCAAGTTATTCCATGAGCTCTAGAAAAAGCTGTATCATAAAAGATGGATGAACCTTTAAAGAGTTTAATTAATATGTCTTGACATAAAACTCCTCACAGGTAACACAAACATCAGTAACTTCAATTTGCATGCATGACCGTATAGGAAATAAGTTTTCTGAAGCAGAGATCAATGACCACTACATTAAATCAAGCCATTTGTTTATAGCTCACTATGATTAGGGCTTCTTGCTTGATAAATGATGACTAGGGACTCATAGACTTTGGTCTTCTACATGGGCTTCTTGTTTAGTCCAAATTCAGCTGATTTATCCATCCAATCTGTGGACTAAATGAAACCTTCCAGACAAACAGATGGTACAGACTAGGTAATTTTTCACAGCAACATGTGTTTATTTGAATAAGACGGTCATAAACCTTTCACTCAGGGTCTAAAATTAAATTGTGGTTTTGGGGTGGTACCTGGGGCTACATAGGAAAGAGCATTCAAATGTCACATTTCTGGATTGCTTCCATCAATAAATGCTACATAATATCCTATGTGCATTTGGAAGGCAAACTTAAAACACTAGTATACAGGAAGGTTAAATCCAGAGCTCTGATATTTATTTGGCTTCATGACTAAATGGACAACCTAATTTATGAGTTTGCGTCTGATTGGGTGGAAAACACATTTTGCTGACCTTCTCTCTCTTGGTAATTTTAAATTCAGACACCACTGCAGTTGCATATATAACTATACCAGGGCAAGAGTCAGGGAATCATTCTACTAGAGAGGTGTGTATTACAGTCTGATCTATTAAACACAAGGCAGGAGTGGGGGGTGGTGGGATAATCAGGCATATAGGATGGTATTCCTACCGGAGCTGCTATTACTATGTGTTGTAAGCATGGGTTTATGGGTCTGTGATATGATTGCCCAGGACTTTCCTGATACATTTCAGAATTATAGAGCTACACTGTAATGGATTCTGTTAGTCTTGTTGGAATAATCCATCAACCATTGGTTGCTATTGAGGCAACACCATCCCTTTCTTTCTCCCAGCTCAAGTCTTAGTCATCCTTCATGGACCAGTTTAAACCTTAACTCTTACTTGAAGCAATTTCTCCTTTATTCTAGCTTACAGTGACCTGTCACTCACCTCTCACCTGTGGCTCCAAGAACCTGTAGCATCAGCAGCAGCTACAACCCAGTAAGCACCCTGGTAGACAGGTAACCAATAGATCTCAAAACCATTGTCTAGTTAGGGAAATGTCTGCCCTAAGCATCTGAAGACTTCTCCTAGAGGAATGGGAAGATGAAAACAATTGGCAATGGCAGCTGAAGCAGGTACTTCACTTAGAACTTACTTAGACATTGAAGACAGCAAGGCCATCCATGGCATCCTGGGCCATCACCAGTCATCTTACCTTTTGTCTCTAGACTTCAATGTCTCTGGAAGAGAGATTGATGCAGACAGATTATACAACTCTGCCTCACTTAAATCCAGTTCACGAGCAAATGAAGACATCACTTTCTTCTTGTCATTGTTATTCTCTGAAAAGGACTACCATCACCACCAACCACAACAATGACTCCTCCCCAGGGTCTACTGGTAAGTTTTTAATAACATCCTCCTTCAGGAGCAACAAAACAATAAATCAAACCCTCACTTATAGTATTTGCCAATTTCCCCTGGGTGTAAATGCTCTCACTGAAAATTTAACTTTGGGTTTACTTTCCCCTTCCACTCTTATAGCATTATGTGCATATACTCATTTGGATGCTTAATAATATGCTTCCTTCCTTGTGTTGTTATAGGAATGTTTCTTCTGTGGGAGACTTCCTTCCCCCCCAAGTAAATCGAATTCTTCTATCATTCAATCAAGCAGTCAAGCATTCATTCAACTACCCATAAACCTGACAGCCCACTAGTTCCCGAGAATTCAAGTACAAAAGATGTAGAAGTAGCAAACTCTCCTAGACCGAATAGATACAAAAACTTAAGTAATCCTGGATTTAACCTCAGAGGCCATCTACTCCAGCTTTCTTGGGACTTGGGGGTTAGATGTTTTTTCTTTCAAAATTTTTAATTCTGTCATTCCCCCCTCCCACAAAAATCCTGGAACAATTAACTATTGTTTTATGTAATTTTCATTTATGATTTCTTGAAATATAGCTCTGAAAAACCAGACTTTAATAAAGTCCATTGGGATTCAAACGAAGCTACTTGACCATGCCTTTAAACCCAAATCACTCTAGGTTTCACTGATTGGCCAATAATAGGTCCAACCCCAAGCCTCACTTGTTCATTGTTTGAGTTTTGATGACTCAGAGGGAGTGTAAATAGCAATTGTTTCCATTCTGGCCAGAGGCTCTGAGGCTCTTCCCCTCCCAATTGATTCTTTTTATGAAGGCAAACCAATCATCTTTTGCCTTCAATTCTTACCTAGCCTCTAAATCACTGAATGGGCATTGCCTCAGACAAACTGCGACCAAGGAAAAACCTTAGTTTAAAAAGGCCAAGGTCTCTCACTGCATCCAAGGCTATTGCCAGTTGTCTTGACCTATGTTTCACCATGGGATTCAGACACTGACGGAGAGTGAGGCTCATGATTTTGAATAGCTGAGCCTCACTTAAATCCAACTCACTTGCAAGTCAGGACATCACCCTCCTGATGAAGTCATTGGTCCTCTTTGAGAAGAAAAGATGAACAACAACAATTTCAAGACCTTCCTTTGAGTGAGGAGCCTCAGGAATGTTAAGTGATTTGCTCCCAGTCACACTCATAATAAGCCTCTGAGGTGGGCTTTGAACTATAATCCTCTGACTCTAGAGTCATGGTGCTTTCTACACTGCTTCCTTGTCCCCCCAGAAACTAATGTTCCCATAGGGAACTTCCTGGCATGAGTGCAATGTATCTTCTTATTCTTCTCAGAGCTTGGCACCATCCTAGGCATGTAATAAACAAGGAATAAATTTTTTAAATATACTTTTTAAATACAACAGTACAAGAAGGAGGATGATGTGGTTAATAAAGACTAATCTTTGGAGCCAAGAAGTCCTAATTCAGCTCTTACCAAGTCTCTGAGATATCTGACTGTGTGAGCCATGGCAAATTATTTAACCTCTCAGTCCCCCAGGAAACTCCCTAAGACTGTAAGTAGGTGCATGCAGATCTCCATTGTGGAGTGAGTTTCCTGTTAGGAGCTCCCTAAAATGATGAAATCACAAGTCTGGTAAAACAAACAAACAAACAACACAGTCCAGTTCAATGAATTGAAATGAATTATGTGTGAAATTCTGTTAGCTCCACCCTGCCCTCTAACTGGGAAGCCCTAGTGGCTGCCTGAGGTCCAGATTTCATGAATACATGCTTAAATATATAAGCATTCCAAATTTTATTCTAAGCTTTGGAGTAAATCAATTCTGCAAATCCTCTATTGTTTAAAATTCCCCATTAGATTGGAAGCTCATTGAGGGCAGGGACTTTCGTCTGCCTCTTTTTGTATTCCTACTGCTTAACACCGAGCTTGGTAAGTAGTAGTCACTTAATAAATAATTAATAATTCAATGATCTGCCAATGGAGTAGGCCATTCCAGTTAAATTCTCATTGTGCTTTTTCAGTCCTACACATCGGACCTCACCACCCTAGAAATTAAGATGATAGTATTGCCTGCCAAAACTCTCCTCTCCTGAACCTGGTTTGCAGTCCTAATCTGCTTTACTCCTTCTCTGATTTATTATAATCCAATTCACTTATCACCTGCCCATTCCACTGAGCCCTTTCAATGTGTCCTATTCTCAGACTCTTATATTTGTGAAATTTTCCACAATAAGAATTCTTCCTTTTAATTGAAACTTAGTTCTCTCTTTACAAGCCTTATGTCTAAAACCTTCTTAATTGAAAGTAACTATTTTCCGTTCCTTCCTGTCCCTACCATTTAACTCCTCTCTCCCCAACACAGGTCCAATAAAAGTAGTGGAAACATTTGTTGCTCCCTATTGCCATTTCCAGACCATTCTTCTCCTCTATCCTTTGACAGCTTTTCTTCCTTTGAAGCACATGTATTCAGTTTACACTACTATCTCCCATACTTGCTGCTTTCATCTCTTAACCCCTACCTAAGTCACTTTCCTAATTCTTTCAATGATTTTAAAACCTAGTTCATAGTTTTTCTCTTCAATCTGCCCTCTTCCCATATACTCTGGGACTTCAATATTCATGCCAATGACTTCTCTAATAACCTGCCCACACAAATCCTCAACTTGTTCAACATCCAACATCTTCCTTCTCCATTTTGCTTCATTTATATACTATCTTGGTTTCACACTAGAGTTAACTGTCTCTTGGAATTGTACTACCTCCAAGACCCAACCCATTCAAATTCCATCCACCAACCAAACTAGCCCATTTTTTCCCACTAAGCCCACTCCTTCCTTCACTCAGGCTAAATTCATTCTCCACACTTACTGTGACCTTGACTCCCATGACCTACTACAGTTCCTTCAGGTCATTCCCCGCCCCCCCCCTTGCTCTGACTTTACTTGTCTTGACCACCTGAACTACCCTTTTAATATTCTTCTAGCTACTATTATAGAATTACATATCCCCATTCTTAAAAAATGTCCTAAAACAGCTATTTTTACCAACTACAAAATGATGGTACATAAGCTCTTCCTGGTCCTTGCAGCTACTTAATCTTCTTACAATAATCTTATGATTTGTTATCTCATTCCCCTACCAATTTTTCCTAATGTAGTCTTCTATCCTTATGCCCCCCCAAAGCCTCCCTCCCTATGCATTTTTTTTTGCCTTTTTTTTTTTTTTTTTGGAGGGCAATTGGGGTTAGTGACTTGCCCAAAGTCACATGGCTATAGGTGTCAAGTGTCTGAGGCCGGATTTGAACTCAGGTCCTCCTGACTCCAGGGCCAGTGCTCTATTCACTGTACTACCTAGCCACCCCACTCCCTATGCATTTTAAAAATGCTATTTTGAGAAGGATGCTTGGGTTTTACCAGACAACCAGAGAGATGAATTACACAAAAAAGGTGAAGAACTTCAGAACTTCTCTGCTATCAATGCCTCACATTTAGTTGAATTTATTATTTGTTCCTTTTAACGTGCCCTTCTTTTTGGCTTCATTATGAAATAAAAGGCAGTTTTGCTTTTGTATCCTTAATGGCTAGCACAAGGTTTTGTACATTGTAGAGTCATTACAAATATTTGTTGAGTTTAACTGAATTACTCCTGGAATTCTTATCTAGTCTTAAAAAATCACTTGCTCTAAGAAACCTGATATTCTTTGTCCATAATGACCTTCTTCAAGACTTCACAGGGTACTTTGTTTTTCATTGATGATTTGTTAGTTATCTCTGTGTGTAATTTAACTCCCTAATTAAATATAAAATCCATGAGCACAGATACCATGTTTTACCTAAACTGACCTAAATCTCACAAAGTGCCTATGGCTGTGCTCTGCACACAATTGGTACATAACTACTTGGTGAATTAAATTTAATTTAGAAAATCCATGGTATAAGCAACATTCTATAGAGTAGGGCCCAGCTTTTTATTAAAAGCTTAGTTATCCTCCATAGTCCTATTCCAGTATCTCCCTCAACACATAATGGTGATCCTGAAGGCAGGCCATAAAGGTACTGAAAAGATTTCAAGTTCAGACCTATAAAGGGCAGCATGTCTGTCATATAAGGACAAAACTCAATTCCTTCAGAGAGGTTCATCACCGAAAGGTAGGGCTATCAAGTGATGTATTGGGAGGGAGGGGTACAAAGTGTCTGAAGGGGTCAAGTCTCTGACCTCATTTTCTTCCCTTTATGACTGACCCAATTTATTCGACTTTACATTATTCTCTAAGGATTGGACTTTAAAAAAAATCCAATGCCCCTTGTCCTTTTGCCCCTTTTTCTCTCCTTTTTTCATGCCCTGTTGTAATGTTAATGGGATAGAAGATCTTCCCTGCTCATTAATGGGCTGCAGGTGGAGCCCATTAAGGGAAACTTATTTAGGGGAGGCTAATTTGTAGGAAGGCTTTCACACCTTTCATTAATTTCTAATTGGGCACTGATTCAAAGGGTTGTGATGCCCTCTGGCTCTAAAAATGGATATATAAACTCTGAGGTTAGCATTTTGGTTTTGGGCTCACTCATTTCAAGAATATTCCAGTGGTTTGAGCAGATAGATTCTGGGTAGCTGTTAAGGAACCCCGCCCCAGCTTTGAAAAACTCAGGTGTTGGTGCTTCTCTCTCTGGTAACTGTGTATGTATTACCTTGATCAGAAAGTTGGATCTTTCTATTCATCTGTGCTGATTTTTCAGGCAGTTAAAAGCTCTGTTTTTATTTCTCTGCTTGTATTTTATCTGTATTTTCTTTGTATTTTCTCTGAAGTTCACAGTGTCCAGACCACCTCAAGTCCTTCACAGTTTCTGTTCCTGGGAAGACAAAGCTTAACAGAGCCATAATAATGTTCGTACATGTTGCCAGCACCATCATCAATTCACTATCTGCCTGTGAAATCAACTCAGACTGATCAACAAGGTCTGAGAACTCAACACAAATCATCAACATAGAAATCAATACAGACCCACAAACAAAGTCCAAGAGGTCAGCACAAATCATCAGTAAAGTCCCAGGACCTCCAAAACCCTCCTCCAGGACTTCTGTACACATACAACCAGAAAATCCTCTTTCAGGGCTTCCTGTAAGGTCCCAGGGCTTCTGTACAAAGTATTACAAACAAACATCAACACAGACAGAGCAAACACACAGAGTGCCAGGATACCACAAGTTTTCTCCTTATATAGTCATTCCTTCCTTCCCCAGGAGTTCACAAGTTGTGGAGTTCACATGTTCTGTTTCTTACCAGACTGAAACAAGGTGTTAATTCAATAGCTGAAACAAGGTGTGAACTACTTCTGTGCTTGCCATTACACTTCCTTGTCAGTGTTCTTTTTCCTCACCTCCCTGAAATTGCTTTGTTTTTACTTTTCTTTTTGCATGTTGTATTGCTCTTGGGTAGTAGAAGTTCCTTGAGAACAGTTCTGAATTTTTCTCTGTATCTATGGTGTGTTATACACAGACTCTTGGTAAATGGTTTTAGATTATATTGAACAAGTTGAGGGAGTACCCATTCCAATGAAAATGTAGATAAAGTTTTCAATTGAATCAGTTTTACCTGAATTCCATAATTATTTGCTAGAGACCAATTCATTACCTTTGTAAAGAAATAATTTGATGATGAGAGTAACTGGTTTGACTGTCTCAAAAATCACCTTGTCATTTTCTTTATGAAAATACTGAACTAATATAGAAATGCCATATGGTGAGGGTTTGTTTTTTCCCCCTTTTTTTAGTCTGTTGCATTTTTATTGCTGCTGTTATAGAACTAATTGAGTATTAAGTGACTTTACCAGCATCAATTAGCATATAAATGACAAAAATGGGAACAGAATTTCTATCTTCTTTTTTATTTAAATAAATTTTATTGATCTCTTCTGCTTTTATATTGCCTAAATTTCCCTTTATATTCCTAGCCCTTGCCCTCCCAGAAAGCCATATCATATAACAAAAAGTTTTATTAAAAGAAAAAAAACAGGAATATGAGAAAAAAATCAGAACAACTAATCATGCATTTAAAAAAGTCTGAAAATATATGAAATGATCCATTCTCATGGGCCATTCATCTCTGAAAAGTAGTTGAGTAGATGTCTTCTCATATTTCTTCTTTGTATCCAATCATGTTCTTTGTAATTTTGCAGCATTTATTTTCAAGTATTTTGTGGTATTGTTCTTTCCATTCACATTATAATCATTACACATATTGTTTTCTAGACTCTGATTCCCTTGCTCTGCATCAGTTCACATGAATCTTTCTATGCTTCTCTTTATCTTATGCAACATTTCTTATAGCATGGCTATACTCCATTATACTCATGTATTACAATTTGTTTATCGATTCCTTAATGAATGAGCATTCATTCTGCATATCTTCCTTAAAAAAGGTTTCTGAACACAGTAATGTTTTCTGAGTCTAGTGACATTGAGGGAATCATATCCAAGAGCTGGAAGAAACCCCAGCTCAATCCCCTCATTTCACAGATAATGAAACTGAGTGTGAGAGAGATTAAATGAGTTGTCCAATGTCACAAAGGTGGATTTGAACCCAAGCTCTCTGACGCCTGAACTAGTGCTCTCTCTCTTGTACCAAACTCACCCAAACAAACCTTTGATCTTAGTTTGTATATTCCTTCCAGTGTTGGAAATCCCAGCCCATCTACACCTGGTCCTGCCATGTGACTCTTGGCCATGGCCTCCTATACATTTGCCACAGGGGTCCTATGAAAAGTGCTGGTGCCTTCCTTGATTTCTCCTGACATTTCACTGGCCAGCATGTTTCTGTTGCTTAGACATTTCCCTGATGTCATCCTTTACTTTAGCTCTTCTTCAAAGTTCCTTAGCGTTAAATGTTGTGGCCTATTCACACCTACAGTGTGCCTCTCCATTGTACTCTCTGAAATTTATTTTTAGTTCTGAGCCTATAGTTTCCTGTGACTCATAGCCATAAAATTTTGGTTCTCTCTGCCCCTCCCCCCTCTGTCTCACTCTCTCTGTCTCACTCTCTCATAAATATTACAAACACCAGATCCTCATAGAATCCAGAGATGTTTTATATTAAAATCATGCCTCAGCATAACAAAGAAAAATCAATGTTAATTTTTTTTGTAAAAAAGATTTTGCCAAAGATATGGATGATGCTAACAAATATTAACAAGGTTACCCAACTGTGTCAGGCTAAAGGGTAAAAAGCTTAGACAAGAGGTTAGAATACAAAGTGATGTAATTCATTTTAGATACTGGACCTGGAAAATTTTAATTTTCCTGGCTGCTAGTGCTAATTTCTTAACCTGCCAATGAATAAGTATTTATCATTCATTCAAATAATTTTTAAAACAAATGCTTTATTAACTTCTGTTTTACATCATTCATTTCCACCAGATTTTGAGTTACAATCATTTTCCCCCCATTATTCCCCTACCCAACCTCCCAGAATAGCAGTCCCACAAGATATCGCTTCCTCCAATCTGCTCTCTCCCATACCTTCTCCCATACCCCCATCGACTTTTCCATTAGAGGAAGGTGAATCTTTGTGTCCCAATGCCTGCACATCTTATCTCCCAATTACAAGCAAGAGTATTAATAATAGTATTTATATATATTTGAAACATTTAATGTTACGACCTCGAATTTCAGATCCATTTCCTTCCTCCCTTGTCACCCATTCCCTCTTGGGAGATAAGTAATTCAGTATATGTTGTACATGTCTAGCTATGCAAAACATTATCATAGTAGATATATTGTACAAGGCTGCTTATAATTCCCTCCCACTCATCCCACCCCCCACCTGGTCCATTCCCTACATGATCCTGTCCCTCTTCTATAGTGGGTACTTCCAACCTCCCCTCCCCCCAAGGATGCCCTCCCATCCATCATCCCTCCTCTCATCCCCCTTCCCCCTATCTTGCTGCAGGTTGAGATATCCCATTTAGTATGTATGTCATTTTCTCCCTGAACCAAATTCAATGTGAATGTGGTTTTGCCTTTTTAGCCTTCCTTATTCTCCCCCTCCTTTGCAACCACTTCCCCTTGCTTCTTCTACATGAGATAGTTTACCCTACCCTGTCTCTCCCCATCTCCTCTTGCCACTTTCCTCTCTCACCTCATAATTTCATCCCTTGAGTATTCTCCCTTCCCAACAAATTCAATCTATGCCCTCTATCCATATATAACTGTAACCATATACACACACATTCACATATGTATTCATATGACCACCTTCTTCCATTATTTTCATAGTGAGAAAGATATCATCAGTCACAGTTATTGCTTTTCCATATAGGAATGTAAATAGTTCAACTTTGATAAGTTCCTTTTGATTTCTTTTCCCTGATTACCTTCTCAGGCATCTCTTGCTTCTTGTGTCTGGATGTCAAATTTTCTATTCAATTCTGGTTTTTTCCTCAAGAATGCTTGAAAGTCCTCTATTCCACTGAATGACCATATTTTCCCCTGAAACAAAATACTCAGTTTTGCTGGGTAGGTGACCCTTGGGTTCATTCCCAGTTCTTTTGCCCTCTGGAATATCATATTCCATGCCCTTCGATCCCTCAGTGTAGAAGCTGCCAGGTCCTGGGCTATTCTGATTGTGTTTCCACAATATTGAAATTGTTTCTTCCTGGCTGCTTGTAGTATTTTCTCCTTGATCTGGGGATTCTGGAACCTGGCTATAATATTCCTGGGAGTTTTCTTCTTGGGATCTTTTTCAGGAGGTGATCAGTGGATTCTTTCAACCTCTATTTTGCCCTCTTGATCTAAAACATCAAGGCAGTTTTCCTTGAGAATTTCTTGAAGGGTGATTTCTAGGTTCTTTCTTTGATCATGGCTTTCAGGTAGTCCAATAATTTTTAAATTGTCTCTCCTGGATCTATTTTCCAGGTCAGTGGTTTTTCACCATGAGATATTTCACATTGCCTTCTACTCTTTCATTTGTTTGGATCTGCTTAACAGCATCTTGATTTCTCATAAAGTCATTAGCTTCCATTTGCTCCAGTCTAACTCTGAAGGAATGAATCTCCTCAGTGAACTTTTGAGATTCTTTTTCCATCTGGCAAATTTGACTTTTTAAGGCATTCTTCTCCTCCTCATTGCCCTTTTGGGCCTCCTTTGCCATTTGAGTTAGTCTATTTTTTAAGGTGTTGTTTTCCTCAGTCAGGCTGTTGACCCTCATTTTATACTTTTCCTGCATCCTTCTCATTTCTCTTTCCAATTTTTCCTCCACTTCTCTTATTTGATTTTTAAAGTCCTTCTTAAGGTCCTCTATGGCCTGCAACCCGCTCATGTTTTCCCCTGGGGCTTTTGGAGCAGGACTTCTGACCTCACAGTCCTTTTCCCGCTCTATGCCCCCAAAATAGGAGTCTAGGGTTGCATTTTTCTGTTTCCTTTGCCTTGGCATGTTGCCACTTAATTGCTTGACTTTTGGGCTTGTTGCCACACTATGGCTTTAAGGCCAGCTAGAGGAATTTTCGTCCCGAACGTGTGGGGGGCAACTTCCGTTTCTGGCAAGCTGTAAACCCACCCACAACTTCCACCCTAGATCACAATCCAGATCCAGGGAGGTTAAAGCAAGAGCGATTACCCCCCAAGACTGATCGCTGGATCTCCCTACAATTTGCAGGCCGGGAGCTGTAGCCACCTCTGAAAACTACAAAATGGCACTTCTCCTGAGTGGCTTCTAGCCCCCAGGGGAGGGAGCCGACACATTCCCTAAATACCAGTCCCAAAGTCCATAGGACACTAACCTCTTACTTTGTCCTAGGCATGTCTATGTTGATAATTCTGGAGTCACCACAGCTCCTGGTGTTCTGGGGTTCCTCCAGCCGGTTGCTAGCCCTGCATGGCCCTATATGATTATATCAATAGATGCAGAAAAGCTTTTGATAAAGTTTACCACTCATTTATATTAAAAACTCTGAAAAAGTATTAGTATAAGTAAATTTTTCTTTAAACTGATAAAAAAAAAACCACTTATCTAAAACTATCAACAAGCATTATTTATAATGGGAAATAAACTAGAAACCTTCCAGGTAAGATCAGGTGTGAAACAAGAATGCTCACTGTCACTAGTATTATTCAATATTATTTTTGAAATCCTAGCAATAGCAGTAAGAGAAGAAAAAGAAATAGAAGGAATTGGAATAGGGACTGAGGTATAAAACTATATTTTTGCAGATGACATGATGGTATTCCTGGAAAATACCAAAAAGTTCACTCATGAAAAAAATCTGTGAACAAGACTAGGTGATTTCCAAGGTTTTTGGAGCTCCAAATATTTATTTATTCTGTAATATATATGCCTACAAGGGATGTCTAAATAAATATGCAAATGCAACTTATAAGTGTTATGTATAGATATGATCTTAAGTCTGGTCAATCTTTGTGTGTAGAAAAGAGAGCCAAGGGTAATATCTGTACCACCAGCACAATATGTAGAGGTAGTAGTACGAGACAGTACCCAGGAACCATGGATACTTGGTCCAATCTCCTGGAGGGCTATCAAGCTAGATTAAAATTGTCGGTTATACAGAGAACATATGTACAATGTACTTTGCCTGGTTTAAGTGCAATGTTTAGAGTCTTGGTAATCCTACTGCTGGTCAGGAGTGACTGAGGGGACGCTACTATTATGGTGAATATTGGTCACCCTCAAATATTGGCTGTCTTGACCATGATAGATTCTAAATAAAAGTTGTTTTCCTGATTACTCTTAAGGAAGAGAGAACTTTGATTTATACTTACCACTGGTTACACAAAAGATTATATTACAAAGAATGAATACTGAGTAGGCCCATTTATTCAAGCAATATAGCAAGCAGAAATGAGACAATTAATATATATTAGAGTATACCAAAAAACCCAAAAACCACACAAGAGTGTGGTTTATCTAGCCTGGAACTAGGTAAAATTTCAGTTCTAAACAAGAAAGAGAAAAGAGTCTCAGGCAGAGGAGGTTCATTCTCTACGATCTTTAGAACTTCAAACATATACAGAGATAGGATGAGACTGGCCTCCCATGTGTGTCTTTCATTTCAGATTTTCTTTTTTTTTTTTTTAATTAATAATCAATTTTATTTACTCGGCTAGCAGCAATCAATAATTTGGTGGTCAATAGTTTGTCTTGGTAACCAAAGACTCCTAGTGGGGACCCTGAAAGTCTTTTTTTTATATATATATATATATTTGAAACGTTTAATGTTACGACCTCGAATTTCAGATCCATTTCCTTCCTCCCTTGTCACCCATTCCTTCTTGGGAGATAAGTAATTCAGTATATGTTGTACATGTCTAGCTATGCAAAACATTATCATAGTAGATATATTATTGTACAAGGCTGGTTATAATTCCCTCCCACTCATCCCACCCCCACCTGGTCGATTCCCTACATGATCCTGTCCCTCTTCTATAGTGGGTACTTCCAACCTCCCCTCACCCCAAGGATGCCCTCCCATCCATCATCCCTCCTCTCATCCCCCTTCCCCCTATCCTGCTGCAGGTTGATATATCCCATTCAGTATGTATGTCATTTTCTCCCTGAACCAAATTCAGTGTGAATGTGGTTTTGCCTTTTTAGCCTTCCTTATTCTCCCCCTCCTTTGCAACCACTTCCCCTTGCTTCTTCTACATGGTATAGTTTACCCTACCCTGTCTCTCCCCATCTCCTCTTGCCACTTTCCTCTCTCACCTCATAATTTCATCCCTTGAGTATTCTCCCTTCCCAAAAAATTCAACCTATGCCCTCTATCCATATATAACTGTAACCATATACACACACATTCACATAGGTATTCATATGACCACACCCCCTTCTTCCATTATTTTTATAGTGAGAAAGATATCATCAGTCACAGTTATTGCTTTTCCATATAGGAATGTAAATAGTTCAACTTTGATAAGTTCCTTTTGATTTCTTTTCCCTGATGACCTTCTCAGGCATCTCTTACTTCTTGCGTCTGGATGTCAAATTTTCTATTCAACTCTAGTTTTTTCCTCAAGAATACTTGGAAGTCCTCTATTCCACTGAATGCCCATATTTTCCCCTGAAACAAAATACTCAGTTTTGCTGGGTAGGTGACCCTTGGGTTCATTCCCAGTTCTTTTGCCCTCTGGAATATCATATTCCATGCCCTTCGATCCCTCAGTGGAAGCTGCCAGGTCCTGGGCTATTCTGATTGTGTTTCCACAATATTGAAATTGTTTCTTCCTGGCTGCTTGTAATATTTTCTCCTTGATCTGGGGATTCTGGAACCTGGCTATAATATTCCTGGGAGTTTTCTTTTTGGGATCTTTTTCAGGAGGTGATCTGTGGATTCTTTCAACCTCTATTTTGCCCTCTGGATCTAAAACATCAGGGCAGTTTTCCTTGAGAATTTCTTGAAGGGTGATTTCTAGGTTCTTTCCTTGATCATGGCTTTCAGGTAGTCCAATAATTTTTAAATTGTCTCTCCTGGATCTATTTTCCAGGTCAGTGGTTTTTCCCATGAGATATTTCACATTGCCTTCTAATCTTTCATTTGTTTGGATCTGCTTAACAGCATCTTGATTTCTCATAAAGTCATTAGCTTCCATTTGCTCCAGTCTAACTCTGAAAGAATGAATCTCCTCAGTGAACTTTTGAGATTCTTTTTCCATCTGGCAAATTCGACTTTTTAAGGCATTCTTCTCCTCATTGCCCTTTTGGGCCTCCTTTGCCATTTGAGCTAGTCTATTTTTTAAGGTGTTGTTTTCCTCAGTCAGGCTGTTGACCCTCATTTCATACTTTTCCTGCATCCTTCTCATTTCTCTTTCTAATTTTTCCTCCACTTCTCTTATTTGATTTTTAAAGTCCTTCTTAAGGTCCTCTATGGCCTGCAACCCGCTCATGTTTTCCCCTGGGGCTTTTGGAGCAGGACTTCTGACCTCACAGTCCTTTTCCCGCTCTATGCCCCAAAATAGGAGTCTAGGGTTGCATTTTTCTGTTTCCTTTGCCTTGGCATGTTGCCACTTAATTGCTTGACTTTTGGGCTTGTTGCCACACTATGGCTTTAAGGCCAGCTAGAGGAAATTTCGTCCCGAACGTGTGAGGGGCAACTTCCGTTTCTGGCAAGCTGTCAACCCACCCACAACTGCCACCCTAGATCACAATCCAGATCCAGGGAGGTTAAAGCAAGCATCTTGGCTCCGTCCCCCATTTCAGATTTTCTATCTCCACAGTCTCCCTGAAGTGTCTTCTGCCAGTGCCTCTCCTAAGAATCTCTGTTGCTAACTTAGTCCTTTATATAGGTACACAGTGTCACACCCCACATTCTTTGCCATTCAGGAGTTAATTCCTTCCTTATGTACCAAATAACATAAGATTGTCCCTCTCCCCAATCTATTTGGGTGGGAATTGGGTTACAATTTTAAATGTTGTAGTCTGAATTTAGTAATATTTAGAGAAATTATTTTAATTAACTTTCTGGCACTTTATTAATTAGCTAATTAATTAGACTTCAGAGCTGTCATTAAAATAATTATGGTGTAAATTCACATCTGGTACCATGATATATTTGTGTCTCTGATATTACTATTGACCTGATTCTTTCCCTTTGGGTTGAAACATCTGGGATTTATTTATGTAAAATCTATGGTAGGGATTGTTTACTGTGTTGTCTTCATAGTCCCAGTACCCTTGAACGTAGTAGTTACCTAATGAAAGCCTATTGAATGAGTTTTGGTCCTGCCATGAATTAGCTCTATAACCCTGAGTGAATCACCTAACCCTTCTGGAACATATTCTTACCTGGTAATAATTAGAGGACTAGGGGACTGGCCAATGAAGGCCCAGTCCCTAGAGAATGCATAGATTTGGCATTTGTGTTAGGTTATTCAGAGGCCACTCAATATACCTTGCTGCTTTTTAATTCAACATGCTGAGGCTTTTGAGCTTATTTCAGGCCTTGATTGGTGAATGGATTGTGACTTTTAAGGATGAAGAGTCTCCTAAATGGTCCCTGGGGAAGTCAGTGAGAGATTATCTACTTGAACCTTGGGTATTTTCACATTCTCAATCAGAAAATTCTTCACCATCTTAGTAGCATCCCCACAGTCTCTCATGGCCAGCAGTAGGATGACCAGGACTCTAAACATTGGATTTAAACTAGGTAACTGTAATGTTAATGGGATATAAGATCTTTTCTGCCCATTAAGGGAAGCTTGTTTAGGGGAGGCATGCCTGTGGGAAGGCTCTCACACCTTTTGCTAATTTCTAAGTAGGCTCTGAGTCAACAGGGTTGTCATGCCTTCTGACTCTGAGAAGTGTATATTTCTCTGAGCTGGTATTTTGCTTTTGGGGGTTGCTTATGGGAAGGATCTTGTGATTATGTTCAGAGCTCCCCAACTGCTGAGAGGTAAAGACTCTCCAGTTCAGGGATGTATGGAAAGCGTATGGTAATATTGCTTTGATTCAGGCAGTCAGAGCCCTGTCGTTGGTCTTTATTTCACTGCTTGTATTTTCTCTCTTTATATTTTCTCTGAAGTTCTGGGTGTTGACTTTTCCCCTGAATTAGCGAATGTAATTAAAAAAGATTGTTGACTCCTTAAACAGCCTGCTTTCCTAGTAAAAGGCAGATCGAAGAACCTGTTCTAGTAGCAATCCTGGGTATGCCAGCGTGGTTGCTGCTACAGCAGGGTACATTATACATAGTTCTCTGTATAATCTACTAAGCTGAGCAAATATGTGAATGTTCTAACAAGTGAACCCTCCTTGGCCAGTTCTCTCATTGCATGCAAAAGGAGGATTTTGGAAGGAAAAGCTTCTAAAGTTTGTTTCTGGCTATTAGGTACCATTATATGCAAGGTGTCCCAAAAGTCTTAGTGTAGTTTAAGTTTTAGTAGCTTCCAACTGCACTAAGACTTTTGGGACATGTTATTTCGATATAAGAAAATACTAAACCTCAGGATAGATAATGATAAGACAGGATTTTACATACTAATGAGCTAATGGTGGAATACACTCAGTGCAAAAACATGTTAGAGGAGGTGGGGAGAGATGGATTGTTAGAATTGTTAGGCAACTAGGTGGCACAATGCATAGAGCCCCAGACCTAGAGTCACAAAGACCTGAGTTCAAATTTAGTCTCAGTTACTAGCAGTGTGATCCTGGGCAAGTCACTTGACCCATTTACCTCAGTTTTCTTATCTGCAAAATGGGGATCATAATAGAAACTACCTCCCAGGGTTGTTGTGGGGATCACCTGAGATAATGATTGTAAAGCACTTAGTGCCTTGTATGTAGTAAGTGCTATAGGAATGATAACTGTTATTATTATCTCTTCCTAGGGTTGTTGTACAGATCAAATAAGAAAATAATTGCAAAGCTCTTAGCCCTGTGCCCCTTTGAGAATGAAGGACAACAACCAACCATCCAGTTATTATTGTTGCTGTTGATTATAATGGAAAAGTTCATGGAGGAGATAGGACCTTAATTGAATCTGGAAGAAAGTAAAGTGAGGGGGTTGAACTGAATGATTTTTTCTGTATCTTTTTCTTCTCTATCTAGTCAGTCAGTCAAGAAGTAGTGATTAAGTGCCCTCTATGTGTCAGGCATTGAGCTAAGTGCTGGGGATACAAAGAAAGACAAAAGACAGTCTCTGTCCTCAAGGAGTTGACAATATAATGAAACCTAGGATCCAAGTTAGATGGGGGATCAGAGAAAACAAGGAGTAGGAGAGGGAAGCAGGGAGCAGAGAGGGGGATATTCTAAGTAAGGGAGACATGAGTGGTAATTCAGATGGACATAGAAGGACTAGGACCCTTAAAGATTCTGGGAGATCATCCAGTAGAGTAGGCTAAGTGAGAGCTAGAGGTGCTATGTACATGAGGGCTGGATTTAGATCAGAGTTTGGGGTTTGAATGATGTTTCTGCTATTTGCACTCCATGTGACAACTTCTTGGAGCCCCAGTTACCCCATCTGAAAATAAGGAGTTGGATAATGTGACTTCGAAGGTCCATTCTAGAACTCTAAGCTTCCCCATTTGTAGAACAGGGAAGTTGCATAAGATGACTTATGAGGCCTATTCTATAGCCCTCAGTTTTCCCATCTGTAAAATAGGGAGGTTAGCAAGATGATTTCTGAGGTCCATTCTAAAGCATTCAGTTTCCCCATTTTGTAAAATAAGAAAGTTGTACAAGATGACTTCTGAGGTCTCTTCCAGTTCTAAATCTGTGATGACAGCTCATAAGATCATAGAAAGAGAGCTGGAAGGGATGTCCAAAGTCATTTGACAAATGAGGAAACTGAGGCCTGTGAAGATGAAGGACTTGCCCAAGGTGGCAGAGACATTAAGCATAGGAGGTGGAACTTGAGTCCAGGTCCTCTGCCCGATTCTTTGATATTTCCTGGGCATCACTGGCAACATGACCCCTATGCCTCCTGTCGTAGTCCAGTTGCTCTTGTTCTAAATAGAAGCATTCTAGGCTATCTCATTTTGGCACTTAACAGAATTGTTTCCAAGTCTAATGCTTCTTGGCAGCATCACTGTTTCTAAGTCTTGACCACAGCATTTAATTCTGCTTTATGCAGAGTCTAAGAAGCCTGCAGAACCTTTGTGTAATTTCATGATTCAGTCACCTTAATAATGTATTGGTATAGTCAGGTAGTTTTGAGTTGGAGAGAAGAGATGCTTTGGTCCCTCCCTATCACCTGAAAGTAGAAACTGCACTGAGAATATAGGGAAGAGACAAAAATACACCACTCACTTGTTTAGCACATGTCCAAAAGATTACTTAGATTTCCCTCAACTCAAAAATTTCCCAACTCAGAAACAAATTACTGAATAAGAACACTTCGTATTTTAGCAAAGGGCTTCCAAGACAGTTATCAGACAACTTTATACTAAGCAATAACATATTGTTCTTACCTCAGTGGTTTGAAAGATAATGTGGAACAACATCTAATAAAATTTCTTGAAATATTATTGGTTTCCTGTCATTAGAGGGTCCCAGATGGACTCGTTGCCTAATCTTTAAAAATGATAGCTTTTCATGTCTCTGATGGTGATAGTTTCTGCGGGCACTAATACTAGGTTTTTAGGAGAGGACGCTTGGTGTTGAAAATATTTACTATAGTGCTAGAGCATAAACCAAGAGCTGTTAGGCATTAATGCTTTTCCCCCAAAACTTTTTATAGTCTTTCATTTTTAATCGCTGTCAATCTGTTGATTTTATTTTAAAGAGATATTGCAAGATTGGGCTATGTCAAAACAGACAGATGCATCATTAAATTCTTCCCCCTCCCCTCTCAAGTTACACATTAGGCAATTTCTTTGTTCCATTTGTTTCTAAGGTAGTCACATCTTTTCTATTTGGTAATAAATGAGACACAGTGAGTTGGTTTCCAGAGTCAAAGGCCTCCCAAATTCACTATGGCTGTTTTGATTATATATGACTCAATGAATTAAATATTGACTCAACTGGAAGGGAGTGAATTACTCATATTCAGGAGGTGTGTAATTCTTTCAGTTTACTGTGGAACTGTTTCATGTGGTAGAAGAATCCACTTAATTGGTCCCTAGAAGCCTATTATGTTGCTTCAAAATGTTTATTAATCCTACCATCTTCAATGCTTCTATGATTCTCTGATCTCATTGGTGTGGGTCCAATGTACCAGTAGAAATTACAGTATCTCCACACTTCCTAATCTGTGGACTCTGTCCAATGTGCTGAAGAACTAGCTCTATACCTTTAATATTTCACTGCTAACACTGAAAGCCCTTGAGCTGTCCATCTATTGGTCTTTAATCTTGCTATGTGGTCTTCCTAACTCCTTTTTCCTCTCACATACCATTCCTTCTCACATGCAAGTGGTCATTTGTTATATTGTGTAAGTAAACTCTAAAACTGGCACTGGAGATAGAGGGCCTGGATTCAGGCAGATAAGTGCCTCAGGCACTTAAACTAGCTGTGTGACTCTGGACAAGTCACTTAATCTCTGTCTGCATCAGTTAACTCATCTATAAAATGGAAATAATACCACCTCCCTCCTGGAGGTGAAGATCAAATGAGGGAATAATTACAAAGGGTTTATCACAGTGCCTAGGACATACCAAGTGCCACATGTTAGCTATTATTGCTATCATTATTAAAAATTAGAGCTAACAAATCCATCTTTTACTTCTCAAATTTTCCTTTTCAAGTAGGTGTAATCATTCATAATTAATTTGTCAGATATCTATTAGACACCTACTACATGTAAATTAGGGCATCTAGTGCATAAAGCATAGGGACTGGAGTAAGGAAAATTCATCTTCCTGAGTTCAAATCTGGCCTCAGACACTTACTAGCCATGTGACCTTGGGCAAGTCATTTAATCCTGTTTACTTTAGTTTGTTCATTTGTAAAATGAGCTGGAGAAGGAAATGGCAAACCACTTTAGCATATTTGCCAAGAAAACACCAAATGGGGTCATGAAGCTTTGGACATGACTGAAATGACTGAATAGCAACACACACAAACTAAAATGCTATGATAGCATATAAAACATATATATCACAGGAAAATATATGTAAAACTAGAATACCTCAGAGGCTATCTAGTCTAGCTCTCCTCATTTCACAGATGAGAAAAGATGGACGTGTCTTGCCAAGGTTACACTAGTAGTAAGCATTAGAAGTAGGATTTGAACCTGACTCCTCTGATTCTAAGACCAGTGGTTATTTCACTGTATGCCATTGCCTCCCCATATCACAGATTTCTTTAAATTGTGCCTTTAATTGTATCTGCTTACTCCAAAGTGAGGCAATTTGAGATAGTGAAGTGAGACTTGTAATAGGAATCTTGATGCTTCTGGTATTATTTCTTGATTTATTATCATTTATTATCATTAATCAGCCCTGTGCTGAGTAGTAGGGATATGAAGAGAAGCAAAAATAGCCCTCACAATCTAACTTGGGGAGATGCTGCCCAAATGGTTCTGTACAAATGAGTTCTCTCAAGGATAAATTAGAGAGAATCAATAGAGGATAATGATGCATATCCCTCCCCCTCAACCTCACTGGCTTAATGTAAGTTTTAGATGAGATAATATATGTAAAACATTTTGGAACTGTAAAGTGCTATCTTACAAATGTAACATTATTATTATATTATCTTAAAATTACCTTCAAATAATGTCTCACATTGGTAAATATGCTAGGTAATAATTAAGGATCAAAGCATGAAATATGAAAATCTTGGAATAATTTTTTTCTTAGAGAAGACTAAACATAAAAAGTGTCTAAATATCTATTAATTAATTGAAAAATATGTATCAAGTATCTACTGCACACCAGGCATTGTGCTGTGTTGGTGATAAAAAGACAAAAATAAATTGGTCCCTGCCTTCAAAGTTCTCATATTTATCAGAGGAGACAATGTGAAAAATGTATGAGTATATACACAATATCTAGAATAATGACTAGACGTGTGATTTCCTTGGCACAGGGAATGCCAAGTTGAAGGAATTCTTAGTTGAAGAAACTATCTCTACCAGTACAAGATGGCATCTCTGCACCTCTCAGCTTCAGAGAATTGTCTAGGGACATTGAGGAGTTAAAGGCAATATTGTGTCCAAGTCAAATATCTTCCCTCACAAAGTAGAGTTATAAACTAATATGTGAGCTACCTATGGAGATAGTAGGTGGCACAGTGAATAGAGTGCTGGACATGGAGTTGGAAAGTCCACATCCAGACTCAGACACTTACTAGCCATGTGATCCTGGAAAGGTCATTTAACCTGTTTGCCTCAGTTTCTTCATTTCTAAAATGAAAATATTACCTACCCTTCAGGATTGCGGTGAGGATCAAATGAAATATTAATTGTAAGGTGCTTAGAGCAGTGCCTGGCACATAGTAAGCACTATCTAAATATTAGCAATTATTATTATATAACATACGTTTTTGTGGGGGGAGAAATAAGGGAAGGCATAGCAGGTTGGGGAATAATGAAAGACTTCATATAGCAGGTGGTACCTGAATGGAGCTGTGACATAAACCAGAGATTCTAAGAGGTAGAGGTGAGGAAGTACATTCATGCATGGGGGCAATTGGTGCAATAGTACAGAGACAGAGTGTTGTGCTTGAGAAACAGCAAGAAGAGCAGGTTGATTGGACCTCTCGGTTTGTAAGGGCAATAATACATAAAAGGCTGGAAAGGTTGGTTGGTTGTTGTCCTTTGTTCTCTAAGAGGACCAAAATGACATCACTATGCTAGAGCCAAGTTTCAGGGTGTTGGGCTATGGCTGAGCAGAGCAACACGAGCTTGGGATGTTCTACCACAGGTCAGGCACAAATAGTCCCTGTGAACATTTGGGGTGGATTCTCTCACTTTTGTATCTTGTATTTACTTTGAGCTGTTTCAGTTCTGCTTGGCTCATAGAGCATAGCACCCTCTCTGATGTGGGCTTGCCATGCTGAGTGGTTCTGGACAGTGTCTCCCATGTCACACAATCAATTCCAAAATTCTTGAGAGCATCCCTGTATGGCTCCTTCTGACCACCAGATGAACGCTTGCCCTGTGTAGCTCTCCATAAAATAGTCTTTTTGGCAAGTGTATATTTTGCATTTGAACAATGTGACTGGTCCATCAAAGTTGAAAACTTGGCAGTTTAGTTTGGGAAAGGATCTCAGTATCTAGTCCTTTAAATTGCCAGGTGGTCTTCAGGATCTTCCTAAGACAATGCAAATGGAAGCGATTCAGTTTCCTGGCATG
>WOXC01001154.1:0-200000 GCA_011680675.1 Gymnobelideus leadbeateri
GATTGGCTAAGATGACAGAACAAGAAAGTGACAAATGCTGGAGAGGATGTGGACAAGTTGGAACAGTAATACATTGCTGGTGGAGTTGTGAACTTACCCAACCATTCTGGAGAGCAATCTGGAATTATGCCCAAAGGATTATAAATAATTTCATACCCTTTGACCCAACCATACCACTTCTAGGGTTATATCCCAAAGAGATCATAGAAGTGGGAGGAAGACCCATATGTACAAAAATATTTTTAGCAGCCCTTTTTGTGGTTGCAAAGAAGTGGAAACTGAAGGGGTGCCCATCAATTGGGGAATGGCTAAACAAGTTGTGGTATATGAATGTAATGGAATATTATTGTGCTATAAGAAATGAAGAGGTGACGGATTTCATAATTACCTGGAGAGACTTATACAAACTGATGCTGAGCAAGAAGAGTAGAATCAGAAGAAATCTGTATACAATCACAGACATACCATATCTGTGATGACCAGCTATGACAGACTGGACTCTTTTCAGCAATGCAGTGATATAAGTTAATCCCGAAAAACTCAAGAAAGTAAGAAATGCCCCATCCAGAGATATAACTGAAAGAACTGAACCTGAATCCTGATGGAAGCAAACTAAATGATCTTGTTCTTTTCATTGTTTGGTTTTATTTCTTCCTTACCATCTTTCATCCCACCTAGTACAATACACCTTTGTAATTGGAATAATGTCTAATATGAATGCATTTGCAGATCATATACTGGACTATATGCTGTCGTGTGGGGAGGGGGGAGGGAAGTAAAGGAAATTTGAAAATCAAGGAACTATGGAATTGAAACTTGTTAACTGAAACTAAACTAATAAATTAATTAAAAAAAATACACAGGCTATCCACCCCTCAGTCACAAATAAGTTAAAGTCTTCTCAGGCAGTACACAGTATCCAAGTAAAGTCTTCTTTCAGCTTGACTCAGGGTAGTCTCTCAGATTCCCTGGATCCCCTTCCATGGTCCCAGCTCCTACTGTATTCACCAAACTGTCACCTGGGTTCAAAGGCAGATAGCTCCCAGTTCCTTGTCCAGCTCTCCATGCTGTTCCACAGTGTCCAGTCCACCTTAAATCCTTCACAGTCTCTGTTCCTGGGAAGTCAAGGCTTAACAAAGCCACAAACAAGTTCATATAAAGTACCAGTATCACAGTCATGCTTCCAGAGTCTTTGGCAGCTCCCAAGAAAAGCTGGTAGCTCCCCAGAAGAAGCTCCAGCTGATTCCCAGAATCAAAATCACTTCACCCAGATTCCCAAAATCAAAATCATTCTCTCCAGCTTGGGCCTTTCCTCTTCAGCCTTCCTGGTAGCTACTATTTCTGCCTCTATGAAGCTTATTCCAAGGACTTCTGACTCTCCCTTTCTGGGGCTTTTCCTTATATACGGTATTGTTCCTCCCTTTTCAGCCCCTTCCTGTTACATCAGCAACCTTCTGTTTCTTTAACAGAGGCTTAATTTGAACTAGGTGCTAAGTACTTCTTGGCTTTCCAATACAAAGGGATCTTTAAATTTCATTACCATTACACCACTGTACCACAGTAGTCTATCCACTGTATCACCTAGCTGCCCCAGCTGCCCTAGTGGATATAAACTTAAAGCAGCTGCTATAAATATTCTTCCTACCTCCTACTTCTGAATGAAGTGTAGCCACTGAACAAATCAGTCCCTGGCTTGTGGGCGTCTTGACTGCTGGGTTGTTTAACTGCTGGTCTAGGTCACAAAATTCATTCCTCAGAGGCAATATTGATTCCTTGGCTGCCTGATTATGGTGGCTCTAAGAGTCTATGCTAGTGACTCCCAACATTGGACCTCTGGAGACTCTCTCAACCTTTCAAAGGTCACCAGGTCATTCTGTCTCCAATATTCCTTCACATAAGATCAAAATAAAATAATATTTGCTAAATGCTGAGCACCATACCTGGTGCATAGTAGGCACTATATAAATGTTGGCTATTATGATTATTACTTAAAAAAGAATTTATCTTCCCCATGTAAGCTAATAGCCTTTTCTTCTGCAGATTGAACACCAACCTTATACCTATTAGGAAGCTGGATGGCTCAGGAGATGGGGAGTTGGATTTTTAATCAGGAAGACATGAGTTCAAATTTTATCTAGCTGTGTGAAGCTAGACAAGTCACAACCTCTAGAACCCTCGGTTTCCTTAGCTATAAAAGGAAATAAGAAGAGCACCTGACTTCACAGTTGTTGAAAATGAGATAACATATACAAAATGCTTTGTGAACCTCAGAGGACTAAGAATGCAAGGTAATGTTACCACAGTCAATATTACTGACTCCCCAATGTACACTTACTATCCTGTAAGAAACACCAAGGCATATGTTTGTCATAATTGTTGACAATATTAAAAATAGGAGATGCTTGTGTAAGACTGTAGGTTGGTCTCAGAAATTCATGAAATCTTTACAGTCAAAAATCCAGTGTGTTATCAAGGATTTCAAACTATCTTTGGAAATTGTCTTCAGATTTTTTTTTAGAGCTCTTAATTAGAATTTTACTTGTTTTTTTAGTGATTTGTGGCCAAAATGTTATTCTTTCCCTTTTTAATTTCCATTAATTTTAATTTAATTTCCTTTTAATTTAATTTCCCATATTAATTTTCAAATGTACTCCCATCCCTAATTAAGAGAGCTTTTCCTTGTAATAAAATTTAAAAATTAATCTGTAAAAACCAAGCAACATATCAACTCCCTTAGAGCATATACAGTATTCTACCCTCATACTCTGCCACAAAAAGGAGAAAAGCACATTGTCTCATGAAACTTGGCAAATGTAATAATACACAATTGATTTCATTTTATTGTTCCATTTGTTAACATTATTCTAGTCAGTTTGTATCTTGTTTTTTGGGTTCTATTTGCTTCACAGTTTATCAGTGTCTTCCATATAGGTCTTCCATGTTTTTCTGAATTTCTCATTCTCTATTTTTTTATGATATGATGTTATTCTATTACATGAATTTACCACTATTTGTTTATCTATTTCTCAATCAATGGGCATCCATTTTGTTTCCTGTTCTTTGATATTACAAAAGTGCTGCTATAGATATTTTGGTATATATAGGACCTTTCTTCCTGTCTCTGTCCTCCTTCAGGTATATACCTAAGACTGGTATCTCTAGTCCAAAGATATGGATATTTTTTCATTCTTCCTATATCTTTTTCTCTCTTTTTAAAAGTTAAATTAATTTTTAAATTTGAATTTAATGGATACCTCAAAAAGAACATTTCCATATACAAAGTAGAATAGAAAAGAGGGTTAAAATGTAAAATTCTTTTACATATAGCTTGGCTTTTTGAGGGGTAAATTATATGATGAATTTAACATGTTACTTTCTAATTTTATAATATGTACTACCAAAGCTAGCATAGCATGTTATTTTCTAAGCTATCCTGCTTGTTTGTGTTTCTTTTCCAATTTCTTTAAAAAATACTTCAATGCAGAAAATGAGCACCCACACATAAATAATGACTAGCCGTGTAACCTTGAGCAAGTTACTTAACCCCAATTGCTTTGAAAAAAAAAAATACTTCAATGACTCATTTCCCTAGTTCGTTTTCCCATTTCTCATAGCCCCTTCTAACAATTTTTTTCATTTATCTTTTTCATGATAGACATGAAATTGAATCTCAGAGCTGATTTCATTTCAATTTCTTAATTATCAGTGATTTGGAATATTGTTTTATGTGACTGTTGGTCACTTAGATTTCTTCTTTTGAGAACTACCTGTTTATATTCTTTGACCATTTATCTACCAAGGAGTTAATTAGAAATTTTCTCTTCAGGCAAAAGCAATTAAGTTGGGTGGGGGAGATAGAGTGACACAAAAGGAGTATTAGACCTGAAATTAGCTATGCCTGGAAAGGGAGTAATTTGACCCTCACCCCTGTAGGGATTGGGGAAAGAAGAGGGTCCTGGAGATAGAACCACATTGATGGGACCCAAGAGGAGGAGGTTGGGTCATGTTCTTGCATGGGTTGGCTAAGGACCTTGAATGGAGGCATGGGATCACCAAAGGGAGGAAGTATATCATTCTAGGGAGATATCTTTTTCCCCATGTTATACCTTCAGGCAGATTATGAGATAACACATGGAGATAAAAGGGAGAAAATAGGCAGAGTAGTCAGTACAGTATCTCTTGCTCAAAATCTTTGCTGAAAAGACCAAAGATAATTTAGTTGGTGTGCATTTATCTATCCCTATTCACTGCTGAAATCACTCTGTGATCAAGAACATTGGCCCCAAAGTTTCTTGCTAATGACATATTTAAATAGGACACAGTTCTCATAGGTTGGGGATTGACTGACAAGACTGTGTCATATGAATGTATGAAGTGATAAATATGAGAGATTCAGAGATATATGGCAAAATGAGTATCTACTGATGTGGAGAAAAGAAAGATGATATAGGAGAACAATAAATACAATGTTAATAATAATGTCAATGAAAACAATGCCAAAAGACAGTTGAACTCTGACAAAATGCACTGATCAATGTGGGTTCCAGAGAAAAGATGATGAAAGATGATAGTTTCCTATAAAAAGAGAAATGTAGGGACATAGATGATAAATAATTGCATTTGCTATGGAATAAAAGACTGATATGGTTGCTGTGTTATTCAATTTTACTTAATAATTTTTCTTTGTTACAGGGGAGATTACTGTTGGTAGGATATATCAGGAAAGTACTATATTATAAGAAAGAAAGAGAGAAAGAAAGAAAGGAAGAGAGAGAGAGAAAAAAAGAAAGAAAGAATGGAGGAAAGGAAGAAAAGAATGAGAAGGGGAAAAAAAAAACACCCCAAGACACCAATTACATTTTTTAAAAAAGATGGGAGTGACTTTTTGAAAGCTGAAGGATGTGGGTAACTAAATAATACCAGTCATGGGTGAAATTTACAGGGTTGACCTCTTTTAAGACATAAGATATGCTATCTGAATTTACCAACCACAGGGTAAGATCACACATATCTAAGGGACCTTAGATATCATTTAATCCAACCTCTTAATTTTGTGGATGAGGAAACTAAAGCCCAGAAAGCCTGACTGCCACCCAAGTGTCAGGGTTGGGACTTTAACCCACTTTCTGAAATTCAAATCCATAGACTTTCCTACTAGATAGATCTACATTTTCTTCTAGGTAGTTGTTATTGAATCATTTCTTAGCAAAGCAAGGATAAAGTAAGAGAAGAGAGGGCAAAGGGAAGAAAGGGGGAAGCAAAGTATGGATTGGATTCTGGGGGTTTCATCAACCATAAGCCTGATGTCTTCATTTGGTTTTCCATTGCTCTAGCCAATCCCAGACCACTCACCCTTGTTTTCACATTTTCATATCCTTATCACTTAGCATGCTATAATGGAAATGCAAATTTAAAGATCTTCCTTGCCCCTAGCCCTTTAATAGGCTTAAGAGACTCTGAGAACCTTCCTTGATTTGAAAATATACTCTGCCCCCTAATAGGCTGAATGTGGTCACATGGAGCCTGTGGCAGGAGCCTTGGTTTTCAGGAATGCATACACCTTGATGCTGTGTGATTGGGCAGTGGGTCAAGAGGGTTGTTACATTCTCATCCAGGAGAAGGTTATATAATCCATAATGTGAGGCTTTGCTTTGGGGCTCATTTTGAGAAGTGTGATTTGACCAGATGAGACTCTGGGCAGCCGTTGAGAGCCACGCCCCCCTCACCGTGGGGCCCCCCCCCCTTTGAAAACCAGATGTTGATGCTTCCCTCTCTGGTAACTGTGATTTGGTATTGATGTAATGGTTGGGCAGTTTGGAAGCCTGTCTCCTTGATCTCTTTGTTTCTCTGTCTTGTAAGTTCTGTATACTTTGAAGTTTGGGGTGCTGACCTTTTCCCCCTGAACTAGGTAAATGACATATGTTTGATTGATTAAAGTAAACTTGTTAGCCCATTTTGAGTTGCTTTCCTTTAGAAAAGCAGATCTAAGAACCTGTGTTGGCAGCCACCCTGGGGATGTTGGGGTGCTTGCTGCTACACATGCACGATGGACGCTTTGGCTTTCTTCCAATCTCAGCTACAGTTCCACCTTCCACAAGAGGCCCTGATTTCCCTTAATATTTGTGCCTTCCTGCTGAGATTACCTCCAATTTATCCTGTGCACATCTGTAAAAATGAGCTGGAGACGGGAATGGCAAACCACTCCATTATCTTTGCCAAGAAAACCCCAAACGGGGTCATGAAGATTCAGACATGACTGAACAACAACAGCAACATTTTGTTTGTACAGAGTTGTTTCATGTTCTTGCTCCCGAAGAAGAGGGAGAGCAAGACTAAGTATGGCCTAGTAGGTAAATATAGGTCCTTTTTTATAAACATCTAACTGTGGTGACTAAGCAAGGACCATTTCTATATCACTGGGTCAGCATGGATTCACCCTCTTATCCAATGGTCTCTTGAAACGTAGATGATTTTGAACTTATGTCACCAGGCTTGTGGGATATAGGATCTGAATGTTGGCCCCCTCTCCTATATCTATCCATTTTTGGTTATTCTTCTTCCTCTCTTCCCCTCGACTCATGCACCATGAACTGTCATTTGTTGACTAGGCAGTGAGTCTGGTCTTACCTTAAACTGGACGGAGCATGATGAAAAAATCTGAGCAGAGTTTCAAGGCGCTCGGCCTGTTGTCATTGTGACAGCTATGACTGAGAAAAAAATCAGTAGCTTGAACAGCTGGTGTAACCAGATTCAGAACCCATTTGGGTGGAGGAGGGAATGGAGTGACGTCCTCAACCAATCTGAATACTCTCAGGAGCCAAACTCTGCCAAATTTTCAAGACTTCTCTTTGGGGATTCTAAAGACCAAAGATGTTGTCAGTGACCATGAATTAATGATGGTGATCACAAAATCATGGCCTCCAGAGGTTACTTCCAACTTGCTGCCTCTGAAGGTGATGGTCTTGTGGGGCTGGAGCTCTTGTTTTGCTAGAGAGGCAGCATAAAGGACCATATGGTTTTATGGCTGCCAAGTATGCTCTGGAAGTCTGTATGGGTTTTCCCCTCCCAGAATATATTTTTTTCCTTGCTTTTTTTTTTTTTTTTTTGGAGGGAGGAAGGCAGGGCAATTGTGGTTAACTGACTTGCCCAAGGTCATGTGGCTAGTAAGTGTCTGAGGCCAGATTTGAACTCAGGTCCTTCTGTCTCCAGGGCTGGTGCTCTTTTCACTGTGCTACCTAGCCATCCAGCCACCCCTTCCCCAGAATATTTTAAAAGCCAATTAGTTCCTCAAGCTATTTTTTACAATAAAAATAAAAGTAATTCTAAGTGACTTGTACTAGTGAATACCAAATCTCATAGTTCTAGTCCCTTGGTCCCAGGGGTCCCTGTTCTGTTCTATCTCTAATACTCATTGAGGTTCCTCAGTGGATAGAGCATTAGGCCTGGAGTTGGGAAGACCTGAGTTCAGATTTGACCTCAGACACTTGCTAGTTGCATGACCCTGGGCAAGTCATTTAACCTCTGTCTGCTTCAGTTTTCTCCACTGTAAAATGGGATTAATAATAATAATAATAGCACCTACCTTGTGGAATTGTTGTGAGCATGAAATGAGGTAATCTTTCTAAAGCACTTAGTGATACACCTGCTGCATAATAAGCACTTATTAAATGATTGTTTTCTTCCTTTCCAATTCTAAATCTGGGGAACCCTTGGTCCCCTAAGCTAAAACAGTCTGTAGGTCATTGACTGTGCATGTATATAATGCAGGTTTTCTTTTTGCCTTTTTAATAGTGGGGCTGGGAGGGTAAGTTGATTTTTAATTGAAAAAATTATTTTAAAAAAAGGATAAAAATGAAATAATTTTCAATAATGAAGGGGAACTTTATAGAAATAGAAATACTATGGTACAGAGACCTAATCATAGATAGAATCCCAGAATCTCAGGTTTGAAAGAGACTTCTGAGTTTGAGTGCAACAAAAATTTGCTTAAAGCCAGGTCTGGAGCTAGTGGTCATTGAGCTTTTACTTGAAGACCTCCCTAGAGGGGTGACTCACCCTAAGGCAGCTCCTTCCACAAGTTTTCCCTTACATTGAGCGGGAATCTGCAGCTCTATGTTTCTACAGCTAGTCCTGTTCTCTGGGACCAAGAAGAACAAGACAGCCCTTCAGATAATTGGAAAGCATGACTTGGCTTCCCAAGTTTTCTCTTCTGCAGCCTCAACACCCCCAGTTCCTTTCACCAGCCCTCAAATTATCCTGGTCAAAGGAGCAGAGGGTCAATGATTTAGAGCTAGAAGAAACATTAGAGGCTGCCTAGTCCTGCCATCTTGTTTATAAGTGGGGAAATTGAACCTTAGGAAGGTTCAGTGACTTTCCCAAGTTCACCCAGATAGAGTCAGGATTTGTACCCTGGCCCTTTGACTCTAAATCCATACATAGGGTTCTGGATGTTTTGCCATTGGCCAATGTTCTTTCTAAAATGAAATGACTAGAATAGAAGGCAATGCTCTAGATGTTGTCTGGCCAGTGCACATCTAATAACTCGACCATTCCCAGCACAATTGTATGGTGGAGATAACACCTGAGTTATGAGAATGAAAGCCATGCCATCCTTAGCCTCTTGCAAGAAGGACAAAAGAACAAAGTTTCCCAGATTCTGCAATATGATGGCAATCACATGAAGTTATTACTAAGCCCTTGATTACTTATGGAACTCTTTATCTGTCCTAGCCCATGTCTTCAAGGTCCTCTGTCTAGTAAGGCTCCTTTTCAGGAGCTAATCATTACCAGATCTCAAGGAATCTTCTGTGTACTGGTTCTGCAAGTCTAGGCAGGTAAGGGCTGCTGCTGCTGCACAGGGAGGTTCTGCTAATTCCAATGGCCCCTGCCAAGTGTCTCAACTCTTAGCTCACACCTGGAACCTAGTCAGCTTCCTCAAGAGATGGCTGAGCCAATCTGAGGGAAAAATCAGGCTCTCCTAAGGCAAAACTGGAATACAAGACTGATGACAACCAGTCAAGTCAGTCAACGATACAATTAATATTCAGGGTCAACAAACCGACATATTGGGCATGGTTTACAAAACAGATGCCTGCTTTCAAGGACTTAGAACTGAGGTCTGAGAAGCAACTGATGGAAATAGTGGTAGAATGTTATAGTGATGAGCACCTTCTCCATAGAAACACTTAAGATGCTGAATAGGGGAATGGTCACAATTAGGTTAGATGAACCCCAGATGTGTATGACTGACACTGTATGGGACAGACAGATGGTTGGAGTATGGAAGACCAGGGTTTTAATTCTACTTCTGATGTATTCTGACCAAAGGCAAGTCAACTTCTCCTTCTCCCAGTCAGTCTGTAAGTTGTAGAATAGAGGCTGATCTACATTTTCTTCACCAGTGAACTCATAGGTCTGGTTAAAAAAAAAACAAAACAAAAAGGTCCACGGCATTGTGCTAGGTTGCGCATGGTGTAATATGGGAAGAATAGCAGATTTGGAGCCGAGAGATCCAGGTTCAAATTCCTACCTGCTGTTTCCTTGGCATTTATGTCCCTCCACAAGCTGGTGCCCCAGGTTGATCTTATTAACTTCTCTGATGATATTAATCTGCCTCTGTGCTTTGGCTCAGGCTGTTTTTGGTGCCTGGCATGCCCTCCCTCCCCAGCTTCTCTTATTATTCATCCTGGAGGATTTTTTCCTTGCACCCCATATAAGCACTTTGTTTTGTAACTATTGTACACATAATATTTTCTGTGATAGTTACCTGTGTTGCTGACTTACCTGTGCTCTAGATTTTCAATTGCATTGGGAACAAGGATTCTGCCTTATCTTGGATACATTATCTCCCTTATCACCTAGCCTGGTGCCTGTAAACAGTAGGCACTTATTAAATGCTTGTTGGTTTGAGAAATCATGTAACTCAGCAAATATTTAATGAGTGTCCTCTATGTGGCTAACACTATATCAGGCTTTGGGGGGAGGGGAGTGAAGAGAAGGGTCGAAAAGGAATTTGCATGTTGTCTTCCCCATTAGACTGTGACCTCCTTGAGAGCAGGGACAGGTCTTTCATCCTTCTTTCTGTCTCCACAGCTTAGCACAGCACCTTAGCATAGTAGACACTTAATAATGTTTATTTACTGACTGATTGTCCTTGCTTTCAAGCTATTCTTGATCTAGTTGGGGAGATAAGAGTTACACAGGAAAAATTAAACGAGAATATAAAGTAATACTATGAATATCATTAAGTGATACATTGTTGTTTCTCCCATTTTTTTCAGTCCTGTCCAACTTTTTGTGACTCCTGGTTTTCTTGACAGATATCAGATATATCAGAGTGGTTTTCCATTTCCTTCTCCAGCTCATTTTACAGATGAGGAAACTGAGGCAAAGATGATTAAGTGACTTACCCAGGGTCACACAGCTAGTAACTGTCTGAAGCCAGATTTGAACTCGGGAAGAAGAGTCTTCTTGACTCCAAGCCAGTGTGCCACCTACTTGCCCTAAGTGATATACATCATTGCTATAGATAAGAACTATGAGTTTAGAAAAGGAACATATCTAAGGGTGGATTGGCAAATGTTTAACAGCTAGCTTCTCCCTCCCCCCTAAAAAAAGTGCTCATGACACACTTAAAAGTGTACATTACTAACACTTTAAAATCTGCATTACTAACATTTTCTCCATCACTTTCTTAAGCCTAGATACTCAACAAAACAATAAATCAAGTTCTGATTTATACAGTTTGCTGATTTCTGAGGTATAAATGCTCACACTTAAAATTTAACAATCAGCTCTGGTATGAGCTGGCTCCAGCACCCTCCTGAATATCCACGTGGGTTGCAGCGGTTCTAGCGGGTAGCACGGGGGGATATGGTGCAATGGAAAGAGCAGTGGGTTTTAAGGCAGAAACTCTCAGCTTGAATCTTAGTTTTGTTTCTTAACTTCTGTGCAACTTTGGGCAGGTGATTCAACTTTTCTAGGCCTTAGTTCCTTCATCCCTAAAATGATGGGGGTTGGACTAAATGAGCTCCACAGTTCCTTTCAGCCCTAAGTCCATGTCCTTGTGATGTATGCTAGGTGCTGGACAGCCAGAGAGGAAGAGGAGGACATCCTTCGTAGAGGGCTTGGAAGGAACAATGAGCAATGCATATTGGGGAGACTAGGAGGAGACTATAGTAGAAAGTGGAAAGAATAGTGGGAAACTGGGTTAGGAAGGTATCAGAATACTGAGGGCCCTGAACGCCAGGCCAAGGACCTCTTCCTGTAAGTGATGGGGAGTTATTGACTGTTTTTGAGGAATAGAGTGGCTGAATGAAAGTAGAAGAAGAAACTGGGAGGTTTAAGAGATGGACTGTAAGGTACACTGTGGTACAAAAAGCTGTGGACCTAGAGGTAGAAAACCCTGGATTTGAACCTCACCTTGGATGCTTATTAGCTATGCCACCATGGGCAAATCACTGAAGCTCTCTGAGCTTCAGTTTCCCCACCTATAAAATGGGTAATCATAATATATGCATTACTTTTTTGTTGTTGATGTTGTTCAGTCTTATCTGACTCTTTGTGACCCCATGAACCATAGCACAACAATACTCTCTGTGGGGTTTTCTTGGCAAAGGTACTGGTGTGGTTTGCCATTTCCTTTGCCAGAAGATTAGGACAAACAGAAGCTAAGTGACTTGAGTTGTTTTTAGCTGTGTCTGACTGTCTATGACCCCATTGGGGTTTTCTTGTCAAAGATACTGGAGTGGTTTGCCATTTCCTTCTCCAGCTTATTTTACAAATGAGGAAACTGAGTTAAACATGATTAAGTGACTTGCCCAGGGTCATACCACTAGTGTCTGAGGCCAGATTTGAATTCTGGTTTTCCTGACTCCAGTACTCCAATCTCTGAATCACCTGGCTGCCTCATTATCTACTTTACTATAAATACAGAAATTATTATTATTAATAATAGATTGGACACAGGGAAACTAAATGAGAAGACTATTACAGTAATGAAAATTACTACCTTATTCCATTCAGGGTAGTAAGGACCAAGGAATAGTGGCTGTGAAAATGGAAAGGAATGTCAAGGCAGTTGCAATGCTCCAGATTTGGAATGATAGGACCTGGGTTTGAATCCTGACTCTGCTGCTTCCTGCCTCTATGATATTGGACAAGTAATTTCATCTCTCTGAGCCTCAGTTTCCTTATCTATAAAATGAAGGGCTTGCCTTGGATGATCTTTGTTGTCCTTTCCCTACTTTAGATCTTAACCCTGTGGCATTAGACAAAAAATCAAGTAAGATTTAGTGACTCAGTGGATATGGGGGTGAAGACAAAGGAGGACGGCAAAGATGACTCATGGAAAACTTTTTGGAGGTGAGTTTTGAGGACCACTTAATCATGGGACTTATTGGGATTCTGTTTCCTTATCTGTGGGGCGGCTAGGTGGCATGGTGGATAGAGCACCAGACCTGGAGTCAGGAAGACCCAAGTTCAAATCCAGTCTCAGAAACTTCCTAGCTGTGTTACCCTGGACAAGTCACTTAGCCTGTTTGCCTCAGTTTCCTCATTTGTCAATGAGCTGGAGAAGGAAATAGCAAATCACTCCAGTATCTCTGGCAAGAAAACCCTAAATAAGGTCACGAAGAGTCAGACATGACTGAAAAATGACAAAACTACAACAAACAAAAATTCTTTACCTATAAACTTGGATTAGATGTCTCTGAGGCTCCTTCCATCTTTAGATTTGTGACCTATGGGCCTATGAAAGTGATGGAAGTGGATTGTAGGAGAGGAATTAAGTTGGTTATAATTAAAGGGATTATTAAATGTCAATGGCAGGAATCCCCATAAGGTGGGTTATCTCCTAAATATGTCCCTTCTAGGAAAAAGCATGGAGGCAGGCAGTATACCCATTTCAAGCTCCACATGTCTAAAACTAGCTCATCATCCTTCCCCTTCAATGTCCTTCTCTTTCTGACTTTCACTGTTTCTCTCTGGGGCTTCACCATTCACTCATACCAAGGTCAGTACAGTATCTTGGTATTACTGCTTTTGGGGAGTAGCCTCTCACAAGATCACCATGGATTTCTTCCTCATGGTCTGAAGAACATGGTGCTCAAGGGACCCCAGTGACAGGAAAGGTTGTTTCTCTTTTTGAGCCTTCCCATTCTCACTCTGAAGGTGTTAGTGTTGGCCCAGGGTGGGGGACCAGTGAGCTGCTCTGGTTTGGAGCTATGAGAAAGGAAGGAGTTAATATATAGGGAGTCTCTAGATATTCTTGCCTTGGCAGTGACTTGGAGGCAGCCATTATGGGGGTGGAGGGGTGGAAGGGAGAAGAGGGAGAGGAGGAGAAGATGGCTCCAACAGCTGGTCTTAAAAAAATAAAAAGACCTGAGGATTTTATGAATTGGAGCCATCAGCAATGCAAAAAGAATAAAGAAAGAAAAAGGGGGACTGGCTCCCCTTCACCATTATGTCTCAAGCTGTCCTTAGTTTTCATTAATTTCACTTTTTAAAAAGCCTATTTAAACTGTGGCAAGCAGAGTAATTTTAGAATTGGAAGGGATGGTTAGGGATTATCTCGTCCAAGTCTTTCATTTTACAAATGAGGAAACTGAGATTCTGAGAAATTAAGTGATTAAGTTATCTCTGGCCATACAATTTATGGCAGAAGTATGATTCAAACCTGGATCTTCAAATCCACTACACTACTAAATTTCCCACTAACCAACAGCTACAGGATTTAATACCTTTGGTCTTAGCCATAACCCTGGTGGGAAACATGATATGAAGAAAAGGCACCGACTGACTGGTGTGAAAGGACATGAGTTAGACTCCAGCTGTACTGGGTACAGCCTTATGATCTTGGACAAGTTATTCCTCTCTGGGTTAGCCATAAAATGGGGAGAGGGCAGGGGTTCCAAAAGTATATTGACAGGCTTTGGGCAGAATCTAAAAATATGAAATTCAGTAGGGGTAAATGTAAAGTTTTGCACTTAGGTACAAAAAATTATGTCACAAGCATAAGATGGGGGAAGCATAGTTAGAAGGCTGTGTTCTATAAAATATTTTGGGGGTGTTAGTGGCCTGGAAGCTCAATATGAGTCAGCTGTGTGATGTCACACCCCCCAGAAAAAAGGTGATTTGGGGATGCATTAAGAGTGTAGCTTCCAGGAATGGAAGCTCTCCTCAGATCTCATTTGGAATATTGTTTCAAGCCTTCACAGTTTAAGAAAAACATTTATAAGCTGAAGATCATCCAGAGAAGAGCAACCAAGATGGTGAAGAACCACGAGTTTGTATCATATAATGATAGACTGAAAGAATTGGGCATGTTTAGCCTGGAGAAGAGAAGACTAATGGTGGACAAGAGAGTTGTCTTCAAGGATTTGAAGGGATGGCATGTGAATGAAGGACTAGACTTGGGAAATTTGGCATGGGAAGGAAGAACCAGAAGTAGTTGGTGGAAGTTACAAAGAGGCCCATTTGGGCTTGATATCAGGAAAAACTTTCTACCATTATTGCTGCCCCAAAGTGGAAGGGGTTGTCTGGAAAGGTGGTGAGTTCTTGCTCCTTGGAGATCTTTCTATCATGAAAAGGTTGGACAACCACTTGGATAAACAAAAGTAGGAAAGTAGAGATTTCTTCCTTGTATGTATTGGAATAGATAACCACTGAGGTCTCTTCCAAATCTAAAATTCTTTGATTATGTGATAATCTCTAAATGTTGTCCCCTGAAATCCTACAAACAAGCAGAAGTATATTTATAGGGGACTCCTGGGATAATCCATCTCTCCCTAGATGCTATAATGTAATCACCACTTCTTCCTCTAGAGTTACATTTTTTGTTTGGTTTTTAAAATTTTTAATTTATTATGAACTTAACAAAAGCAAAAAAACCCCATGAGCATTTCCATGTATAAAGCAGAATATAAAGAGGATCATGTATGGACCACAGATTTCTATTTTATACCTCTTGCTTCTTAAAAATATATTTAATAAATCTAACACATTACTTTTAAAGCTGTTCTTACTTCTGTACTCTTCTGTTCATTTAAATTCCACTTTTCATGACCCCATTTGGAATTTTCTTGGCAAAGATTCTGGAGTGGTTTGTTATTTTCTTCTCCAGCTCATTTTACAGATGAGGAAAATTGACACAAACAGGGTTAAGTGACTTGTCCAGGGTCACACAACTAGTAAATGTCTGAAGCCAGATTTGAACTCAGAAGGAGTATCTCCTGACTCCAGACTAGGCACTGTGCCACCTAGCTGCCTCTTTCTTTTTCATTATTGCTGCTAAATTTTTTCTAGGTTCTGTCAACTTTAATCTGTATCAGTGTATAAAAATCTTCCTAGGCTTCTCTGAAATAGTCTCTTTGACCATTTCTTATGAGGAGGCTATAGTACTCCATTACATTCATGTACAACAAGGATGGGCACCAGTTTCCAGATACTTTCTTTCCCTCCTTTCAATTCTTTATTAAGGAGGCACTTTCTGAAGCTGATTTGTTTTGTTTGCAACCATTCTTTCCTCTTATTATTTATTCTCTTTTTTACTTAATCTCTGTTTGCTATATTGCTACAGTAAACTCTCTCTCTCTGTTGTGTTCAGTCTTCCTTTGTCAGCTTTGGAGGTCTATCCTGACTCCAGGCCCTGGATCCTTTCCACATCACACCCAATTTCTACACCAAACTTTGTGCCTTCAACACTCCTTTTTCCGTTGCAGGGAAGAGGGAGGTTCATCTGATTCCAGTTATTCCCCAACCTTCCTCTTTATACACTTATGAAAAATATTAAGTTCCACCACCTTCTTTCTCCTTTTTCTTTCTTTCTTTCTTTAACATCAGTGTATTCTTTTTTTTGCCTTCCCTTTGCCCTCTTAAAACGTTTAGAATTGAACCAACCCACCTGAAGGTCCTCTGTTATCCTTACTTAACTCGCTCAAAACCCTTCGAAGATAAGGTTCAGAACAAAATTTTGTTTTCCTTTCCCCATTAGAATGTTAGCACTTTATCATAGTATAAAATCTTTTCCCTTACGCATAGAGGCAACTTTAACTGAGATGCAAGTTTGTGGGGAGTAGCTTTTTTTTTCCTTCCACCTGTTCTGCTTCCATTCCTGCAATGGAAATGTCACTGTCATTCCAATCCTCCCACCCGCACTTGGGGCGGGATGGGGTGGTGGCTCTCTCTACTACTTCCTAGCACACAGCGTTTGACCCGATTTCCTCTTTATCCCTAGTAACCTAGAGACAAAGGATTAATTAATGGTTTAAAGGGAGTTTGTTTACAGATCTTTAGAAACAAAGATCTGGTAGGGAAAAGCACCCCGGCACTTGGGGCGCTGTCTACTCCGGAGCCGATTTACAACTCCACAATCCCAGCCCCACCACGCCAAGGAGCTCGGGGCACCAAATATGGTCACATCTGAAAAGCTGCCTCGCAGGAAAACATTGTTCTTGTTTATTCCACCAGGAGCGTGAGGCCGTCGGGGCTCCAGATACTCAGTTCTTTGGGGTCCAGGCAGTTCCTCCGGTCTACTCTACACTCCTGTTAAGGGAGAGTGTGGCCCGTCCTTGGCAAATACCTCGAGTGGGAGCCGGAGTTGCGTCTTAAGTCTCCTCCCTCCTGGTCCCTTTGGGGCCGCAGCTCCCAACCCCGAGCTTCCAGCCTCCTCCGTCTTAGTCCACCAGCACTTTATTAAATAGGGTCACACTCTGCCTTTGATCCAGTCCCAGACCCTGTCCAAGGCAGTGGTAAACTCAAAGGAATGTAGATCCTGAACCCTGCGGGAGGGAAGGGAGGGAGGCTTCAGCGAACTTCTTGGCCTCGGAACCCAGGAGGAGGAGGGGAGTGTGTGTATGTCGGTGTGTGTATGGGGGGAATTTGCCTCCTCTTACCCAGTAAAGTACCCATCACGCCCAGGGCTAGCAGAAGCCTAGGAGAAGGAGGAGGAGGAGGAAGAGGAGGGGCGAGCGGGGGGCAGGCAGTCTCTGGACGCGGAGGTCATGCATAATTCATCAGCTAAACTTTCGGCTCCACCCCTTTTCTGAGAGTTGGAGTTTTCCCTAAACTTTGTTTATGGGACAGTCCGGGAGCAGCAGCGGCCGCTCGGTCTCCTCCTCCTCTTTCTCTTCCTCCTCCTCCTCCAGCTCCGGGATTATCCAAGCTTGATGCTGGGTAGATGGAGCGGAGGATGTGAAAACGGAAACCCCTCTGCCAGGTCAGAAACCAAGTCTCGAGCTGGAAATCCCGGTCCTGTGTCCACTCTCACTCTGCCCCCAGCCTCTAAGCATCTAAGCCTGGGAGCAGCTGACGGACGAACCGACGGATCGACGGAACCCAAGGCCCCGGGAGCCGAGTCTGGCTGCGAGACCTGACTTTGCCAAGTCGGGATCCGGACGGCGCGCCGGGCTCCCAGTTTGCGCCTTGGCCCGCTCGGCCTGGGCCGGCTGCCAAGGCTCCCTTGGGCTCGGTCGCTCCGGGATCGGGTCTTTCGTGGAGCTTCGGGGCTTGTAGTGCTCGGCGGTCCTGGCCCTGTCTGCTCGGGAAGCCGCGAACTCTCCCCGGACTCTGAGCCTCGGGACCACGTCCTAATCTGCACTTCCAAGCGCCCTCCTCCTTCTCCTCGAACTTGCTCTCCTGGGAACTTCTGGGCCACTGGAAAGTTGCATAATTGTAGAGGAGGCAAGGATTTCCCTTCCCCTCCCCCACCGGGCTGGGCTGACTGGCGAAGGAAGGTCTGCTTGGGATCCTCGGAGAGGGCTTCGGTCCCGTCTAGTTCCTCCCCAAATTTGCTCTTTGAAGTTTTCATTTTTAGGGGCTGATCCCCAGGCCAGCCCCCGCCCCCGCTCCCGCCCCCTTTAATAAACCTGCTGCTCGGTGTGTAAGTGTGCGAGTTAGTGAGTGTGAGATCGGGAGGCACACGATGAATCCCGCTTCCGTACCCCCTCCTCTGCCGCCCCCGGGGCAGCAAGTCATCCACGTCACCCAGGACCTCGATACTGATCTCGAGGCGCTCTTCAACTCCGTGATGAATCCCAAGCCGAGCTCTTGGAGGAAGAAGATCCTGCCCGAGTCGTTCTTCAAGGAGCCCGACTCCGGCTCACACTCCCGGCAGTCCAGCACCGACTCGTCCGGCAGTCACCCGGCCCGGCTGAGCGGCGGCGGCGGCGCGGTGGCTGGGGGCGCCCAGCATGTCCGCTCGCACTCGTCGCCCGCCTCCCTGCAGCTGGGCACCGGGGCCGGGGCGGCGGCCAACGCGGCGCAGCAGCACGCGCACCTCCGCCAGCAGTCCTACGACGTGACGGATGAGCTGCCGCTGCCTCCCGGCTGGGAGATGACCTTCACCGCCACCGGCCAGCGGTACTTTCTCAAGTAAGTGACGGGACTGCCTGATGCTCTCTCGGGGTCCCGGGAGGGGTCCGGTGCTTGAGTGCATGGGTATATAGGTATGTGTGTGTGCATGCACAAACTAGTACGTCTATGAGTGCTTGAGTGTGCTGCGTGCCCAGGTGGCAACTCTTTCTCATGGGTGCTGGAGAGTGGTCCCAGGACAGGTCGCTGTAGTGTTGGCATTGTGTGCTGTGAGGGGGGCGGAGATCAGGACCGTCGGGATCTGCTGGCTTGGGAAATGGAAATTCCTGCTGTCGTGGGGGCGTGAAATGAAACTGGGTGGGGGGGATTCCCATGCTCTTTGTAGGGATGACCTTGCAACTAAATGTGGGGGGGATGGAGAAGATCAGTCGTGTCCAAGTGGGTCCAGAGTAGGGCTGGGAGACGGGCGAGGGCATCTGTAGATGCCAAAGTGTCAAGAAAAATCAGAGTGGGCAAGTTCCCGTCTTTCAGGGTCTTAAGGAAAGGATGGATTTTTTTGGGGGGGGGAGGACGCAAATTTCTGTTGTATGCAGTTTTCTCCTTTATGGGAAGAAAGCTGAAAAAAAATGAAATGGAACGCTGGGTGGTTGGACTGTGCCAGCCCCTTGTTGTGACCCGAAGTTACTCTGTTGTTAAGAGTCGTTATGGGCTGGATAAAACAATTGTGTGGAAATTAGGTCAGGAGAGTTTCATTGTGTCACCTGGGGAGAACCTAGAAGATATTCTAGATGGCCCCGGCGCCTTTTGCAAAATTCCTCTCCTGCTCACAGCTTTTCTGTGAACATTAAACTTTAATTAAAGTTTGGACAATTGTAACCACAGATTTCCGGAAAGGAAAGCTGTGGCTGCGGCCTCTCTTCTAAGAAACTAATCATCTTGAGATGTATAGGCTTGAAATCTGAAAAGTGCCAGTGCTCCCAAGGGCCGACTTTGAGGTTGTATCAGGGCTGACGCTAATTTAGCTGCAGACACGTCTGTTTACTGTATGATGACAGAACATCTACTTGACCAAGTGGAGGCTCAGTTTTCTCATCTGTAAAAAGGGAACAAGTACTTCGGCAGACTTTAAAATGAAATATGGAGTGGATTCATATTTGTGATTTCATTGGTGTGGGGGTTCCTGGTGTGGAAACTCCCTTCACCTATGTGGATCAGCCACTCCTCCTTACTTGACCGACTGAGGGTCTTCGAGTTGCCTTTGTCTCACGGCTAGGATATTCGAAAGGTAGCCCTTGAACCCAGGTCTTCTGGGCTCTACTTACTATGTTGAATTGTCTGTCAAAGGTCTATATAAGTGAAACTTATTTGTGCAGTCATTCTTTGATACTGTGGAAGATACTGCATCCCCTCTGATTCACATTCCATGGCCCCTTCCAAAGAAATTAATCTTTATTTATTAGTAAATTAACTAATAATGAATAAATTAATTCAGTGCTTATCATAGTGCCTGGAACTATTGATTGATTGCTCACAAGGATGTGAGATTTTTTTCATTGCTCTTTTCATCTCCTTAACTCCTGCTGGTGAATATTTAATTACCTGAGAAACTCTTTCCTTCCCTTTCCAAACTAAAGTAGGTGAAGTAGTTCAAACAAATAGAGGAGATCCGTAAATTTAGCAAACCCAACCCAAATATTCGCATAGACTATTTGTGCCCTACCTGTACTAGGGCTCCTGTTAGTCTGATCTGTCACAGTCAGACACACCAACTTGACTATAGCATTGTGATGTCATTTTGGTCCTCTTCCAGAATAAAGGACAACTACCAGCCAACCAGGTGGCATTCTGATTAATGAATACTTGATTTTGTTTCTGATATGGACATAAGACAGAGTTACTGGACCAAAGTGGATGTGTTTTGTCAATTTGGTTCACAATGTAGCATCCCTGAACAGCATACTGACAGGGATAGGGGGCTGGACGCCCACCTCTCACTAGAGGAGCTTGATCATAGGCAGATTCTTTTTCTTCTCTGAACCTCAATTTTCTCATCTGTAAAATGGGCATCATAATTCTAGGAACTATAGACCTCCTAGGTTTTTGTGAGGATCCAGTGAAATCCTGTGGACAAAGAGTTTTGCAAACCTCAAAGTGATTAAAAACAAACAAACCAACCCAGCTTTGAATGTAGACAGTGCCACTGCACTGACAGGGAGTGCCTTAACTTATTGATACCCACTGTAAGTCAAAAATACTATTTATGCTTGGGGTACAATAACTTGGTCTTAAAGGAGGCCCTTTTGGGCTTCCCTCATACTATTTTAAAATGTCAGGATGCCTATAAAATTCGTCATTTTAATTTTGCTTAGGTAATGAAATTTTCAAAGATGTTAATTTAATTTTTATAGGATATACTTAGTAAGGAGTAAGTGTCTTGGTATAGTGGAAAGAGAACTGGCTCTTTGTAGTCCAAGGACCTGGGTTCAAGTTCCTAGTCTTGTTTCAGCCTACTTTTGTGTTCCCTTGGCAACGTTACTTCACCTCTCTCTGGGTCTCAGTTTCCTCACCAAATGAAATAGAAGGGTTGGCCTAGATTTCTCCAAGATTCCTCCCTGCTCTAATATTTCATGAACCTTTAATGAAATTTTCTGCCCATTTTCCCCCTTCCCAAATGATTTAAAAGAAGAAATTTGACACTATATACTCCATTGTGTACTCCAGAAAATTATGTGTGATAAAAAATGAGTGGTAAATGAATTGTAAAGGAGGTTAAGAACTCTTCTGGAGCTTAGAGGCTGGAGGAAGAGGGAGCATTCCCAGCTTTTCTTGGAATGGATCCGAGCCCCACCTGGAGAGTACATAAGGAACACTGGCCAAAAAAAGAAAAAAAATCTAGTTTTGTGTGTAAGTTGTTCCAGGACTATGCTTTGGAAGGAACCCCCAAGCACTCAAAATCTTTGAACCCGTTCTGTACCTCTGAACTTTGTCCAGGAAAACTGGACAAAAGTAGGACAAAGGGACTACCTGGCCTTTGGGTTCATCTAAAGGTATTCTATTCTAGTCTACCATTTCTTTGACACCAAGGAAGTTCCTCCCCTCAAGACCCCCCAACATCCCACCATATCATAGCTGTCTTCCACCTTTCACAATTGACCATCTCTTCTTCTCTGAGTGACCTGAGCCCCTGGTGGGGCTATACTAACTGAGGGGCAGAAGTTATTGTTTGTTCTTCCTTCTCAAAGAAGGAGGTGATGCCACAGCATGCCAGTGAGTTGGATTTAAGTGAAGGTGGACTGTTCAAAAGTCACTAGCCTCACTGTCTCCTCTGGAATGTTTTAAGCTTTACAAAATGTCAGGCTGAAACTACCATGAGTGGCAAAAGTGATCATAACTGAAAGCAGGACAGTATTTTTTTTTATTTGCTTTTTGGAGGGCAATTGGGGTTGTGACTTGCCCAAGGTAACACAGCTAGTTTTTGTGTTAAGTGTCTGAGGCGGGATTTGAACTCAGGTCCTCCTGATTCCAGGGCCAGTACTCTATTCACTGCACCACCTAGATGCCCCTGGAAGCAGGACAGCATTGACCAAGGCAGAAGGAAGTTTTAATGTAAGTTGCTACTCTGTCAGGAGGAGCAGCTAGCTTAGGAGATCTTTTGAAGCTTTGATTAATGGTGAGAGGAGATAAGTACAATATACCAGTGTAGTAGATTTTGAATTTGGGAGACTTGGGTTCAAATCCTGTCTCCAACAGGGGCTGGGCAACTCTTGGGAAGTCACAACCTCACTCAGCCCCAATGTCTTTATTTGTGAAATAAGTAGAATAACATTTGTACTATTTTCCTCTCAAGGGTGATGTGAAGAAAGTAATTGGCAAGCCATCAATTGCTATAGAAATGTGAGCTGTTATTATTAGTAATAATATTAATAATAACTTACATAGTCATGGGAGGCTCCATTGTTTGGTGGATTGAGTCACATTTCAAAAAGGGTGATCACTGGTCTCTCGTTCTTACTTCTCAGGTCTCCCCATGGGTCTACTTTATCACCTGTGAAATAGGGATAGGGGACAGGTGTTCTATCCTGCCCTAGACATGTGAGTTGGGTTATAATGAAAAGCCTACATCCTCACCTACATAGGTGAAGGATCACCTCAGCTGAAGATCACTAGAGTCTTCATGTCAAACCAAGTTTAGAGGCTGTAGGGGAAGCAGTGCAGCCCAAGTCAGGGAAAAGGGCCAGAAGACCTGGCTTCTATTTCTGCCTCTGCTCTTTCGTAGACTTTGAGCTGGAATGGATCCCGGAAATCATCTCACTGAACTGCCTCTTTTTACAGATGGGAAACCGAGGCTTAGAGAGAAACAGTCGGGCTAGGAAACCAAGCCTTCTAATGTCCAAATTTGGTACCCAACCCACTAGACCATGTTATTGCCCCCATGACCCTGGGCAAGTCACTTAACTGTGTGATCTAAGTTTCTCTACCTGTAAAATGGAACGGTTGGACTTTTTGATGCTTCTTGTAACTTTAACTCCTATGAACTGTGCAAAATACTAAGCTTTCGAAGTCATATTTACCAGACTTTTTTTTTCTAGTGTATATGACCTGATCACTTTTCTATGCTTCAGAAAGGGTTCCTTCCCTCATCTTTTCAGACATTCCATTATGGCAAATAGTATCAGTGGAGAAGATCCAGGGTAAAAAGGCCTGCCTGTTTCCTGAATGTGGCTTGCTGCATTTTCCAAACTGGCCGCCTCATTTTAGCAGGCTCTTAACCTATGCTGTAACAAAATATACTTTGGTGAATTTGTGATTTTGGATGTACTGGTAGGCTTTCCTCTTTGGGGTTTTCACGTCAAGTAGGACCCAGAACAATTTTGGGTTTGTGCATTAAAAAAAACAAAACAACTTCCATTCTTGCTACCTTGCTACCATGCCTTCTTCTTCCTTTTTTTTTTTTTTTTTTGCTTTTTTTGGAGGGCAAATGGGGTTAAGTAACTTGCCCAAGGTCACATGGCTAGGTTTCTGTTTGTTGTGCATTAAGTGTCTGAGGCTGGATCTGAACTCAGGTCCTTCTGACTCCAGGGCCGACGCTCTACTTACTGTGCCACCTACCCGCCCTCATGCCTTCTTTTTAAGCACATATTTCTTTGTTGTCACAGTTGTTAAATCTGGGATTTCATGGGTATCAGGAACTTCCCTGGGCTAACTCCTTCTCCCAATGCCCATCAGCTGCATCTCCTCAGCAGGTTGGCAATTTAGCATCTTCAGAAGCTTACCAGGGGCACTCAGAAGTTAAGTGATTTTCCCAGGGTCCTCTAGTCATGCATTTCCTGGATATTTTCTTTTTGTGCTTGGGATTTCTTTGGTATAGGAAACTTCCTGATGAAGTAATTAATTTCACACTACCAATACAGGTTCTGCCTTCTGTGCCATTTATAGTTTTGGAGAGTTGCTTAGGTCTGTGTTGTCAAACTCAGAAAGAAATGTGGGCCACTAAACCTTATGTAAGGATCCCTGCAGGCCTCATCTTGACTTAGAAAACTGCATATTAACACCAGCTTTGTCCTATTATATTCCTTTCCCCATTACAGTTTGCTCTTATTGGACTACAGCCTGTGTTTGACCTCTCTGGTCTAGAGTGCTGAAAGGTTAGTCACATATCTAGTAGGACTCATAGGTGAGCCTCAAACCCTATTCTAACCCTGTTCTTCCTGGCTGGGAGGCCATCTCCCTATCCATTACACAAAGTTCCCTTTCCACATACATAGACATACGAATATGCATGCATATACACACAGAAGTTCTTAATTGCTACATTCTATGGTTCAAATCCTTATCCTTCTTGTCCCATAGATTTCCTCACTCTCTTGCCCCCCCCATACCCATGTGAGTGAGTGTGTATGTGTGTGTTTGTAATAATTGAGAGGTACTGTGTTGAGGTGGGAGCAGTTTAATTTGGAATAAGAGAACAAAGGTTCAAATTCCTGTTCTACCACTTACTACCTGTTCGACCTGGGTAAATCACTTTGGTTCCCTGGCCTTCATTCCTTCACCTTTAAATAAAGAGATTGGGCTTTTGAACTTTCAGCTCTAAATCTATAATTTTCCGAATCCATGGGAACTAATGAGATTCCCCAAGAGAAAGGGCAGATATTGAGAAGGTCCAATTCGGAATCTTGGGGGCACACTCAGAGTTAGGAGGCAGGATGGTAGTGATGATCCAGCAGAGGAGATTGAGAAAAAAATTACCAGATGGATAAAAGCAAAACCAGAAGAGACCAGTTTTACAGGAACCAAGAGAGGAGAAAGTATCTGGAAGGAGAGGTGACATATGGTCCAGAAAGGCCAACTACAGAGAAATCCAGAAGACTGATGACTGAACCTTCCAGTTTGGCAATTAAGACTTACTGGAAGAACCTGTAGTGTATACCTTAAGTATATTTGTATTACAGCACAGGTTAATAGTGTGTCAGAATGAGATGGATAGTCTGGAGAATTTGGTAAACTATATTCTGGGCACAGGCAGAATGCTTCATGCTTAATGCTTAATCCTCATCGATGCTATTCACTCTTTGGCATTCAATATGCAAGTACTTAGTAAATGGTGAAATACTACATTAAAATCAGCCATTGCTATTGTTGTTATTAATTTTTATTTTCACCATCCACTCAAGTCCGACTCCGGTGACTCATTGTGGCATAGAAGTCACCTTGGGCTACATCAACAGAGACAAAGCTCCACCATGTCCTACCAATCTGAAAACAGGTTGAAGTGATGGACCCTTGGGAGACCCTATCTAAGCTTGGAGTCCTACAGCTTGACTGTAGGATGGTGATTAAAAAAAAAATTATTGGCCACAACAATTCCTGGAGAGGGGCTGTGATTTTCATGTTAGTGAACCCCAACGAAAATACAAATATAACAACAATAACACTAGGACCTATGGTTATATTGTTGAAGAGAAGTCCCTTTACCAATGCAGATCAGCTACTGTTCCTCAACTTGTAGTCTTACGGATTTGCCTTGGACTTGTAGAATTTAAGTGACTTGCTTAGGGTCCCATAGTCAGAAGCAGGGTTTGAAAACTGTCTTCATGACTCTAGGGCTGACTGATTCTCTATTTATAACTATTATAGACTCTGTAATTACTACCCCATTGTTTAGAGCTTAGGATTCTACATTGTTAAGAATTGGATTAGACTTAATTGAATTAAGGTGATCTTTGCCTGTTAGAGTAGATTTGAATTATTTCTGAGTGTTGTGTTTGAATCTAGACTTCTCACATTATCTTTGCAGATCTGAAGGGGAGAAAACAGAATTGGGTGTTGCCATCCATTTCCTGTTTCTGGTTTGTTTGTCAACCTTTTAACTATTGGTAAAAACCAAAAGTGTTTCACCCTAGAAAACAAAGTGGCTTTCTGACCTGGAAATTAGGTCTCTCCACCTTCAGTGTCCTTATTTGTGAAGTGGGAATAATGACATTATACTTCTCTGGGAGAAGATTAGTTATATGATGTTTAAAGATGAAGAGGAACTAAGTTGCTTAATACCTTAATTACAATTGTTGATTAAATCCCAGTTGGGGTGGAGAGTTCAGGCTAAAATGAGCCTAGAGTATAATGACCAAGAATGAGTGGAAGGAAGGAAGGAAGGAGACCCATGACCCCCACCCCTCTTGTAGTGAAATATTTAACCATAGGCCTGGGGGGTGGAGGGAAGAAAAGTCCTAAAGTAACCCAAGGTAATGTAATCTACTACTGCCCTTTTCTATGTATGGAGAGTTGCAGAGTAAGGATGTTTAACTGTGGTTTATTTATGATGGAAGACCAGTGACTAGTCTTGGTCATAGGCATCTTCTAGGTATGTGAGAGGATCAGGCCCATTTCAGCACACTAACTTGAGAATGCAGTGTGTGTGTGTGTGTGTGTGTAGTGTTAACCTTTTTGTGTCATGGATCGATCCCTTTAACTGTCTGGGAAAGGCTATGAGCCTTTCTTAGGGTAACTTTTTAAATAATTGAAGGAAATGCTGAAGCTCACTTAGAGGCCAGAGAAAATAAATGAATAACTAAATAAATAAATGCATATTTCCCATTCAAATTCATGTACTTCTAAAATCTATTCATGAGCTCCAGGCTTAAAACCCCTGGTGTGTACAGTGATATTTTGTTAGCTTTTCATAAATAATTTTTATAAGCAAATTTTAATTATCTTAAATTCTGGGTACCTAAGACATTCATGACAACTAGGTCGTGAAGTGGATAGAACCCTGGATCTGGAGTGAGGAAGACCTGAGTTCATCTCTAGTCTCATGTGACTTGGAGTAAGTCACTTACCTGGTTTGCCTCAGTTTCCTCATCTGTAAAATAGTTATATTGATAGCCTCTACTTCCCAGGGATGTTGTGAGGATAATGAAATATTACTTGTAAAGTGCTTTGCAAATCTTAAAGCATTATATAAATGCTAGCTCTCATCACTCTCATTTATTGTTGGTGTTGTTATTTCCAGTACATGCAATGCCTATAGGCTTACAGACTGTGAATGTCTTCCTTGAGGATTCCTAGTCAGTAAACTTTAATGGATCTGTGAAGGACATAGGGAGTAGATGGTTCTATTTCCTTCACCAGTTCATGTTACCACCCATCCATACTTCTTAATCCTGTGTAACTCTTCTTCATGTCCAACCTGCTGGAACAGTCCTTTAGATCTCTTGACACTGGGAAGATAGATAACCATGGAGGTTTGTGGATAACAGTGGTGGTCTGCTCATCTGTGTCTATCCTTCCTACTTGCTCTGTGGCCATTCTACCTCTTTCAGTCATGCATAATGCATACAGTCTTTATACTACAGAAATGAATGTAAATTGGGAGCTTTAGATAGTTGTAATTTTTCCTTTTTTATTTCTCCCCCAATATGTGTTTGGAGCAGTAGTTTGCTAGAAAATTAATAAAGCTATGTCCATATAACTCAGGGCAAAGGATGTGCTTGTTGGCCAATGTTAGGTTCAGATGGATTTCTTCAAACTTTACTTCATTGGTTATTCTTTCCCTAAATGTCTACTTTTCTATCTGATGTCATATCTAGAGACCTATAGACTATAGAAAAGCAGTAGATTAATAAGAAGGTGCAGAGGGAGGCTTCCAAAGTACTCTAGGACAATGATGATGATAGTGGTGATGATGGAAGCATTGATCAGTTTTTATTTATTGAGTATCTGTGTATGCAGCACTTTCCTAGGTACCATGAGAGCTACACAAGAATTATAAAGCCTGTAAGGCTCTCAAGGCAGGCAGAAGACTAATAATAAATAAATATTAGTAGGACATTATAGATAGTACACAATTATATGTTCGATTTTGTGTTATGGACTTTGATATGAGTCAGAAGAGAGGGAGACTATGTATATAAATGGGGAAAGAACTAGGTCTGGAATGAGAAAACCTGGGTTAAGGTTTCCCCTTCCTGGTCATATCCTACCTGTGTTACTTTGGGCAAATCACATAACCTCTGATTCTCTGTTTCCTCATCTCAGAGATGAAGAGTTTGATCTGGGTAGTTCCATCCAACCATGATGACTGGAGCACTGGTCAGGGAAGACTTTCAGGGGTTGCATGAGATCAGGGGTTGTATGAGATGTAAGCTGGGCCTGGAAGAGTGAGTAGGATCTGGGATGATACAAAGAAGAGAGAAGAGAGGCAGCATGACCAAGCAGACAGAACGCTGACTCTTGGGTCTGGAAGATATGGGTTGAAGTCCTTCTAATACATTCTGGTGTGTGATCTTGGGCTCCAGTGTATCTAAGTTGCTGAAGAGTTACTGACATGCATTACTAAAAGGAGTCTCCTCATCTGTATTACCCTTTGCCAGTGAAATCACAGGTGAAAGAAAGAAAGTTCAACAAAGAAAGAGAGAAGAAAAGAAAGAAAGAAAGGAAGGAGGGAAGAAAGAAAGGAAGGAAGGAGTATTTTAGGAGAGGAGAATGGAGTGAAGGCATAGTAGGCAGAAATAAATATGACATTGTAATGTTATAGTGAAGACTTGCCTGGAAAGATCAAAGAATTTATGTGGATAGGACCAACTTATGGGGAACCTAGAAAGTCAAGAAGAGGAGTTTAGATCTAATCTAGTAGGAAGCAAGGATCCATTGAATGTTTTTGAGCTCATAAATGAGCTGATGGTGGAAGACATTTGATGAAAACAATCTAGTTGTGATGGGATCTTTCCCTGTATCTTTGACTTCATTGATATGTGCCTATTTCTGATATCATTGGGTCAAAGAGTAGAGATAGTTTTTCAATACAATGTCTAAGAGGAGATGGAGTCTCCTTTTAGATAGGAATTAGGGAGAAACTTCTTTTTACTCAAAGAACTTAACTGACATGAACAAACATTTCTCAGTGCTACCTTTCTCTTTTAGAATAAATATGAACCAGACAATTTTAAACCTAGGGAAGAGAAGTAGACTTAAATCCCTCATCAGGGAGGTTCCAAAAAAAGAGGGGCTTGGGTAAGAATGAGGGAGCCTTCTGAATCAAATCAACAGTTCTTCCAAAGGCTCTGTGCCCTAGTTATGTACTCGGCTTCTTAAATATCTCTACTTAGTGCCTTCTTGACCTGGAATTAACCTCTGACAAGCCTAGTAAGCCTAGATCTAGTTTCTTAGCCCACAGGGAATTGGAAGCAGCAAGGAGGAGGCAGAATACTGGTTACAGGTTACAACAGACAGGAGCAATAACATCAGGACAAGTGACTCTCGACACTGAAGGAGAAGGCAGAGACACTCAAAACCACACACAACTGTAAGTACTACTATAGAGTGATGATGGTGGTCATTTATAATAGATTTAGAGCTTCAAGGACTCAGAGTTCACCTGTTCCACCCTCATCTTCTTACAAATGGAAAACCAGAGGCCCAAAGAAGTTAATTGAAAATATCACAGATAGTAAATGGCAGAGCTGGGATCTGAACCCAAGTTCTCTGTCTCCAAATTCAGCTTTCCTTCCATTGCACTATGGTTGCTTCTTTCCAATAAACTTCAGTTATCTGGAAAATTAGTTTATATGAATGAGGACCAACACATTGGTACACAAAGATTCTGACTAAATGAGGTGTACTATATTGAATGGAGAAGAAAATGGCAAACCACTCCAGTGTCTTTGCTAAGAAAATCCCTGGACGTGTTCTTTCTCTGGATGTAGATAGCACGAGTCTTTTGGAGTTGTCTTAGATCCTTGAATTGCTGTCACAGATCCTTGCATTGCTGAGAAGAGCTAAATCTATCAAAGTCAGTCATTATACAATGTGGCTGTTATTGTGTACAAAGTTCTCCTGGTTCAGCTCATTCCACTCAGCATTAGTTCATTTAAGTCTTTCCAGGTTTTTCTAAAGTCTGCCTGTTCATCATTTCTTATAGCACAATAGTATTCCATTATATTCATCTACCACAGCTTGTTCATCCATTCCCCAACTGATGGACATCTCGACTTCCAGTTCTATGCTACCAGAAAAAGTCACTCGTTTTTTTTTAATGCTTTATTAACTTCTGTTTTACTTCATTCATTTCCGCCAGTTTTTGTGTTACAAATTTTCTCCCCGTTTTTCCCCTACCCACCTCCCCAAAATAGCAGTCCCCCAGGATATCCCCTCCTCTTATTTCCCAATTACATCTAAAATAGTATTAATAATAGTGTGTGTGTGTGTATATATATATATGTATATATATGTATATATGTATATATATATGTATATATATATATTTATAAACATTTGGTTTTAAAACTTTGAATTCCAAATTCATTCCCTTCCTCCCTTGTCACCCACCCTTACTGGGAAGATGAGCAATTCAATATGGGTTGTACATGTGTAGCTAATGCAAAACATTACCACAGTAGATATATTGTAGAAGACTGATTATATTTCTGTCCCTCCCATCCCACCTCCCACTTGTTCTATTCTCTACTTTGGTCCTGTCCCTTTTCAAAAGTATGTGCTTCCTACTTCCCTCCCTCCCAGCTTGCCCTCCTGTCCATCATCTCCCCTCTCATCCCCTTTCCCCCTATACTCCTGTAGGGTGAAATACCTATTTTATGTGTATGTCGTTCCCTCCCTGGGCCAAATTCAATGATTATAAGGTTGACCCATTCTCTCTCATTGTTTTTAAAAAGCACTTTGTTACTCCTTCAGCCTGGAAATTAAAGATAAAACTAAACTCTATTCTGTTTTGTGCTTAACCTTCCTTGGAGCATTTCTAGCAGTGGGCTTAGAAATAATAACATAAACTGATTAGAGACAAACACATCTGGTGGCTTGTTTAGTTTGGCAAACTTTACTCTTTTCCTGTTAGTTCTGGGTCTCAAATCAGACCTGAGTTCAAATCCAGGCTCACACTTCCTAGCTTGTGCGACCCTGGGCAAGTCACTTAATCCCATTCCTCATATGTAAAATGAACTGGAGAAAGAAATGTCAAACCACTTCAGTATCTTTGCTAAGAAAACCCCAAATGGGGTCATGAAGAATGGCTGATATGACTGAATAACAACACTCTTTCCTGGTGATTTTCCTAGACCTTGGAATATTCTCTCTTACCTTGTGCTCAGGTGAAACACTTCTCTGTCTGGGTGTTCAGAGACAAACGGTGTCTACACTAACCAACTGACTAGAGAGTGGAAGAGTCACTGAACTAAGTCACTGAACATGCTTTGTTCAGGTCAATTATTTAGTTAGTTTTACTAAGATGAGCAATTTTCTTTAAAATATCATTAATTAGTTGTTTTTGCTTTAGGTATACTTAAGTGGTTTCTGTTTTTTTCTCAACTCTTAAGCTGATTTATACACATAGAATGCTTAAGTCACTTCCCTAGAAGCTTGAATATTCTCTGGGAGGACTCCAACTTCAAGGGCAAGATGCTTGTGTATTGTGATCTTGTAGTTCGACAATAGCTTAGTTTTGGTTGATGGTAATAGGGAAAAATTCCATTGCTTCCTCCTATCACCATGCTTTGGCTTATTTCATTTCCTCCCTCTCTTGAAAAACTCTCCTTACTCTACTATATCTATCAGAAATTCATCTTTCAAGGCTTCAATTAAAACCTACTTCCTTTGTGAGGTTTTTCCTTACCATTATAACTGACAATGATTTTTCTTCATTTTTGAGATTCCTATGTTACTTTTTGTCTCACTTGGTCCTATATTATAATGTTCTATCTTATGCCATTACTTGTGTTTTTATATGTTAGTTAGTTAGGCTAACTAGATAGTAAGCTCTTAATCCAGTCAGTCCATTAACATTTATTAAGAATTTACTATGCTTGGATGACCCGAGATCAGATCCGGCCTCAGAAAATGAGCACCCACGCATAAATAATGACTAGCCGTGTAACCTTGAGCAAGTTACTTAACCCCAATTGCTTAAAAAAAAAAAAGAAAAGGAATTTACTATGCAAATCAAGGAACTATGGAATTGAAACTTGTTAACTGAAACTAAACTAATAAATTAATTAAAAAAAAAAAGAATTTACTATGCACCAGGCACTGTGATAAATGCTGGGGGTACAAAGAAAGGCAAAAGATAGCCTCTGCCCTCAAGGAGTTTATAATTTGCAGGGGGGGAGGGAGGGAAGAAGACAAAAATAGGAGAAAAACAAGGGAAGAGCTTAGGACTTGGGTTTTGAACTTCTTTATATTATTCCAAGAGTTCCTTTCAAGTAGTGGCATTCTGTAAATTTTTGTTGATGGAGATATAATAATTTTTTAAAACACATGTTGCTTTGTATTATTAATTTTTCATGTGCATTTGTTTTTGCCTAAATCCCCTAGCTCTCCATTTTAGGAGGTCTTCAAATAAAGACCAGATGACTGCTTATTGGGTGTTATAGTGGGGCTTAGACTACATTAATGATGAGTTCCTTCCAATCCTCAAATTTTGTGAATTCTCTTTTTTTCTTCCTAATCAGCAAAACCCCCTAAAAAAACGCACCAAAACAACAAAAAACAAAACCCTTTAAGAACCTACAAAAGGGTTACCAAATTTTTCTCCAGTGATATTCTTTTTTTTTTTCCTCCAGTGATGTTCTTGAAACCTATAGAGGGCAGGGACTCTATCAGGTCATAGACTCCTCAAATTGTAGAACTGGGCAAAGGTGATTATTTCTGGTAAATCTTACACACAATAGGCAGTCAATAGATACTTTTTATTGATAGGTCACTTTGAAGTCCAGATTTAAGAATATCTGGTTGGGGGGCGGCTAGGTGGCGCAGTGAGTAGAGTGCCTGCCCTGGAGTCAGAAGGACCTGAGTTCAGATCCGGCCTCAGACACTTAACACACACACAAATAAAAACCTAGCCGTGTGACCTTGGGCAAGTTGCTTAACCCCAATTGCCCTCCAAAAGGCAAAAAAAAAAAAGAATTATCTGGTTGGAACATCAGGTCAGAGCCCCAGAGTATTAATGGTCCCTGGGACAGTCACAGAGGAACTTAGACAAGGCAGAGATAAGGATGTGCACGTGGTAAATGGAATAGTCAAAGTCAGGTGGGAAGAGGTGAAAATTGAAGACCAAATGGGTCTAGTCGAATCCTTAATCAAATGGAAGTCATCCAGTACCCTGGAGAGCTCCAGGGAAGAGTGGTTGCTCTGATGGAGTCTGGGGGGAAATGGAGGCGTTTTATCCTCCAATTCAGACTCTTGTTTAGGTGAACTACCTCTAGAATGATCTGGTTGTTAAAAGAACCTTCTTTTCTTTTATGTTCTCTTCCTCCCAATGTGATTGGGCCATAATAACCATTTTCTCAAGAAATGTTCACCTTTCAATGAAGTGGAAGGGCCTCTGATTGGACATAATAGGCTTCACTCTCTTCATCTCCTGCTTGCTCCTCCTCTGCAGTGTCCTCTGTGGTCTGGAGAGAGAACCTTCACAGAGCTAGACCCTAAGACAGGGGAATTGGATTTCTCTACTACAGCTGACTGATGTTGGCTTAAAATAGCCACTCTTTTTTAACCTTTGATGAGGGGGAAAGTAATTAGGAGAACACTAGCTCACTTAAAAAAAAAATTAGTACTCTACTATAAACTACTATGGGGCAACTAGGTAGTACAGTGGATAGAACACTGGATCTGGGGCCAAGAAGGCCTGAGTTCAAATCCAACCTTAGACACAGCTAGTATGTCTAAGTCACTAAGACACAGCTAAGTGTTGGTAAGTCACTTAATCTCTGTCTGTTTCTTCAACTGTAAAATATGATAATTTGTGAAGAGATAATATTTATAAAGTGCTAAGCACATAGTAGATACTAATAAATGTTTATTGTCTTCTTTTTCTTACTTTGAAAACTTCTTTTGCATACTGATTTGATCAAAATGACAACATTTTGAAGTATTACCTCCCCTTCTTCCTCCCCACCCCCCCCCACTGGACCTTCGATTTCATTGGTTTAGGATAGTGGTTCTCAAAGTGTGGTCCTGGGACCACCTGGAGTTGCTCAAGACCCAGGGGGCCTGTGAGGTCAAAACTATTTTCACAGCAATATTAAGACTTTTAAAATTTTAATGTGATAATTAATATTAATGATAGATATAACCCACATATACAAAATCTCTTGGGGTGGGGGAGGTCCTCAGTAATTTTTAAGAGTATGAAGAGTCCTGAAATTAGGAAGTTTGAGAACTGATCATTTGGACCAGAGGCCCACAACATGCCCAAGTTCATGGGAACCAGAATAAAATGTAGTTGGGAAACACTTTACAAAAGAAATCAAAATACAATAAAACATAGATACTGTTAATATGTGGTTTCCAAGTCAACATGCACCACACAGGGATTCTTTTTTTTTTTTTTTTTTGTGCTTTTTGGAGGGGGAAAGGCAGGGCAATTGGGGTTTAGTGACTTGCCCAAAGTCACACGGCTAGTAAGTGTTAAGTGTCTGAGGCTGGATTGTGAACTCAGGTCTAGCCCCACCTTCTACTGGCATTCTTATGTATGGTTTAATGACCCCTCCCCCCAAGTTTCCATTTGAGTTTGGTGCTGTTAGGAACTAGGGAACTCTGGAATAGGAAGCCCCCTTTACCAATATAGATACTCTGCAGGTTACAGTCTTAGAAAATCACCTTGGGCATTGAGAGATTAAGTAATTGCCCCAGGTCACATAGCCTTTATGCCAGAAGCTAGGACTTAAACCCAGGTCTTTCTGATTCTGAGATCATTTCTGTCTACAACACCACACTACTTGGGGAAGTATGTGGTAAAGGATAAAAAATAAGCCTCAAAGCCAGGAAAACCTTGGTTTGTCTCCTTATACAAGTTGACCTTACTGATACTTACTGGTTGTGAGACAGTAAATCACTTAATCTTTCGATACCCTCAGGGAAATCTAAAACTATTCCTTTTTAATGGAGGAGGAATTTGAAGTGACTTAAGTGACCTGTCAAAGGTCACACATGCTTGTGGGTTGTTGGTTTTTTTTTTTTTTTGGAAGCTATCAGTGTCAAGTGATTTACCCAGGGTCACCCAGCTAATAAATGTCTGAGGCTGGATTTGAACTCAGATCTTCCTGAATCTAGGGATGGTACTGTATCCACTGTGCCACCCAACTACCCCAATGTAGGCTTGTAAGGAACAGTTAAGAGCTGGGTTTCAGAGAAAGGTATTCTGGTCCTAAGTCTGTCAGCCTAATTCTCTTTCCACTATAGGATGCTGCCATAAATCATGTGTTGAGAGCATATTTCTAGAATTTTATTGGAGAGAAATTTGGTGACCCTTCTGTAGGTTCTTCTTATACCTTATTGAGAGGTCTCAAAGCTTATTTTAATCAACCAGTAACTTCATTTTCAGCCCCACTATGAAAATGCTAATGTTATACTTTGGTTTATAATTCTCAGTATGGTTAGTATTGGAGCATGTAATGCAGTGCCACAATAAAAATAGCAGATTGTGTTCTGAGAGAGGATCAGATTGAAGTTTATAGTTCAGAATAACATGGAACTGCAGTTTCATTTTATGCATTTTATCATTCACATCTTGGTTTCTATTGGCACTTGAAATGATTTTGAAACTAGGGAAAATACATTTCTTGTATCACTGCATGCACATTCTCTGGGCTTGATATGCTTAGGCATCTTGCTAGACAGATGTACACAGATGAGCTAAAATTCTATTCTACAGAAATATTTACTTGAAGGAAGGAAATAGAAGTCTGGAGAAAGCGAGCTTGCTACTTAAATAAAGTTTCAAGTATGATCAAATATGTTTTAAAATATAATCACCTCTCAAGCATGTGCCTATGTGTATATATATGTATATATATAATGAGTGTGTGTATGTGTGTGTGTGTGTGTGTGTGTGTGTGTGTGTGTGTACACAAACACTTGGAGGGGGAAGGGTCTGGACTTGTGATTTCATCAATATAGAGAACTTCTTGTGTGAAAATTCCCTCTATCAATGCAGATTAGAAGTTTGTATTTTAAAGTCTTAGAGAATTGCCTGGATTACTGAGAAATTAGATGATTTGCCTGTCCATTCTTACACAATTAGTATGTGCTGGAGGCAAAGCTTTCAAGGGTAAGCTATCCATTAAGCTGAGCTGACTTTCGATACATAAGTTAATATGTGACTTCATTGATGACTACCAGGTAATGAATCTTTTTGGACACAGAAGCTGATAAATACCACCTACTAAGGTTCACAGGGTAGCAATCTGCCAAATCCCACACCAATGAAATCACAGTTCACTGAACTGTGTGTGATTATTTTTTGTGTCTGATTATTTTTGCTCTTGGTTCAAAAGAAAAACCTTTGTATAAAGTATTTAAAACCTGTACCACATGCTGACTTTTTGGTACTTCGTCTAAATTTTTCAAACTTACATTAAAGTCTAGCCTTCATTTTGTTTCATCTTGCCCAAGTAGAAGAATTCAGCTCAGGGTTTGCATAGTTGTGAATTTGGTGGAAGGGGTTAAGACTAAGGAAATCCAAGTATTGTAAACTCCAGAGATGTTGTGGAGTCTCTTGGGTCTGAAGAGGTCTTCAGGGCTATTAGCTCCAATTTTATCTTCTCTGTTTATTTACTCCTTGAAATGTAAAGTCCTGTGAATATAGATCTGACTACAAGCATCTTGACCTACATATACACATCCGGAGGACAGCTAGTGAGTGGGCTCCCCAGCTTGCCTCACTCCCAAGGATCTGGCCAATCCTTCTGCTGCAGTCAGTCAATTGGTCCTGCTTGTGATAGTTTTAAGGGAGAAGGTAGACCCCCAAAATATGTATTTAAAAATATTTACTTAATTTAGAAGGAAATAGAGGTGTGGAGAAATGATCTCCTACTTTAATAAAGACTAAAATTCAATTCAATTTTATTTTAACCCCCCCCCCAAGATGTTGAATGCCTTCTATGTTTTAGGCTCTGTACCAGAGTGCCCAGAAGCTAAAGGTTCTGTCTCCTGTGCAGAACTTAGCATATTGCTGCTTAGAGTCTGAGTCCTGAATCAGTATGTTTCAACTTTAATTCCCCCACCCCTACAGATGAGATAGTAGCTTCTTTAAAAAAGAGAGAGAGAAAAAGGGGATCTGATTGTAAAACATGCTTAGTTAAAGCATAATTCATTCAATAAACATTTATGAAATGCCTACTATGTGACAGACACAGTGCTAGGTGCCCTGGATACAAAGACCAGGAAAAGGAAAAAAAGAAACATTCCCTGCCCTCAAGGAATTTATATTTCCTAGGGTAAGGGGTGAAGAAAGGTGGAGTAGTGGGGGATATAATACAGTCATAGGTAAGTAAATACAAAGGAGACATAAAATCATGCAAAGTATTTTCACACAAAATCATATGAATTGTACAAAATTGTACGAAGCAATTTCATAGAAAATCATACAAATATGGAATCACAGAAAATAATTTCACACAAAATCATACAGACTTTCATATGAAATCATACAAAGCAAATTCATACAAAATTGTACAAGATATACAAAATAATTCCATGCAAAAATCATATAAAAATACAAAATTTTATATGAAACCATACAAAATGTTCAAAATCATGCAAAGTTTCATATGAAAATTATATGATATAAAAATAATTCCATGCGAAATCATATAAATATACAAAATTCATATGCCTCATATAAAATATTCAAAATCATACAAAGCAATTTAATGCAAAATCATACAAAATAATTTCATGTAAAACCTTATACATCATACAAAGCAATTTCATACAAATATATAAAATCATACAAAATAATTTCATGCAAAATAATATAAGATATATGGAATTTCATACAAAACCATACAATATTGAAAATAATATTTAATATAAAATAATTTCAAGGGGCAAAAAGCACTAAAAACTGGGGAGAGGGGAACCCAAGAATATTGTTTTATCTGTATTTTAAACGTCTTGGGCAATGGCCACCATATGATTGTTGCTTAATAATAAATAAGTTACTGAATGATTGTAGAGCTGTGATTTATTCAAGTGTGCTTTAAAATAACAATCCCCCTTTCTCTATCAATGCAGTATACATTTCTCACAAATGCAGTAAAATCTTATCTATATTGAGAAAGTAGTCAAGTTGAATTTTATTGATCCTTAGCTTAGTGCCTAGTGAAACTCTGACCCCTTAGCAAGAAAATGTGAAGTGGTACTGGGGCCTTGGAAGCTAGACTCTCAGGAACGTGCCCACTTAGTGCAAACCACACGGTGCACACCACACTGCACAGGGGTGCCATTGTTGGCCCTGTTTGCTTACTGCTTTCATTTTAATAACTATCGAGCAGTTGGTGATTATTAACAGATCATTCCAAACAGCAAGCACAGAAGTACCTTCTTGGCCGTTAAGGAAAATTTGGAAGGGGGAGAAGGAGATTATTATTTTTAAAGGTTCTAAAATCCATTTTTACTTAAATTGAAAGAAACTTAAAAGTGGGTGGAGCCAGGATAGAAGGTATAGAATAATCCCTTTCAATGATTAGCCACAGCTTTGTGAATAGAGTTTGCCTCAGCCTTCTTGATTTAACCTAATAATTGGCCAGCTCTGGTTAATCAGTTGAAAAGTATAGTTTGTATGAAAGATCTCAGATTACCCAGGTAGGGGCCCAGTTGTGGATATAATGGAATTTCTAGGTCTTCTAGTCTTTTACATAGAATCCTGAAGCAGGCCAAGTACTGTCAATGATCAAGTTAGGGCGAAACCTCAGGGATGAGACTGGGTTTCTAGAATTCTTAGAAGGTCCCTTTGAAGCCTGGGAGACATCTTGTTGACTGATAGGTATCGATTTTGAATCTTGATTGGAGAGCTGCTGAAAAGGCACTTGGAACAATTGAGTGTGGCAGGGTAAACTGATTCCCTTGGACGGCTGTAGCTGCCGGGACAGATCCTATTTACTGACACTTATTATAAATGGATTTTCAAAACAACATTGGTTTTGTGTAGCAAGAGTCGGGTCTGCCAAGGGCAGAACAAAGAAAAGTTATAATGTAGTACAAGATAAAAGGGCTGCACATAATAAATAATAGCTAATGCCATTAAAATGTAAGGGTTCCTTTCTGAATGTAAATGTGAGCCATTAAATTGGTGCTCATAAAAAAACCAGATTTTTTCCCCATGAGTCCAATGCACGTACAAAGTCTAAATAACGATGTACGAAGTGGCTAGGTAATGTGTCCAGTTCTGGGAATGTTAAAGTCAAAGCTGTCACAAAGAATAGGATGTTTCCAAATGCAATAAATTAAAATATGTTTGTTAGAATAGTATATACCTGATGTGGGACCCTTCTTGTCATCTCCATGAATATTACAGTCCATTTGGGCCTTCTAAGGAATTGCTAAAGGCCCAGAGAGATTAATTGATTTGTCAGTTTATAAATGTTATGGGCAGGGTTTGAGCCCATGTATTCTTGCCTCTACGGATAAGCTGTTGTTCAGTCTTTTTTCAGTCCAACAACAGAACTTTAGAGTATGTGGGTATTCCGGTAGAGCAGAAATTTTTAACTTGGTGTCTTTGAACTTGTTTAAAAATTTTTTTGATCACTGTATTTCCGTAGAATTGTTTTCTTTTGTAATCCTATATATTTATTTATTGCTTTTTTTTTTTTTTGGAGGGCGGAAGACAGGGTAATTGGGGTTAAGTGACTTGCCCCAGGTCACACTGTTAGTAAATGTTAAGTGTCTAAAGTCACATTTGAACTCAGGTCCTTCTGACTCTAGGACTCTACTCACTGAACCACCTAGCCACCCCAATCCTATGTATTTAATTCCATGCATTTAAAACCATTATTCTGAGGGGGAGGGACATATTAACAGGGACTTCAAGTTTCAGAAAAACTTCCACAAAAGTCGAGGAGCTGCCTGAGGCATTTGGTTAATGCAGGCCTATAATCCTTGCTACTAGGAGGTAGGGGCTGGTGGATTGCTGTAGAGCACAAAAGATGATTTCATTTCCGCATCGTCTGGCACCAATATGGTTAGCTTCCAGGAGTGCAGGGTGTAGTGGAGGGTGGGTGGGGGGACAGGATGGACAAACAGGCCAGGGCAGAAATAAAGCAGGTCAGATCTCTTAGTAGTGGGATCAAGTCCACGACTAGTTACCCTACTTCCAACTTGAGCAAGATAGGCAGACAGTCTCTCCCACATCCCCTCCCCACCACAAAGGAAAGAAACTTCAGTCTTTTGAGATTTGTTTTGACTATTAGAATCAAATGAGATATTATCAATAATGTACTTTGTAAATCTCAAAGTGTTAAATGAATGCTGAGGTTTCCAGACACATAATTTTAAATGGATATTTAGACCCCTTGAATTGCCATGAGATGGTCTGTTTATGGAAATGAACCTGAAGTATTTCCTGAGTCAACTCTAGGAAGAAAGAATTCATAACTGGTTTGCCTAGTCAGAGGAACAAGGAAGAACTATCCCTTGGCTTAAACCAAAACAAAACAACAAAAAAACATTTTCCCTGAGCTGGTTTTGTTGACAACGATTAAACTTCTCCAAATGGCTTGACTTGAAAGAGGAGAAAATTTCCCTGCAGGGTCTCAGGCCACATTGCATAATGGCGGTCCCTGCAGGGCTGTGGCAAGGGGCAGGCCCCATGGATGTGTCCAATTTCAAACCTATCTGGCAGTGAGTGCAGAGATGAGGCAGGCAGCTCTCTCCTTCCTGATGGCCGAGCGAGTGGCCAGGCTTGGATCTGCTTCCTGCTTGGATAGGCTTTGGAAGAAGTGGAAAACCTGCTTGTTTCCCCTCGTGGCCCATAATTCTTTCACTTTGCTTTTATGAAGGTTAGTACAGGACAAGAGTTCTTTGTAACAAAGCATGTTCAGTGCTCAGGGGTCTAGCGTGACTAGCAGATATAAATTGTATGGAAGCAATTAAATTAGAAGGAAATGTCATGTGGGCTGAATTTAAATGGACAGAGCGGTGGCATTGACTATTATTATTTTTCTTATACAGAGAATGGATTAGAGGAAGAAAAAAGCATGGGGGAGATGGCAGGGTTGAAAAGAGACTTGGTAAGAGATTGGAAGAAATACCTTGGGAGTAGTCAAATGAACACTTTTAAACATTTAGTCGGTCACTGTCCAGATCTAGGCTTAGGCTAATGCCACCACCGAATGTGTAAATCTTAGGAGCATTACACAGGCCTGGGGATACAAGGGGAAAAAAATGAAAACAGTTCCTATCCTCAAGGTCCTTACATTCTACTGAGTCCTTTTAATTCCTTGTGCTACAGTTTGCTAATCATATATATATATATATATATATATATATATATATATATATAAAACTTGGGAGTGATTCCTAGAAAATTTTCTTTTTTTTTCCTTTTTGGATTCCAAGTCATACTTATGAATCCTACTCATTTTCAGCCCACTAAAACCACCAGATCATTTTAATGTAATTGGTTTACTATATATTTGACTTATATTTGAGAAGTTAATGACTGAACTCACATGGGACTCTTTATCAATGGTAAATTTCATGATATTAGATTTGACCAAATATTCTGGTGTGACAAGCTTTCTTTAGATCCTCATTTTTTCATCTCACACATTAGCCTAGAAAAATTTCAAATTCAAAGAATGCTTTTCACTTAATTCATTCAGTATTAGGTGCAGAACATTCTGCCACATATGGTATATGATGCAAAGATAGACAGGACATTGCCTCTGCCTTCTAAAAATTTATCATCTAGGAGAGAGTATGATACTAGGAGGGTAGCTGATTTATAGGTTCATAACAGAGGTATAGATTGATAAGAGGAGGGCTGGAGGGATCGTTTCTGCCTGGAGGAATCAGGGATAGCACCACATAAGGGGGAGGGATTTTGTGTGTGTGTGTGTGTGTGTGTGTGTGTGTGTGTGTGTGTGTGTGTGTGTGTGTGTATGTATTTCTCTGCTTTCCTGCCTTTGGGCTTTTGCTCATATGATTTCATCTACCTGGAATGCCTTCTACTTTCCATCCCTAACCAAAGTATACTTTGCCTACAAAAAGTTGCCCTTCTGATATCATCATAGCCTGAAGTGATTCCCTGGTCTAGCCTGGGCTCCTTGCATGGAAGGTGCACTTAAAAAATGAATCATAAGATAGGTCATAAATAGATTTTTAATTGGAAGGAATCTCAGATCATCCAGGCCTTCCAAGTCCCTCATTTTACAAATAAGAAAACTTAGTTCCGAAGGAAAAAAATGATTGGCCCAAATCTATACGGGTACTACGAAACAGATGGAATTTGAACTCATATCTTCTGGGTGAAATTGAGTGCTTTTCCATTAGACCTTTTTCTTCAGAACCCCTGGCAATTATATGAACTCCTAGTAGGCATCCTCTTCTGAACCCCTGCCAATCATCTGAACTCCTAATAATTACCGTCTGTATGTTCTATTTGGTAATTAATCACTCTCTACCTCTGAACATCTCCTCTATTGTCTTGAACTCTTATTAAAATCTTTTATAGTTTAACTTTTCATGTCCTAAGGTTTTATCTTCCTGACTAGATTGTAAGCCCATTTAGGGAAGTGGGGGAACCAGACGATCAAGCAGTGGCTATCTCCTTTGTTTACCAAAGGATACATTGTAGAGTATCTTGCACACAGTTAGGTGCACGTTAATATTGATTTTGGTGATTTTATTTGATTTTTGTAAATCTAAACTGAAACTAGGAAGTAAGGAAGGAGTGGCTAGGGCTTTGTCCTAGGGTGCTAAAATTCAAAGAGACCTGATAACTCCCAACATTAGCACTAGTTAAAAAGAGTAACTAGTTGAAATAGGAAAAAAAATCTGAGTACTTCAGGAATACAAAGCTAAATTTTCAGGCTTCCAACTCTTTTTTGCTACTTCCCTCTTCTGAGGTTTGGATCTAATCCCTGGTTGTTCCTAGTTACAGGGACTCTGCTGTTGATTTTTTCCCCCTTTGGAATCACTCAATCATTCATCCTTTCTTTTCTAAATATGCCCTTACCAAGTATAGTTTCTCATAATAAGAAGTAGTCATAATTGGGTCCATGTTAACTTGTTAACTGAGACACTTGACACTAGCTGTGTGATCCTGGGCAAGTCACTTAACCTAGATTGCCCTGCCTCCCCCCTAAAAAAAAATAAGGTAGAATGGACTTCTTCCAAAGACTGTGTGTGCCTCTTTCCTAGAAGTCCTTAAACCAAGGCTGTAAAGCCACTTATTAGGAATTTCCTGTCAGGCAAGGGGTGGACTTCCTGTGGTTCTAAGGTCCCTTCCAACTCAGAGAATCTATGATTCACATATAAGGAAGCCATTGGTGGGGGGTAGGGCAGCAGGGAAGGAGGAAGGGGACGTCAGGAGACTTGGATTCTATTGCCACTTACTTTTTTTTTTTCTTTTTTTTGGAGGGCAATTGGGGTTAAGTAACTTGCCCAAGGTCGCACGGCTAGGTTTTTGTTTGTATGTGCGTTAAGTGTCTGAGGCTGGATCCGAACTCAGGTCCTTCTGACTCCAGGGCTGACCGCTTTACTCACTGCGCCAACTAGCCGCCCCTATTGCCACTTACTATTATTAACATTGTCACACAGGCAAACCATGCCTCAGTCTACTCATCTGTAAAATGAAGGAATCTCCAATTTCTCTTCCATCTCTATGAATTACCTTGATAATTGATAAATTGATGACTTGATTGAACTTCCAGGATTCAGCTGAAGGGCAGAATTATTCTCTCTGTGTGTTCCCAGAGAGCTTACTAACACAGCATGGAATTAGGGGAAGATGAAGGATGTTGCTTAATTTACTTACCTTTATTTTGGGGAGGGGATGATCCTAAGGGCACTCACTGGAATAGATCTGGGTAATAGAATGATTAATGAATAAAACAACCTCATGCTATTGGAATTCAAGCAGCAGAATTTACAATTTCCCTCCCCACAGATATAAATTTTTTTTTGATTGCTTAAATTAAGTTGTAGAAGCACACTGGCCAGAAAGAACATTAGAAATCATTGAATCCCACCCCTCATAGATGCACAGAGTCATTAAATGACTTATCCATGGTTACCCAGCTACCAAGTGTCTGAAGCAGATAGTGAATCTTTAAATGGAATAAGCAATAAACATTTTTTTCAAAATCGCAACTCCAGTTCTACTAACTATGCTGTTGCTAGAAGAGAGGGAAGCTTAGGCTTCCCAGGCTTTTATTTAAACCTTTCCTCCTTCTCTCTTTTCCTGGGATCTTGTAAGATGGGACAGATCTCTCCTTACCAAGCTTTGCACCATCACGAGCCATGTAACATTCAGAGAGCGTAGTGAAAAGGTCAACATTTTCAAGCTGACACGATGACCAGATTTTGTGTGGGAGACTTTGACAAAAGGCTTCTTGTTCCCAGTGGGACTGGCACCTCATTTTCCCAGTTGAATCTGACATTTACCTCATCAGATGGTGAGCTTTTTTGGAATTAATGATAATGGCTCATTTGCTTAGACACAAGCAGAGAGAAAGGAAAAGAGGCCTTGGGCCCCATTTGACCACATCCAGATGCCCAGTAGCTGGAAACAAGTGAATGGAGGTGAAAATAAATTGGGCAAAGATGAAAAGGGAGTTTTGGTTGACAACTTCTCAGGGCTCAGCAGCCCATGACTAAAGCCCTGAGTTGGAGTGTTCTGTCCCTCTGAGGGCACATTCCATTGCCATGACCATGGGCTCCGGTGTGTGAGTCTGGTCCAGTGACTTTGTTTATTAATAGGCACTGTTCTTCCTGGGACTCCTGGGACTCGATTTACACGTGAACTTCTCTTCCTCCTCTGAGCCCAGGCAAGTGGGCAGGTCTGAGATTGGAGTGTATGAGCTAAACCACAACTAAAACCATTCTTTTGACCCGCATTGTCACATGCCTGCCAGCAGGTAATCACACTGAACTGTGGAGGTGGACTTGGGACAGACTGAGGAAACCCCTGCTGTCTGTTGTCCTTGTACTAGGCAAGAGCAGATGTTCTAGGTACCTCTAGGAAGGGCAGGGGATGGAGGAAGCCTATTTGAGACACTTCCTGACTGTGTGATTCTGGACAATTTTTTCAACTTCTTTCTGCCTCAGTCTCCTCAACTGGAAAATAGAGATGATAATAATAATAGGATTATTGTGAGGATCAATTGAGATATTATCGGCATGGTGCTTTACAGTCCTTTATTATTCTACGTTCTGAGAGGGAGGGTTTTAGGAACTATAATATAAGGCTAAAAGGGATCCCATTATTTTAGCCTCTTGGAAACACCAGAGAATCTTTGGGCCTTGTATTATGTTGGATAGTTTGAAGGCCTTCAGTGACAAACAAAGACAAACAAAACAAAACCTTCCAAACTTTCTTTCTCTTAACATATTCATTCCCAAAGTCATGAACCCAAAAGTAATTAAAAGACAAAAGGGCAAAGACAGAGAAGTACTCACTTGTCTTAAATTTTAATTTATATCCTGAACCTAGCGAACACTAAATAGAATAGGCCTTAGGCTTTACTGAGTAGAAAAGGAAAAACAAAGAAGATTGCACATAAAATTTCAGGTTACAATAATGTATAACTATAATGTACAACTCTGGTTTGGTTTTTTTTTTCTATCAAATGGTAGCTTTCAAGCTGTCTCCTACTTGTCTGGCCTTCCCTCTGGCCTTCATTCTGTTCTTTTTTATTAAAAAAGATGACTCAATGACTTTTTTTTTTGAGGGGAGGGAATCTTATCCTTAACCTCCCTTGCTTTCCTATCCCCTCAAAGAAAATAAAAAGAAGGGGAGGGCTAGGTGGCACAGTGAATAGAGCACTGGCCCTGGAGTCAGGAGGACCTGAGTTCAAATGTGACCTCAGACACTTAACACAAAAACTATCTGTATGACCTTGGGCAAGTCACTTAACCCCAATTGCTCTCCAAAAAGCCAAAAAGAAAAAAAGAAAAAGAAAAAGGAAATCCTTATAACATTTACATAGTTAAGCAAAATGAATTCCCACATTGTCTATGTCTAACATGTATGTCTTATTCTGTATCTTGAATGCAACCTTCTCCATCAAGAGATAGATAGTAAGAGACTTGTTAGTTTTATGAACGTGACTATTTTGGTTGACCAATCTTGATATTGCACTTTGGAAATGTTAAGGTTTTAGTCATAATGCACAGATACACACATATGTAATATTTCCACACATACACACACTGCTATGCATGTATATATTTACCTGTGTCTTTGTGGTTCCAGACCTATGATGTCATCTGTATTGGGAGCTCCCAATATGGAAACTCCCTCAAACAATTGGTTGTGGGTGGATTGGTAAGGTTGCTCAGTTGCTTGAGACAGTGAGATTAAGTGACTTGTACATGGTCTCACTGCTAGTATATATATCATTGACATGACTTGAAGTCAAGTCTTCCTGATTCTAAGGCCTTTTCCCTATCTGACTGTCATACAAACACTTGTGCACACATCTTGGCTTTCTGCCAAAGGCCATCATGGACAGAGGATCATGGATTCATTGAGAAAGAACACTGGACTTGGAAACGCAGATATGGGTTCTAGACCTGACTGCCATTAATTCCCTGTGTCATCTTGGACAAGTCAGAGTGGCCTCATTGATTGTGGGGTTCTCTTTTGGTTGTGCCAATCTATGGGCCTACATGAAGGAAAGAGGGAATAGGCATAAAAATCTGGTAATCAATAGAAAAGCAAATAACCCTTGGGAGCCTGCAGACGAAGGCACTGACTTGATGGCCCCTTTTTTTGCCCAGCAATGACAGATAATGTGAATGCTTAAAGGATATTGGTTGAAATGATCCAAAGAGAATGGAAGGATTTTTCAGAATGACCTCAGGATTTGCTTTTGAAGTCTCTCTCTCTCTCTCTCCTATTCCACCCTCCATCTCTGAGTCTCTCTCCCTCTCTCCTTCTCTCTCTCTCTCTCTCTCTCTCTCTCTCTCTCTCTCTCTCTGTCTCTCTCTCTCTCTCCCCTCCTCCTCCTCCTCTTCCCTCCCCAGTTTTAGACTTTCCATTTGCTAAAGGAGTCAGAAAATGATTCTTGTCCTGTGATGTGTTATCAGTCAGGTTCATTTGTTGTTAAAAAAAAAAAAAGCAACTTTTCTTTGAAACATTGAGCTCAGATGAAGCATAGAGTAGTTAAACAACAGGAACTTTTGTGTTCCTTAAAAAAAAAAATCTTTAGTAAGACAAAATGTTCACCGTTCTTTCCCAGGCCATATTGAATGAGGAGGAAAGGTGGGGAGCCCATCTTAGTACCATCCATGAAGCAAGGAGTATTCAGGCAGAAAATCCCACCTTGAGAGGCAAATTGGATGGGAGACTGGAGGGTAAGAGGGGAGTGAACCTTTGCAACCTCAAGGCAACAAGAATAGAAGCCGCTCCTTCCTGAGACCTCAAAGCTTCAGAGCAGCAAAAAGCAGATGTTTCCGACACCAACACTGGGTACTATTGTTTTACTTTATGCCCCAAAGCTCTGTCCTGGGCCCTTTTCTTCCACCCACCCTTCTCAGTAAATCGCTTGGATTCAGTTACTACCTTTTATACAGACGGCCCTAAATCTATAGACCTCAGAGGTCTAGAAGCCCTACTTTGCTAACCAACTGGTTGCTCCATATTTTTACCCTAGTCATCTCAAGCTCTACAATCAAAGTGGAACTCATCATCTGTTTGCTTAGCTCCTTATCACTTCTTGCTTGGAAAAATAAGCAGTCTTTAGCTCACTTCTGGGATCATCTGAGTGCAAACCCCTCCCCCCTCAAAACTTTGTGTTTATTGTGTATATAGATGCTTATCTATGTACATGATTGCCACCCTTCCCCTGGGAGAAAGTAATCTCCTTGAGGGCAGGGACTGTCTCATTTTTGTGTTTGGTGCCTTTAATAAATGTATTCAATGAAATTGAATTACTTAAAAAAAAGTAAAACTTTGGTAAAATGGAAATTTATTAAATCAACATTTCTTTGTGTTATACTAGCCATAAGCCCCATCCAATGGTGGTAAAACGTAAGGGTTTCAATCTGTATTTAATTTAGACACTTTCTTTTTTTCTCTTTTTTACAATTTAATAGCTAAGTTTCCTAAGCTATTCCAAGCGTAGTTTATTCTTATGCCTAAGTTTACTGTTAGGGCTTTTTAAACCTTGAGTACTAGCACCTGGTCTGAGGTCTCTATGTTTTGAAGGAGGAGTAATAGAATGATAATGGCAAAAGATATTAGTCTGGTGATAGGAGGAAGTGCTGGAAACAACTTTGGCTTGGGCCTGGCAGCTGTTTGGAGGCCTGAGGACAGAGTGGGCGTTCACCTACCTGCTAACTAGACTTCGGAGTTGGACTACGCCTTGTTTTTGATGCTATTCTTGGATGCATCCCTGTGTTTTGTGGATTTCATCAGCACATCTGCCCACACTATGCACCCTGGGTTTTTTGGTCTTTTTTTTTTTTTTTGAGAGGCCCCAATAGGCAAGGAGTTATCCTCTAGTGTTCAGAATTTAGGAAGGATGGGGAAAGGTGGTCTGTACCATTTTTATTTGACTGTCAGACCTCCTTCTCCTTTAAATCAGAGAAGATCCAGCAAATTGTCAGGCTTCTTCATACTGACTTTGTTCCTCTGCAATAGCCTCCTTGGAAGAAACATGGTGAGATTGGCACAGAAACTTGGCATACTAATATATCAGTCAGCTCATATGCATGATTATTTCATTTGGCTCACACCAACTGGAGAGTTGGGAGTCGAGGTAGAAAATGAGTTAGAAAAAAACCCAGCTCTTTTCTAGTTTCTTTTCGCTTTTTGGAGGGGGGAGGGCAGGGCAATTGGGGTTAAGTGAGTTGCCCAAGGTCACACCGAACCGCTAGTAAGTATCAAATGTCTGAGGCTGAATTTGAATTCAGGTCCTCCTGACTCTAGGGCCAGTGCTCTATTCACTGAGCCACCTAGCTGCCCCTTTTCTAGTTTCTTTATTGAAAGTTTTCTCCAAAAGGTTTATTTTTTTCTTTGGGGGGGTTGGGGGAAAGGCAGCAAGGTGGAAGAGGCAATAATTTTTGATGTGATTGCTTATACAAGATCCTTAATTGTTTGCAACAACCTGAATACTATAGGGGAAGACATTTGTTTACATTTTTTGTCACTCCTTGAAGGATGAATGACTCTTCTCTCTCTCTCTCCATTCAGCAAAAGTTTCTGGGAGAACAAAAGCAACATTTCAGAACCAGATTTTGGGGGCAGTGTGTATAATGGAAAGAGTACTAGCTCTGGAATCAGTGGTCCTCTGTTCAAATTCTGCCTTTGACACACTCCCTGTGTGTCTTTTGGCAAGACACCTTGCCTCTCTGGGCCCTGGGCCTCATTTTGCCCATCTGTAAAATGAAATGGTGGACTTTATGGTCTTTGAGCTTCCATCCCATCCTGGATCATCTATTGGTATATTGGCCATGTCTTTATCAGATAAATCCTTTGCAGTAAGTAGTAATAAGTAGAAGTAGAGTCTCCCCTAATTTTTTTTTTTAAACCTCAGGATAAGGTCTACTGAAATTCTCAGTGTTTTACAAATAGGAAATGTGATTGTAATAAAGGAGTTATATTAATCACAAAAATTCAGAATCTTGAGTTGGAAGGAACCGAAGTAGCCATCCAGTCCAATCCTTATACAATAACTTCATCTAACCCTTGCTTTAAGACCTCCAGTGGGGAAAAGCCACTATGTCTGGAGGCAGCCCATTCTGCTTGTACCAAGTTCTCAGTGTCAGGACAGTTGTTCTTTCATTAGTTCCCAAATTGGGTTTTTTGGTACCTTCTACCCAGCATTCAAATCTAAATCTCTCTGCCACTCAATAGCTCTTCAAATACTTGAAGATGGGCGTCATGCCCACCCTGAATCTTTTCTTCTCTAGACTAAACATTCCCAGTTCTTTCAGTCAATACACTTGTGACGTCAACTTGATGTGAGTGAACTGTTCTTTATCCCTTCACTAGCCTTCTTAGATATGGTGACCAGAACTGAACCCCAGTATTCCAAATGGATCTGACCAGACCCAAGTACAGAGGGACTGTCACCTCCCTAGTCCTATCCACTGACTATCCTTTCAGTGTAGCCTAAGATTGCTTTAGTTTTTTGGATGCCATGTAATTTTTTTTGGAAAAAATTATTTTTTATTTGGAACTTAAACACCCTAAAAAGAACATTTCCATTCTGCCAAATCATTGTCAAGGAAACCTTTAGCTATTTCTCTGATAGCACTTGATTATCATTTTCTTGGGGGAAAAGAGTGAAAATACTAGTTAAAAATAATTTCAAGCTAAAAAGGAAACCCAGTACTTACAAATAATTGAGATGTACTGTTTGTACTTTTTGCTTTGTAATAATAATAACGTTTATATAACATAAGATGTGCCAAGTTCTGCCTTCTTATTTCATTTAGTATTTACAACAATCTTGACTATGATACATCTATAGCTTCTGGAGATGTTATGTACATATTCATCTAGCATAAAATTGACTGTGGAAAAAGTTTGCATAGCATGCCCTACCAAAAGAATCAGTAAGATTGATAGTAGCACATGTGCTCTGTTGCTATCCTCATGATAATTGGAGGAAGGTTCCCAGTGTGTTGGGTGTGTGGTAAATTCATGGGAGGATATGGAAAAGAGTTGTACAGGATGGGCAAACATGAATGGATTGTGATTTGTGGTTGGCAAGAATGCCTACATCCAAGAGGTCATAGGTCCATTGAAGTATTGCTTCCCTAATGGGAACGTTCATTTCTTTAAATGTTACCCTCTCAAAAAGTTTTCCAAGTTTTACATTGCTCAGGATGGTCTATCTTTGGGGTCCTATTCAGTTTTCAATCTTATAATTGTTTGGTTTTTACTGCCTCTAGGAAGAGTCCAAATCATCTTCCATAATTGCTGTCTTTTAAAACATCATTTTTTTTACATTCATTCATTTATTCATCTCTTTAATCTACCAGCTTTGTTTAATCTTCCTTTCTGAAGTTCTCATGGGTTCTCTTATAGGAGAGGTAGCATGGTATGTTGGGAAGTCTACTGGATTTTGAATTGGAGGATCTGGTATTAAATCATAGCTTTCTCGCTTACTAATTGTGTGACCTTAGACAAGTCACTTTACTTCAGTAGGACTCAAGTTTCTTTAATTGTGAAATTAAGGGGCTGGACTGGATAGCTTTTAAGGAAGTCCCTCTCTGCCATTATCTGATGGTCTATTACATGATCATTTGGATTTTCGTCACTGCCAAAATATCTAAACTAGTTCCATTTGTATTTTCAACATCATATTGGTTCTGGTCAAGTCACTTTATTTGAAATGGGGGAAAAAGGTGCATTTTTCAGTGCACAATATCTCTTTAAATTCTGGCTGGAACAAAGTACAGTCTGATAGCTTGAGTTATGCAACTGAGTGACTAACTTCAATCTGTTAAGTTTTAGAGAAAAAAAAAGACAAGAAAACTGGCTGATCACGGGGCCGCTGGAACATTTACAGAGATTTTTATCCAACACCCCACACTACTGGATCTTGCATAGCTGAGTATGGTTCCCTTGGCACTTAGACTCTTGTTTTCCAGCACTGCCCTGGCTTAGCTTAGCGAGCAGTTACTCACTCACCAAAGGAATATTGAAGACCTCCAAAGCATGGGGGTGAATTCTTTCTCCCTAAATTTCCCTTAACCTTTCCAGGTCATGCAAATCCTCCAAGACCACTTGGTGTAGTTCTGTCTTTCCTTGGAGATTCAGGCTAGTTCTGTGAAGGCTGGATTTCCTAAGCACTGCAAGACTTATTTGTCATCTCTATGCTGCCATTACTGGCGGTAGTGGTCAATTCATTGCTAGTCATAGTTTGATGATTGTCACCTTGAACCATGAGGTCATTAGGTGTCAGAAATCCAGCCAGGGTTGGGCCCAGTCTGGGTTTAGGTAGGAAGCAATGCTACAAATAGGGGAAGTGATTAAGGAGGTGGCACTCCATTTGAGTCAGTACTAACTACAACATCATTTAGGGAGTGCTTGGGACTTGTTGTCCTCCCTACAGGGAAACAGTATCCTAGCAAAGGCTCTGCCCTGTGGTTAATGTTTTTTTTCCTTTGTCCTTTTTGGTCACTGTCATTATTTTGTCAGATGAAAAGGGCACCCCAGACTTTTCTGACGTGTGAGTACACTATTGAGGAAGGGCATCATGTCCTGAGAAGCAGTGGGATGTGTGTTAGAGGGCTGGCTTTGGAGTCAGGAAGAGCTGAATTCAAGCGTTCAAATCCTGTCCCTGACTTACATGAATTATAGGATCCTAGTCAAGTTTTTTAATCTCTTGGTGCCTCTCATCAACTCTTTTTTTTTTTATTTTTTGGAGGGCAATTGGGGTTAAGTAACTTGCCCAAGGTCACACGGCTAGGTTTTTGTTTGTGTGTGCGTTAAGTGTCTGAGGCCGGATCCGAACTCAGGTCCTTCTGACTCCAGGGCTGACGCTCTACTCACTGCGCCACCTAGCCGCCCCGGTCTCATCAACTCTTGAAGATGAAAAATAACTCATCTAACCATAAGCTGCTGACCTACATTGGTCTAGGCTGATGAAATCAGATCTGGAACAACAACAATAAAAAAAGATAATTTTATTAGGAAGATTAACTGGGATTAATTTAACTATGTTTGGAGATGCTTGGTTGTGGGGTAATTTTTTTTTTTAATTTAACAACTCTATTAAGTTATAAAGGGATTGTGATCAGCATCAGTGGAGGAAGTACCCACACCTTTCTTTAAGGATTGAAATCTTTGGACCCAAACCTTTTTCTTATAATTAGTCAATATTCATCATCAATTTGTTATCAGAAGAAGACCATGAAGTATGTACACTTCCAAGACTAGTGAACGGTGGTGGTATTTCTAAGTCTAAATTGAGAGAAACCTCTATATCCATTATTGGATGGGGTTGTGAGAGAAGAAAATATATTCCCTGGGGGATGGCTTCCTGTGTGCAGAAGCAGTTCTTGCTATGTTAGAGACCCAAAACAGGCCTGCCAGCCAGCTGGTATTTGAAAGACTTGCTTACTGCTTCATCGCAAAAGTTTTTTCCTTCTCACTGATGCCTTGTGTTTTGACCATTTTAATGTATATTTTAATTTTGCCTGCAGGGAGAGAGTCATGTAAAAGAAATTACTAGGATGCTAATCTTAAATTTGTGAGCTGATTGAAGAGAGAACATATATGATATGTATCATGCATAAATGTGCTGTATTGGACATTGTTTAGCAATGATCTTACTATTATACTCACAAACTCACTACAATATCTTTCAGTCATCCATTTATGACACTTCTGATGGAAATGACTGTCCATGTCACATTTTGTTTCACCATCATATTTTTGCAGAAACAATTAACATCAGGTGTGGGGGATGGGGGAGTGGGGATGTGTCAATATAAGGAAAAAGACATTTCCAAGGAGCCTACAGTAAGTAGAATAAATATAAATTAAACTGAGCGCTCAAGTAATAAATGGATGCATGATAACTGAGTGGTAAGAATCAGGAAGGGTTGTAAGATTTTAGTAATATGATTAGTTATTAGTAATATGATTATATTATTAGTTATTAGTAATATGATTGGTTAGTGATGGTAATGGCACCAAAAGTTAACATCTAAATTCTAAAGGGTTGAATCTTAATGACTGGTTTCAATTTTCTGCGAACAAACCTTTTTTTTTTTTTTTTGCCAGGGCATTCAAAGACAAATAGAGACATAGCCCACATATAGTTGTCCCTACCAATGCTATTTTTGAATGTTAGTGTGGTGTGGTGGATAAAGCATAGGGCACAGTGAAGTGACTGAGACCAGATCCTTCCTTAGGTACTGTGTGTTCATGGATAGGTTGCCAGCTCTAAAAGGAATTGTTTATTTGTCTGTAAAATGGGCAAGATTGTTTTAAAATATTCTGCAAATGCATTGCCAAGATAATACAGTCAACCTCACACAGTCAAGGATTGGAGCATATATAGCCTCTAAAATACTTTCCAATTCACCAGTTCTGGGAAAGGGTTATGGTAAGGATGGTATTTGACAATGCATACAATATTTTGCCGTGTTAGTAGATAGAATGTAAACCCTTTGAGGACAGGGACTATTTTTTTCTTTAGTTTTCTCTTCATATGTACAGTGCATAGCACAGTGCCAGACACAAAGAAGGCACCTAATAAACGCTTGTAAATTTAATAATTGATAATGGTTTTTCAGCTCTTTGCCTTTTGATGACATTGTGGGACCATCTCCCCCTGTAAAATCATTTTGACTGACTGTCTAAATTCAGAATTAACAAGGGTTGAAATGGTCAAAAGCTGGGGCACAAGGATCAAGCAGTAGAAGCAGCTGAATAAAGCTGTGAATGATTGATAGTTTTATCAGCCTCCAAAAAGCTCTATAAAAAGCCACTTGTCAGATATATTTCATACTGGCACTCCCACCTCACCCACTTCTCCAGGTATAACAGTTACTAAGAGATTGCCTTTTGAGACTGGTTCTATTCAGCTCAGAATCATGACTGTAAAATAATGGAATTTCATTGGTGGCTTAATGGTCCCTAGCAATCCAGTATCGAATCAAAACCAGGTATAAGCCAGAGGAAACCACTAACACCCTTGGAATCAGAGGATTGGTTAGTTCTTCTATTGACTGTGTGACAGTAGACCAGTTGCTTCCACTCTCTGAACTGGGCCTTAACTCTTTTTGTAAAATAGAGAATCCTAATCATGTTTACACTACCTATCTCTTGGGGCTGTTGTTAGGAAAGTGCTTTGTAAACCTCCTTTGGGAGCTATTGTTCTTGGCCCCATGGCATTGTGGCACTAGATGTTAGGTAGCTATTTTCATTGTGATTTGGTCACTGATTGTCTGTAATGTCTTTGAAAGGCCCTCCATATCTGTGGACTTCAGTTTCATCATCTATACAATGGAAATAATTATGTTACCACCCAGATAACTCAGAGGATTGCTTAAGGTCAATTAATAAAACTCATTGTCTTTTGGTTGTCATGGCCAAAGAATTCCACATCTAGAGACCAGCTTTTTGGTGATGAGCCTCCCCACCCAGAAGCTACTCCTTTGATTGCAGACACAGATTGTGTTTTTAAACATTTGGCAACTTGATAGAATCTACTAGAGTTTGTGCCCCATTGGCACCATCTTTAAGAACCCAAGGTCAACTCCATACCACAGTAAAGCATCCACGTAGGAACTTTTGGGTGGCATTATACAATAAGAGAAGCATTGGATTTGCTGTCATCAGAGGAGCTGGGTTTCAAGTCACCTATAATCCTACCTGGTTGTGTGACCTTGGGCAAATGAGTTAGCTTCTCTAGACTTCTGTTTCTTTAACTGTACTATGAAGACATTGACCTATATGACCTCTCAGGTTCATCCAAGATTTAGATGTCTAATCCTGTGATTTTTAAGATCCTCCCTCTTAACTCACAATCTGTGACTTTGCTTTATTTTTTTTCAAGTGTAACAAAACATTTTCTATCATTTGTACACATTGAGTAATAAGTATGGTAAAACTCAGACCAGCTGAGGTTGAGAATATTCTGAATTACATATTTTTTTAAAAGTGGCATTACTTTGAAGGACATAACATGGTGGAAACTACATGGTTTAAGAAGGTGTAGCCAGTATTTTGTCAAGAAGGGCTCCTTCACTTGCTTTTATGACCAGATTTCCAATTGAATGGTATGTAATTCAAATATTCATTATTTGACTATAAATGACACTTGGAAGGTTCTTGAAAATTATTTGTTCTTTTAAGTAGCTTAAACATTCCCCTTGGAAATCTCGTTCCAACTATGCATTTGCTTAGCAAGCCCATTTTTCATTGGACAAAAGTAAATTTTGGCCTCACCTTTTTTTGAAGGAACCACAAGATTCTGAATGTGTACAAATGTATTAGGCATTGCCATGGAGTCAGCCTCTAAGATGGGTCTGTGAGGTAAATTTTACCATGATTAAAAAAAAACAGTCAAATGAACATTTTGATATCTAAAAGAAGTAGGAAAAGAACTTTGTTTCAATAAAGACTGCTAATTTAGATGGAAAAAAGTCAAACTCTTATTTTTACCTTGATCCAGTGACATATGTCAGGGGACAAGTTCTTTTACAACACTCATCTTTTTCCTCTAATTTCACAGCAAGAAAAAAAAATAATGTGTTTTTATGGTTTTTAAACATCTTTAAAAATGATTTTTCCCTTTTACTACATAGTCTCTCCTCTCTTGTATGCTTTCTACATTTGCCTGCAATATTATTAGTGTTCAAAAATAACATAATATTCATCCTTAGAACTAGAGAATAACTCAAAAAAATGTTACGTTCCATTCCATTCATCAGGCATTTATTAGAAGCTTCCTCTGGACAAGATACTGTGTTAAAGTGTTAAAACAGATGCACACTTTGTTATCAGGAGCAAAGGGAGGTTCTAGTTGGTAGACAACCGTCACCTGCGCCAGAGCACAGCCAGCTGGACAATGCTCTCTATATACAGATGGCTTCTTAAAGCAGGCAGGCAGATGGACAGACACACAGACAGATGGACACAGTGCCAGTGGCTCACATGGCCACTCCCATGCCCATGGGAGGTACCCTTGATGACAGCATCATTTTCATAGTCAAAGGACAACTGTTGCTTGTCAGTAATTTTCATCCCCAAGCTAATGAAACTATATAATACTCCCATCATTGTTGCTTACATTATTAGGGTTATTATGATTATGTTGAAGTGACATCAATATGTCTCATTCATTTCAACTCAATAGCGTGAGCTAAGCGCTTGTTATATGCAAGGCACTCAGCTATCCTTTGGGGAATGCAAAACACAGGTATTTCAATTTCAATGTAATTTTATTGAAATATAATTACCAAAATTAAAAAAAATTAAATCATGCTAATGGACCCCAGAATAGTCTTTTATTTATTTATTTATTTGCTTATTGCCTCCCTTCATCTTCATGTGTGTCTATGTCCTTATCTCCCTGTTGAAATGGAATCTCCTTGTGGGCAGCAATTGTTTCTGTATTCCCAGAGCCTAGTATAGCACCTGGCACATAGAAAGCACTTAAATTGATTGATAAAGTGTCGCCAGGGTATAAGTATTGTTATAACTTTTACAGAAGTGGAAGCTGGAGCTCTTAGAAGTCACAGGCTCATACAGATTTAAAGCTGGAAGAAGCTTTAGAGGCTGGCTAGATTAACTACTTCTTTTTATAGATGAGTAAACAAAAAACCCGAGAGATTAAGTAATTTACTGTAGCAGCAAGCACCCCAATATCCCCAGGGTGACTGCCAACACAGGTTCTTAGATCTGCTTTTCAAAAGGAAAGCAACTCAAAATGGGTTAACAAGCTTACTTTAATCCAACAAACATACATTACCTAGTTCAGGGGAAAAAGGTCAGCACCCCGAACTTCAGAGTTACAGAACTTACAGATCAAACAGACAGGCTTCCAAACTGTCCAACCATTATATCAATACCAAATCACAGTTACCAGAGAGGGAAGCATCAACATCTGGGTTTTCAAAGCCGGGGGGCTCTCAACAACGGCTTCCCAGAGTCTCATCTGGTCAAATCACACAACACTTCTCAAAGTGAGCCCCAAAGCAAAGCCTCTCCTCAGGGCTTATATAGCCTTCTCCTTGGCTCAGAGAATGTAACAACCTCCTTGACCCACTGCCCAATCACAAAGTATCAAGGTGTGGGCTTCCCTGAAAAACAAGCCTCCCACCACAGGCTCCAGGTGCACTTAAGCTAGGGGCAGGGAAGATCTTTAAATTTGCATTTCCATTACATTTACCAAGATCACACAGGTAATAAATGATAATGGCAGAATTTGAACCCAGACCCTTGAACTCCAAATACTTTCTGCTTTATCATGTGGTCTGTCCACTAAAGTAAAGTGACTTTTCCAAGGTCACCCAGCTGATGAGTGGGTGAAGACATAATTGGAACTCAGGTCTTTTGACTTGGAGTACAGGGTTCTTTTTACTATCAGTTTGTACTGGGAGAACTAATTTTGCCACATAAATTGTCTCATTTGATCTCTTTTGAAATGACTGGAGTAGGGTAAGGCAAATGGACTTCTTGATGCAGCCCCAGATGGATGCCAATTTGTAAAGAACTTACATTCTAATGGGAAAGACAAGCAGTAAATATACAGAGTGCCCTAAAAATCTTAGGATAGTATTAGATTTTAATAGCTAAAAATTGCATAACACTTTTGGCATACCCTCTGTGTGTGTGTTGCGTATGTGTGTGTATGTGTCTGTATATACATCCATAATTCAAACCGTGTGTGTGTATGTGTATATTATATACAGTATAACAGAAAGAATAAACATATTATATATGTTTGTATACATACACACCCACACTCAGAAGAACAGAAAGAATAAATATAAATAAATCCAAAGCAGTTAAATATAAGAAGGTTTGGGAGGCAAGGCAGTAGCAGCTGGGGACATCATGAAAGGCTTCACTTTAGTATTTTAAAATATCCTTCCTAGTAGCTCTAATATCTTAGCAGTTTTTAAAATAAAAGTTTGTTACTTAAACAATAATATTAGGTAGAAAAAGTGCCAGCACTTGGAAGTAAGGAGGTGAAGTGTGGAGGGAAGAGAGAAGATGGATGGACCATTTAAAAATTTTATCCAACTGTCCTCTAACCAAAGCATTGTCCTCATGTAAGTGGAGAGGAGTAGAGTTCTTCACTGAGTGGTGTTTGGAACATAATAGGTTTTACCTTTATGGGAAATTATTGCTATCAGAAACCGTTCTGCAAAGTGTAGAGAGTGCTGAACCTCCACTTAGGAAAACCTTGTCTTGTCTCTGACTCTAGCTGTGTTATCATTGCTAGGTGAGTCTCTTACCTTCTGTGAACCTCTGGCAAATTTCTGGGACATTCTAGTGACACCTAGATAGCTGTAATCCAGAGGGATTTAGAGGAAATTAGAAGACAGCTCTCATCTACTAATTTTACTTTGAGCAAACTGAAATTCAGAGAAGGTAGATTAGTTGATCCAATTTATTTTGGCACTGAAGGGAGGAGATAGGGCAGCTAGAGAGCTGGGTCTGAGGTCAGGACGGTTCATCTTCCTAAGTTCAAATATGGCATTAGATATTTATTAGCTGTATGACCCTGGGCAAATCACTTAACCTTGTTTACCTCAGTTTCCTCATCTGCAAAATGAGCTAGAGAAGGAAATGACAAATCAATTCAGTGCCATTGCCAAGAAAACCATAAATGGGATCACAAAGAATCAAACACGACTAAAACAACTGAATGACAAAGGACAGAGCTAAAATTCACACTCAATTTCCATCAGCAACATCCTAGATGCTTGATACAGTTCTTGCTAACACCTCACAGGAAGAGGCTCCAATCTGGGCATGTGTTGTGTAAGGAGTCACAGCCTTGACCAAAGGACTTTAGATCTTTGAGTGTCCATAGAAGAATAAACGACATTAAATGAACGTTGAAAAAAGCAGTGATAAGGAAAATGGAAGAATGCTCCCGATGGTGTTTGCGTTCTTTGGGTCCCCCGAGCAAACATTCATGTTCTGTTATAAAGGAGCAGTATGCCAATGTTGAACGGGTGCCAGCAACATGTTGAAACAGTAGGAGAGGAATGCAGAGAGCTGGATGTGGAGTCCTCTGTGCACAGGAAGATTTATGACGCTACAGAATGGAAAACCGAGAACTCAGCCCTGTTTCATGTTGCCATCTTTTTATGGCTTGTGCCACTGGTCATGTTGCCTGTTTTCAGTGGTTTGGTTCCTGGGGGAGGACGGCAGGTTTTTTGCAATAATGGGTCCCATTTATATAATGTTTTAAGGTTTACAAAGTGTTTTATATATTTAGCTCATAGGTTCCAGGTTCATTTCCCAACCCACGCTTGGACTGCCCAGGTCAGGTCTCCAAAACTCTGCTGCTTTTCCTTTTGGGGTTCTAGGGCTAATCTTGAAGACCTGGGAGTTTCTTTCCAGCATTCTACCCATATTGAGTGGTCAATAAAATCACACTTGCTCAACTATATTCTATCTTAAAAAAAAGTTTAAATATTTCATTGATATTGGGCCAAAGAGACATAGCCATAATAATGTATGGAAGACAATTTCACTCATCTTCTTGAGGAGTGACTTAGTCTGTGTTGCTACTAGATCCCTTCTGTTTGGCACTGTGGTTTTCTGTTTCCTTCAAGTAAGATAGGGTCAGAATCACAGCTGTGTGAGTTGGAGATGGCCGGGAAGTGAGGCACAGGCCTAGAAATGGGCAAGATAAGTGGAAAACTCAACTATTAGAGCCCAGGGTGGTTCCAGGTGTGCAGTCCAAGTTTCTGGTAGGGAGGGGAAGGGGAATATAGCCAGAAATTAAGTGGTGTGGTTAGGACATGGCCAGGAAGTGAGTGGATACTAGACTATTTCTGTAAAATCAATTTGCAAGATTTGTTTCCACCAAAAAAGATAAAATTACATTTTTTACAATGGCTACCCATATTTTTTAGGTCATAAGATCTTATTGTTCTTCCCAAATCACCATGCACATGCCAAACAAAGAACAGGCTCAAAGCAATAAGGATAAGTGACCTTTAGATCTGAGAGGTCAGGAATATAGAGGCATCATATGAAACTGTTGATCTCATGTTGACAGGAAAAAGGCACTGTTAATAAATGTTAAAAACAAGCATTTTTTAAATTCACCTACTACAGTTGAGGCACCGTGCTACACAAATACAATACAAAGACAAAAATATTCTCAAGGAGCTTATATTCTATTAGGGGAAACAACAGATGAGTAAATAAAAATATATAAAATACTAATAACTCCAAGGAGATTGGGGCACTACCATTTTGGGATGAGGATTAGGCAGTTCTCATGAAGGGAGTGCCCATTATTTGGGCTAGGGTGCATGACAACAAAAGGCTATGAATGCCATATTCAGCCTGGCTGTCCCAGTAAAGAGCAATAGAGAGCTGAGGAATTACCTAGTGAATAATGTTCAGAGCAGACAGCCTGTCTGGGTATTTCAGCCTGTAGAGCTCTCCTTTTCAATCCCAGAAAGCTTTTGGGAGCCTGAAATACCCAGATAGTTGGCCTGACTTAACCTATGCTTATGAATCACAGAATTCTGGACCTGGAAAAGACTGTTGAGTTTATGTGATTCAACAGCATCATATTACAAAGGAGGAAACTGAGGTGAAGGCCAAGAGCCAGACAGTGAGGCCTCCTGGCTACATACAACGGCCCTGTTACTGGGCCATGTCCCACAGGAGGAGACTGTCCTGAGGACTGAGGATCTGACTATGGTGGATGCTGCTAATTTCTGTGGTGCACAGATAATGGCTTTGTGACCTTATTAGCTACATAACCCACTTAGCCTCTCGGAGTTTCACCAATTCTCTTTTAAGATGTATCAACTAAGCTGCAGATGGTTGGCATCTGTACTGGTGATGAGCAATCATAGATTCTTAAGGGACTTTTGCCATCCCATGGAGGACGCTTGTCTCATTCATTTTTGTGGGCAAGGAACCTTTTTGGGTAGGATGCTTCAGTATGGGACAGTGGAAAGAACACTGGCTCCATAGTCAGAGGCTCAAGTTCTGCTGCCTAGAAATTTAGGCTGTCAGATAACCTTTGTGGGACTCAGTTTTCCTCATCTGGGAATGGAGAGTGTTGGACTGGATTATTTTTAAAAAGTTCTTTCTAGTGTTAAATCTTAGGGAATATGAAGTTTTCTGTGACAGGCAGTGGAGGGTGCTAACAATAGAGGTTAATGAGAGGTCATTGAAACCACTCTACTACCAAGTGGAGAAGTTAAGGTATAAACAGTACCCTGAAAGGCCACGAATCTCTGCCTCCTCTAATTTGAATCATCATCTTAATTGTGTTGTAGCTTGTTCTGTTCTTCTAGGGCTGTGCAGTCACATCTTTTTGTTATTTTAAACAATAACTGGGGAAAGTAGAGTTCCATTGTTATTCCCATTTTATAGGCAAGTAAACTGAGGATAGATATAGTTAAAATAACATTTCTAAGATTTCGCAATATCCGTAAGATCACAACCCATGTCCTAGGTCCAGTTAAGCCAGTTTTCATCTGCAGTTCTTTATCTACAATCTTAAAGTAAATTCCCAGAAGCATTCTGGAAGAATGCATTTTTAAAAATGTAGTAAATTTTAATCTCAGAATATAATAATGACTGACATTCATATAACCATTTTTCCTCTTTTAAATTAAATTCCATTTTTTCAGTTATTAAGCATTTATTTATCCCATCAAAAGAGAAAAGAGAAAAACAAAGCCTGTATGATAAATAAGCATGGGGAAATAAAACCAATACTGATGTTGGCCACGTCCCAAAATGTGTTTCTCATTTTTTGTATTAGTCCATCATTTGTTTTGACTGGTAGTGGGCAGTGTTCTTTATCATCCTCTGAAATTGTGAGAGATCAGTTGCTCTAAGTTCTGAAGCTAAAAAAAAATTATTTTTACAATGTTGTTATTGTGTAAATTGTTCTCTTGGTTCTTCTCAATTCACTCTTCATTAGTCCAAACAACTCTTTTCAGATTTCTCTAAAGTCATTGTCCTTTTCCTAATTTTTTAATGGCATAATAACATTCCATTACAATTATAGATCATTTAGCTGCTCCCCAATAAGGGCACCCCCTTATTCTCTAGTTATTTGCCACCACAAAAAGAGCTGGTATAAATCTTTGTGTGACTTACAGCTGTTTTAAGGTATAGAGCGAACTTTAAATAAGTTACACTTATGCTTATGACATAGGTGCTGTTATGATGGCTATTTTATAGAGGTAAAGTGAATTGTTTGTAATCACAGTAGTAAAAAAAAAGCTAGCTATCATATCATACTATAAATTGCTTTATGTAAATTTTTATTTTTGTTTATTTATTATATATTTTATTTATATTTATATGTAAATTTTATCATCTAATTTTTACCGTAAACTTGAGGTAGGTCATATCATCACCCCTATTTTAGACATAAGGAAACAGACTCAGTGGGGTTAAGTGACTTGCCCAGGGCCACACATCTACTAAGTGTTAAATTGGCATTTGAATTCATATCTTCCTGACTTTCAAGTTCAGCCATGAACTTGCTAAACCACACTCCCTTTCAAACTCCAGCCAACTCATAGTTTTGTCTAGTGGTGTGATGATGAATGTTTAACAACTGGCTTACTAGGTTGGGGAAAAGTGTGTGTAGGAGACATTTTAAAGTTTAATCTGCATTGTTGACATTTTTTCCCATCACTTTCTTAAGTCTATACAGTCAATGAAACAGTAAGTCAAGCCCTAATTTATAGAGTTTATCAGTTTCTGAGGTGTTAGTGTTCACAATGAAAATTTTTCAATCAACTCTTGAGAGTCTGTTCCAGCAAATGCCCCTAGATATTCTCCTACCTCCTATACTGCACAACCACCACAAACCGTTAAGTAAGACAGTATCATGGCATGTTCTAATTGATAGTATATTCAACCCTACTCCAATGGATTTGGGATCCCATTGATTTGAGAGTTCCTTCTCACAATGTAGACTACATCCTATTCATGGCTGGCCATCCTCGGTATCTATTGTCCACGTTCACCCATAAACTTAATGTGTTGGATCCATGTTGGATTCCATGCCCTCCTCTCCTTGACTTTTGCCTTCCGTCATAAGGTTGCCAGTGGAGTACTTGGGATGTCCACCTGTTATTCCTCACCCTCAGCATGTGCCCAGGCCTATCTTCCCTTCATGTATTCTCCACCTCTCCAATGACATCCTGTGACACTACTCTTCTTTGGACTTCCTCCATGGTTAGATGTTCTAGTCTGTTCAGTCCCCCATGTACTTCTCTGCTGCTCTCTGTGTCACACTCATTTTTAATTCTTTGGAGACTGTTTCATGCCATGTTTCATTGCCATAGTGAGAGGAAGGGGGTGCTGTGTGCTTTAATAAGTCAATGCCAACAGTTTCCATTGACTTTGATCTGAAGTTGCCATTTAAAATTCTACTTATATAGTTGTAATTATTGCTCCCTTTTTGTTTGTTTTTTTTTTCCTGCTCTTTTTTCTTTATCCTGGATCTTTTCAAACAATTCCTGAGAAGCATGTAATGCAATAAAGTACCAGATTCTGTGGTCCCGCAACCCAGGCTTTCAGTCATGAGGACTGAATGAGAGGCCAACCCCAGACCCTCGCTGGTGCATGTGACAGAATCTTCCATAGTTCCAGCTGCCCAGGGCCTTTAAATGGATGAACCAAAATTTAGAAATTGACTTCCTTACATACGAGGAAAAGCAAACCATTGGTGTAACCCGATCACCAGGTTCAGGCTGTGAACTGAGGGACAACTGCTTCATTCTTCCCATTAGAGCCTGCACATGTTTCAGGAGAAACTTGGAGTCAAGTGCACTGTGACCGGGGCATAGTTTCGAGTAACAAAGAAAACATATATGGTTAGAACCTCTCCCCAGCAGTCAATGTCATTGTGTCAGGCTCTCATTCTAGACACATTCTTGAAATGATAGGTTGGAACAAAAGTTCCATCAGCGTCCTGTGATAAAGGGAGAAGGCTGGGAGGAGGTGTCAATGAAATGACAAACTAGACTAGTCCATATAATTTTTTTCCTACTACTACTACAGTAAAAAAATCTTTTGACAGTTTTGTTTCATTAACTAATTAATGTCATGATATAAGTGACATTTATCTATGGAATTGAATCTTGTTAACTGAAACTAAACTAATAAATTAATTTTTTTTAAAGTGACATTTATAGGGTACTTTAAAGCTTACAAAGCCTTTTATACAATGTGTCCCAAAATTCTGAGTGCAGTTTTAAGCTTTAATATCTTGAAGTTTAATAGGTTAGCCTAATTTAATAACTTCAATTGTACTCAGACTTTTGGGACAGCCTATATCTATAATCTCATTTCAGTTTCACAAGAACCCTCTTAGGTAGGTACTTCTGATATAGGACAGTCAGTTCTGCTATATCTTGCCACACATTCCCCCAAACCACAAGGCTTATGGGGAAAATGGAATTAGTGGTGCAACACTCAAAAAGCTGTCAGTGACTCTTAAAAAGATAAGAGTCTAATAAAAATGGCAGCACAGTTTTATTTATGTCAAATGGTTAAGAAATACATAAATACTGTCATAAATAGTGATGTCTCTGTAGCCTCAGGCTAGAGAAAGTCTAGTGCACATTGGGCTCTAGCCTGAGGGGCCTGAGCCACAGTGGAAGGTGGAATTATGCACCTCAGCCCTCTTCCTCTTCTTCCTCTTCCTCTCCTTCCTCCTCCTTCTCCCACAGCTCCTACTGCATCAGATGATTAAGACTAAATATGACATATTACCTTGGCCAAGACTGGGAGTTTGCTTGTGGAAGCGGGCATTGAGGGGTGAATTAACTCAGCTTATAAGTTATTGTGAAGTGGTTTAGTTTTCTGACTTCTCACCAGTTTTTAAGGAAGAACAAACCAAAATTCAAGTTATGCTCCAAATGTTCCCTAATGTATCAATTGTGTAGGAACAAATTCCCATTTTTGAAGCAAGCATCTTAGCAGAAATGACTTTTAGCACCCTCATTTTGCCCATTACGAAACAAACTTGTAGAGTTTTATGTGCTAAAGACCAAGCGTTGAGTCAGTGTCAGTCAGGATTTGAATTCACATCTTCTGTATGTCAAGTTGTATACTTCCATCTGCTATCCCCTGTTGCCTCTCATGATATCTAGCAATGTGTATCAGCAAGCACCCCAATATCCCCAGGGTGACTGCCAACACAGGTTCTTAGATCTGCTTTTCAAAAGGAAAGCAACTCAAAATGGGTTAACAAGCTTACTTTAATCAAACAAACATACATTACCTAGTTCAGGGGAAAAAGGTCAGCACCCCGAACTTCAGAGTTACAGAACTTACAGATCAGACAGGCTTCCAAACTGTCCCAACATTATGATCAATACCAAATCACAGTTACCAGAGAGGGAAGCATCAACATCTGGGTTTTCAAAGCCGGGGGGCTCTCAACAACGGCTTCCCAGAGTCTCATCTGGTCAAATCACACAACACTTCTCAAAGTGAGCCCCAAAGCAAAGCCTCTCCTCAGGGTTTATATAGCCTTCTCCTGGCTCAGAGAATGTAACAACCTTCTGGACCCACTGCCCAATCACAAAGTATCAAGGTGTGGGCTTTCCTGAAAAGCAAGCCTCCCACCACAGGCTCCAGGTGCACTTAAGCTAGGGGCAGGGAAGATCTTTAAATCTGCATTTCCATTACACAATGATATTTTGAATTGCTACCATTTATCTTCTTCCCTAAACTACTTGGAGCTAAGATTACCTTCTCCCTGTAGATGTAGAACTCCTTGAGTTCAGGGATTTATTTTCTGGTCTTTGCACATAGTAGGGACTTAATTTGATTTATTATGTCTCAGTGTCTCCATTCTATAAAATAGCCACACTGCTGTCCTATCCTTGGGAGGGATGATTAATAATGTTGAATTGCAATTCTTCTGGAAGCTGTATCCACAAAATAAAATCCTAAGTCACCATGATGCCTTTCTGTCTGCTAGTCAGTATAAGGTAATGACAGAGAGGATTATCTTTTGAATTGCCTTGTTTTGAAACCAGTCAGATTGTCCTTCAATTGAACATCTTCACTTTATAGAGGGCATCCTATGGATGTGACCCCTGGGTCCTGGGTCTCACATCAGTGTTCTGCCTGTGAAAGTGGGAAATGGATTTCCTTCTCCCAAACTCTATTATCCAAGTGGAGTTTATGGCAAAGGGAACATGCAGGAGAGACCCTTCATGCTTCCATTATTCCTTTTGTCAAAGCTTCCTTGATTTCCTGGGTTTCTGCTGAACCTGTTCTAACTGGCTGGGACACCAAGGCCATTACATCCTGAGCAGGCATACACATCCTGACCCAGTGGCCCACTTGGGACCTGTGAACCCTCTTGGAGCTATGTGGCTACAGTGTCATTTTTTCTGGGCTGGAAGCAATCCAGAAGGCCCCCTTTGGCTTTTTCTCTGGATTCCTTTGTTTTTTGTTCAAGTCTGAAAACTTGACAGTGTCTTTTTAGAGTTCATGAATAATGTTGGTATGATTTACGGAATCGTTGGCATTTGGTAACAAAATGAATGGAGACATTTAGAATGAATTTTTGACTTCTGGAAAGAGAAAATTCAGACTTGAGTTTTAAGGGAAGTACACATCTAAGTAATTTGCCCATCATACCCCAGTGGGCAAGAGCCAGAGACCCAGCCTGATGGATAAAGTCCACAGTCTTGCCTCTGATACATATTAGCTTTGTGACCCTGGGAAAGTCATGAACTGGTGCTTCAGGCAGCTCAGTTTAAGGCAATCTTTAACAAGACACAGATCTGTGGCAGTGAAGGGAGTTTCCATCCTGATGAAATCGCTGGTCTGGATTTCCCTCCTCTTCCTTTTCCCCCCAAAGCAACTAAATCCAGTTTTACTCCCTTCTGATTTAGAGCTGACAGGGACTCTAGATTTAAGCCAACCATCTTCTTTTCTATAAGGAAAGTGGTCCAGACATATGGAGTGATTTAAGGAAAGGCAGTGAGGATGTAAGAATCCTGAGATGGCTTCCAAAGACCCATATTTCAGTCCTTTCATTGACACAGTGCTCAGACTACGTGGTGCAGTAGATAGAATGCCAGGTCTGGTGTCAGGAAGACCTGAGTTCAAATTTGGCCTCAGACATTTACTAGCTCCGTGGCCCTGAGGAATTCACTTACCCCCTATATGCCTCAGTTTCTCGTCTATAAAATGGGGGCACAGTGGGAAAGGAAATGGCAAACCAGTAGAGAATCTTTGCCAAGGTTAAAAACCCATGGACAGAATAGTCTGCAGGAACACAGAGCCAGGAACAACTGAAAAACACTGACAAAATAGCTCTGTGTAATCTCATGTTAAGGTCACTTAACATAGTGCTCAGAGGAACTGGGACTTTGTTTTCTTATCTGTAAAATGGGGATAATGATATCAGTACCATCTACCTCACAGGGTTGTGATTAAACTGACAGTAGCCTATGGATGATCATTGTTAAGCACACACAGCTAGGGAGGGGCAGGGCCAGGCCTTGATCCCAGTTTTCTTGATTTTCCCTTACATATGTCTTTCTACTATGTAGTACTTACTTTCTGTTCTGACATTTTCCTAGTGTCCCTGACAGTTGTAATCTAGCTTTCCCCTGAATTCTTCAATTTGAATTAAAAGGGAAAACTTACAAAAAAAAAAATCCACGTAGAGAAGGCATGGTTCAAATATGGAGTTTGTGGCCATGGATGTTGGAAGCCAAAGAAAGTGGAATGGCCATCTCTATTAGTTCAGGTCGCTGGGCACCAACCATCTTATTTCAGTCCAGTGTGATGTGGCAAAGAACCATACTGTTTCTTCTCCGACCCAGAACCATTCATTCATTTGGGAGTATGCGGTTGTCCAGGTATGTGGTTTTTTTTTTTTTTTTTTGCTTTTTTGGAGGGCAATTGGGGTTAAGTAACTTGCCCAAGGTCACATGGCTAGGTTTTTGTTTGTGTGTGCATTAAGTGTCTGAGGCCGGATCCGAATTCAGATCCTTCTGAGTCCAGGGCCAACGCTCTACTCACTGCACCACCTAGCCGCCCCCAGGTATGTGTTTTTAAGGAGCAAAATGGAGAGTTATCTAGAAAGTCCCAGATCTAGAGTTGGTCTCAGAAACTATCTTGATCAACCTTCCCATTTTATAGATGAGAAACTGAGACCCAGACTGGTTGTGATTTATTTATTTTTTATATAGATTATAGAACGATAGGATTTTGGAACTAGGTGGGAGATCAGCAGGTAGATGGGGCATTGATAGTTTGATGGGCTTGGAACCAGGAAGAGCTGAGCTCAAATCTACCCTCAAACGCTAGCTGTGTGACTGTGGACAAATCTCTCAACTTTATTTGTCTCAGTTTTCTGTAAAATGGGGATAATTACAGGGTTGTTGTGAGGATCAAAAGAGATAACATTTGTAAAAAAACAAGTACTTCCCTTCTGATTTCCCATCCTTTAGACCTGCAGTTTTTCAATGGACTCCCCTCATGGAGCCAACAGACCCCTTCTCAGAGAAATGTTCTTAAATGAATAAAATACATAGGCTTAAAAAGGAAACCCAGTATACTGAAATATAGTTATCTAAAGATACATATTTTTTAAAAAGTTTACAGAATCTAGTTAAGAATCCCTGATCTAGTCCGTATCATTTTATAGGAGAAAAGGAAAAGGAAGGGAAGAAGCATATATATAATGAGCCAGTCACTGTACTAAGCACTTTACAACTTATATTACATCATTTGTGAGGTAGGTGCTTATTGTTCTCAATTTAAAGTTGAGGAAACTGAGGCAGACATCAGTTAGGGGACTTGCCTAGGGTCACCCAGCTAGTGTCTGAGGCAGGATTTGAATTCAATTCCACCTGACTTCGGGCTTCCGTGCACTGGTCCACTGAGAAAATAGAGTAAAATCTTGGAAAGCGCCTTGCTTAAGGTCATTATCAGGGCAGTTTGAATCTAGTTTCTCTGACTTTCAAATCCATTGTTCTTTCTGTTACAGATACATGGTAGACTCTAAATTCCTTGATTTCTCTGTGTGTTTGTGTACGTCTTTGTGTGTGTGTGTGTGTGTGTGTGTGTGTGTGTGTGTGTTTTACTCAGAACTCATTGGATAATTAATTGCCTCCACTTTCAACTTGAGATTTGCCTGTGTAGACACAGCCAATAAAAATACAGTTGAGTGAACAGAGAGCGACCTTCCGTGTTTCCCTCTCGGCCACACTTCACAGATGTCTGAATGCTTTTGGAATAGACCTGGTTTGTTTCACTGAGGGGATGTCTCTTATGGAGGATACTGTGACTCATGGACATTTCCTCTCTCAGCCAGGATGGCTCCTATCAAACTAATAATGTTCTCACACAGTTCTGTTTTATCTTAGATAAACAGAGAAGTCTGATTCATTTTTCTAGAAAAACAGGATGCTCCAAAGCACCCAGCATAACAATGGAACAAGTTTACTCATGGACGATAATATTTATAAAAGTCCAGGACGATATAAAAGTGTGTGCCGGGATGGGGATAGGGATAGGGTTCAGCGGGTTACCCTTTTTTACCACCCTCACTGGCTTCTCAGGAAAACAAGATGGATTCTGCTGGGAGGAGAGAGAGATACACAGCAGGTTCTGAAGTGGTTGATGAGTCAGTAGCTGATAAGGAAAACTCTTTGAAATGATGGAAACCATTCTTTGGAGCTGCCAAGTGGCCCAAATCTTCTGCATTTCAGATTTGACATATCAGAAAATGGTGCCCTTCTCATGCCCCTGGAGCATGGCATATTCTTGATAAAAAGTAGTATTTTGTTTGTGAGTGCTTTATAATTTGAATTTAGTACCAGGAGAGCCCCCAGAGGGTCACCTAGTCCAGCCTTCCCTTCATTTTACAGATGGAGGAGAGGCAATGAGCATGGTGCTATGTAGACATACAAGATACTACTTCCAATCCCACTCTGGTACTTACTAGCTGGGAGCCTATGAGTGGGTCACTTATTCTCACTAAGCCTCAGTTTCCTCATCTGTAAATTAATATTTGGAAGATCTGTTTTATTTTTAATTTATGGAATAAAACAAGCATTTCCACAACATAGTGTAAATAAAAAAGATGATTGCACATGACACTATAATTAAGTTTTCATGTAACTTTTTTTTCCTTTTTTTCTTACCAAGATCCCCAAGCACCCCGCTTCCCCCAGCCTAGGAATGTCTGCCATTCTTCTTTGCATTCACCATGCCTAGTATAGTACCTGGTACGTAGTAGGAGATTAATAAATGCTTGATGATAGATTGAGTTAATTGAATTTCCTTTTTGTGTCTTCAGAATTTAGCACTGTGACTGAATCATAGTAGGAGCTTTATTAAAATACTCATTTAATTAAATCTGATATAACTTAGAAGAGGTGGCTTGGCTAGTGGTTAAAGGGTTGTCATGGAACCAAAAAGACTTGAGTTCAGATCTGTCTTCTGACATGGACAGTGAGTGGGACTTTGGGGGAATCCTGTAAGTTCTCACTATTCTAGGGAGCTCTCTTCAGTGGCAGAGAAGGTAGTGCCTTGTGTGGGGAGTTTCTGCATCCTGGAGTACTTTCTACCAGTGAAATACCAAGTCTAAGCCTTCTCCCTAATATAAAAACTTGAAATGCAAACATTTTTAGTAGGAGATAAAAAGTCCTTCTCCCTTCCTCTCTCCTGCCCATGGCTTAAGATGAAAGAAAGTGAATAGGTCACTCCCAGGAAGGTGAAAGTTCTCCACTGCTGGGTGGATACTGACTTCTGAATATTCATGGTTTGTTTAAAGAACCCAACACAAATACTGCTCACCTGAAAGTGACTTCATCTGTGTTGGAAAGGAAGATGAATAAAGCATTTGTCCTACACCTGCTGAGTGTCCCAACTCCTAAAACCTTTTGTATGAAACACTTTTCCTGCTCTCTGCCCTCCAACTGCACCTTGACCTTTAGCCAACAGTCGGCAGATATTTATTAAAGTCCTTACTATGTGCCAGTCACTGTGCTAAGGATCTTTGTAAGTCACCTGAGAAATATACAGGTTTTACATCTATCTTCAAAAACTGGTTTTTCTGGAGTTGGTCAAACAGAATCTGAGGGTGTGATTTCCATGATCTGTAAAGGTTTACAGTGTTTGAAACAACAGAGGGACATCTAAACACCAGAGGCATTTGCTGGAGACAAGGAGTCATGTGGCTGGAAGCTGCCATGTGATGGGAAGAGTGATTTTCCCTAAAACTCCAGGTCTTTGCCCTTCAGCCGCTCACCTGACTCATTTAGGAGCAATTCTTTCCTAGCTGGGGTGGTGGCATGATGCCTAGCTCTCTGATGTGAAACTCTTTAGGACAGGTATGAAGCATCTTGTCCCAGTTTCCAGGGATGGCTACTGATTTCAGGGGTCTTCCTTTGTCTCTTTGCTCATTTGTTTAGTTCTATCTTTTGCTTTTATTACCGATTGTGTGACTTTGAGCTAAGTTGATGAATGTCTGTAAGATTCAGTTTATGCATCTATAAAATAGTAATACCAATAATACCTACCTTACAGGATTGGTCTGAAGAGCAAATGAGATAATGCTGTTAAAGCACGAGACAGTAATTTTTTTTTTTTTTTGCTTTTTGGAGAGCAGTTGGGGTTAAGTAACTTGCCCATGGTCACAAGGCTAGGTTTTTGTTTTTGTTTTTTGTTTGTGTGTTAAGTGTCTGAGGCCGGATCCAAACTCAGGTCCTTCTGACTCCAGGGCCGGCGCTCTACTCACGGTGGTGCCACCTAGCCACCCCCGAGACAGCAATTTTAAAAAACGTTTCTTATGTGCAAGACAAAGTATTAGGAGAACCAGACACAAGGGCAGGAGGGGATCTGGGACTGAAAACTAGACATTGGTGAATGGATGATAGGACTGTTCCTCTGATCACCTGCTTTTCAAATCTGAAAGTTCAGCTCTACTTACCCACAGGACTTCTGGCGTATTTCTTTCTTTTTTCTTTTGGGTGTATTTCTTCTGCGCCCCCCCCCCCCTTTGGAAGCAAGGTGGCAACAAAGGTGTGGAGAGGAGAAATGTAATAATTACATCTATTTGAAAGCTAATGCCGGAGCTTAGCTCATTGTAAGCTTTTATTAAATGATTTTTGGCTCAGTTTCTTTATGAAAAGAATCTCAGAGGAGGTTATTAGCCCTTTAATATATTAATGGAAGATAATCCCAGTGGTCACAGTTAAATCATTTGTAAAAGTTGGTTGATAGTTTAAAAACTCCAACCTTTGGGAATTCCAGATGGTAGAATAACTTGTTTTTGTTTTTTGGGGGGCAACTGGGGTTGACTTGCCCAAGGTCACAGGCTAGTTTTTGTGTTAAGTGTCTGAGCAGCTGGATTTGAACTCAGATCCTCCTGACTCCAGGGCTGGTGCTCTATTCACTGTGCCACCTAGCTTCCCCTGATAACTTTTGTTTTTAAGAATATCAGCCGATGGGGATAGAGTTCTGGGTGTGAAGTAGGGAAGCCTGAATTTGAATCTGACCTTGGACATTTACTAGTTGTGTGATCTTGGGTAAGTCACAACCTCTGTTTGCCTCAATTTCCTGAACTATAAAATGGGGAAAAAATAGAACCTACCTTCCCGGGTTGTTGTGAGGAACAAATGAGATAATATTTGTAGAGCACTTAGCATTGTACATGATATATAGTGAGTGCTATGCAAATGCTAGCCATTTATTATTATTGTTGTTGTTGTTATTAATCTCAGCATTTCATAGCTAGGAATGGAACTGGAGGATAAAAGAGTACAGGCCTTAGAATAATAAGATTTAAGCTTGAGTCTTGACTTAACCCTTTACTAGCTGTGTGACCTTGTTTGTCAGTCACTTAACCTTCTCTGAGCATCAATTTCCTAATTAATAAAATATGGATAATGCCACCTCACAGTGTTATGATGAAAGTGCTTTTTAACCTAAGAGAGCCATATCAATTAACCTTCGGGAGCTATTGTCATCTGGTCCAATGGTCTCATCTTAAAGGACACCCACCTTGTTCAAGGTAGGGACTAGTTTTTTCTGACTCCAGGTTAGTGTTCTTTCCATTATACCTCCAAGACTGCCTTTCTAATCCAAAGGTAATTTCTTTTTTCCCTGTTATTTGCTTTGTTTTTAGATTTTTTTTAAGGCCAGTTTAAAAAAAAAATCCTGAACTTGAACATAAATTAGAATGGACATTTATGTATACACCTCTGTTTTGTAGACTTTTTCCTTATTCAAGTTCAACCTATAGCTTTCAGAACTATCCTTCTTGTTTGCTTCTTTTTAAATATTCTCTGCATTCTCCACATTAAAAAAAAAGAGGCCTTAATGATGATCTACCTTCCTTCTTTCTTCTTCTTCTTCTTCTTCTTCTTCTTCTTCTTCTTCTTCTTCTTCTTCTTCTTCTTCTTCTTCTTCTTCTTCTTCTCTCTCTTTTTTTTTTTTTTTTTTGGGGGTGTTTGTTGGTGTGTATCCTTTGGGACTGTGGTTAGTCATTGCATTGACTTGGGTTCTCAAGTCTTTCAGAGTTGTTTTCCTTTACAGCATTGTTATTGTATAAAATGTTCTCCTGGCTCTGCTCATTTTACTCTGTATCAGTTCATATAGGTCTTCTCAGATTTCTCAGAATATGTCCATTTTGTCATTTTCCTGAGGTGCAAAATATTTTATTATATTCATATACCATAATTTGCTTAGCTATTTCCCAATTGATGGACACCCCCTTAGTTTCCAGTATTTTTCCTACAACAAAAAGAACTGCTGTAAATAATTTTGTACATGTGGTCCCCAAAGGCAATTTCTCAATCAGACTTTGTATCCTGTTGATAAAGAGACATTCAGTTCCATAGCCTCATATCTTCCTGCTTAGGAAATATTTAGTGACTTAAGATATAACCTCTCTTATGGCATTTCCCTGAAAAGACAGTATTACTCAATTGGCAGGTGATTGTGGTTTCCAAGGGAGTCACTCAAACCTCAGTGGTTTTTGGCCAGTAATGCTTGTTGTGTACCCATGTGTACAGAATGGCCTTTGGGGAGTTAGCAGGGGTCCTTTATCCCAGGACTGAGTTTTAGTTTCCTCTGATAGCTCATAACACTATGTTGTTCTTGGCATCCAGAAATGAAGGAGCTGATGACAAGCATTTGTAGTTGTTTAGATTTGGTGATTGATTTATAGCCATTCTGATCTGTAGTCACCCTGTCTACACAGGGATCCACAGCATACATGTATTCTACCAATTCGGAGAATGTGGCTGTCTTGCTCACATCAGAATCACACCAATTAACTTGGTTACTTGGTCACTTGGTCAATGTTAGTTGAGCTAACCAGCCCCAATGAGGTTTAAAAGAAATGTGCCAAATTCATTAGTGCTACACTCTGTCCCTGAACTCCCACCCCTCTTCTCCCCCAAGCATCTACATTGGCTCAGAAGAAAATGGAAATTTTTTTCTTTGCTTTTAAAAAAAGAAAAAAAATCTGGTGATATGATTGTATCATCAATAACATTGAAATTTTCACTTAACTATTATTAACTTATTTAATAATTAACAATCCATAAAGCTGAATATGCACCCATCATATCAGCCAAAAAAGAGGTGTGTTTTGATATTATCCCCATGGTCTCTTCTAGCTTTAAAATTCTAATCCCAAGTAGGAGTTTTCAGTTGTCTGGGTTTTAAAGTGAGAATTTAGGACCCAAATCTTAAGAGTTGGGATGAACCTAAGAAGTAGTCACAATCTAGTCCCCCTCTATGTCAGCAAGGATTCAGGGAAATGAGTTAGAATTAGGGATCAAAATCCTATCTGGGACACTAAACACATCATCTTCAAAAGAGAAGTAATTTTGTTGTATGACTTGAGCTGTAACTAGGACAGGGGGACCAGGGTTTTGTTCTAAGGAACCAAAATTGAGAGAGGACTATTGAAAGCACTTTCAGTCTTTTGGCAGCATGAATTGAGTTTAGCAACTGTAAATAGTTAATATAGGAAAGCTACCAGATGGTGGTTTCCTCTTTCCTTTCCTGTCCCACAGTGACCTTCCAAGAAGTATCCTCAGGTGTTCCAGGTCTCTCCTGACCTCTTCTCCCAACTGGATTGAGGATTTATTTTGTGTTGCTTACTGTCAGTGCAAAAATTGCTTGTTATGGCTCTGGGTATGGGTAAGTAATACTCTGTTGACATAGATTGTACACTTTAAATAATTTTTAAAAATCACTATGGTAAAAAATAACAAACAAAACCAAACTCAGGCTGATTTTCAGACTATGGAGTTACAGACCCTCACCAACTACTTACTGAGTCCTTTCAACTTCAAGCTAATCAAGAACATTTTATTAGGTATCAGCAATGTGCTGGTAGGGAAACCAGGGTCTCTGCTTTCCAGAACTTACAATCTAACCATAAAACATTCTGGCAGCACTGCTCAGCCATGTATTCAATGCCAGAAGCTATGTTTTGACAAGTGCCAGAAGGTTCTCAGGACATGGGGCTAACAGAGGGTAGGCTTGAACAATCACAATGCCACTGATTCCTGAGTTTCCTCCATGATGACCAAGGTTTCTTTTGGGGTTCCCATCCCTGTTGTGTTCTGATAGTAGTCCCAGAGAGGAAATTTACAGGAGAGGGAGAGGAATATTATTTTTGAGTTGAAAATGAAGTCATGGGGCGGCTAAGTGGCGCAGTGAGTAGAGCGCTGGCCCTGGAGTCAGAAGGACCTGAGTTCGGATCCGGCCTCAGACACTTAACATACACAATCAAAAAAACCTAGCCGTGTGACCTTGGGCAAGTTACTTAACCCCAACTGCCCTCTAAAAACCAAAAAAAAAAAAAAAAGAAAATGAAGTCTTGTTATAACCTCTCATCTCTCTTTTCCTGCCATGATTTTGGTAGATTTCATAAACATGGGATTCTCACTCTGCTTTTGAAGTGGTTTACCCATTTGTAGCTAACATTTTAGGATTCCTTTAAAGTGCTGCTTGGTAACTTGAGCACAACAGCTGTACTCATGATGTAGGTGGCTGCAGTTACTTAAAGTGATTTCCAAAGAAAAAGATGACGTCTTCCCAATTTCTGTTTCTAAGGCCCAAAGGCTGCCTGAGTCTTTAGGGGATGCTAACTGCTAAACAAACATATTTCTTTGATCATTTGACTTCAGGTAATCACTTTTTAAATATTTTAGTGTCTAAGGCTGGATTTGAACTCAGCAGCTCTGACTTCTTTTACAACTACATGTGGTCTTAGGGAAAAACAAATTAAGTAATAAGGAACATTGAGAAACATATGCCAATTTCACTAGATAAGTGGTGTGGTATGGTGGCTAGCTAGATGGCACCATAGTACACAGAGCACTGGGCCTGGACTTAGGAAGAGTCATCTTTGTGAGTTCAAACCCAGCCTCAGACACTATCTGTGTGCCACTGAGAAAGTCACTTAACCCTGTTTGCCTCAGTTTCCTCATCTGTAAGATGAGCTGGAGAAGGAAATGGCAACACCCTCCATTATCTTTGCCAAGGAAACTCCAAATGGTGTCTCAAGGCTTAGGACATTACTGAAATGACTAGCCAACAACAAATGGTAGGTAGAGAGAAGACTGGTCTTGGTGTCAGGAAGACTTGAATTACCACTGATGTGTTATATGACTTAACTTTTTGGTGCTCCAGTCAGCTCAACTGTCTTAGTTTAGAAGGTAAGAATCTACCAAGGTCAAGGAAATTGTTCATCCAGAGCAAAACCACAGGGCCAGTCAAAAAAGTTCTAAAAAATGAAACAAAACCCCAAACCCTTCTCTTTACAACTTGACTAATGTTTAATGTGAAGGTATTTGTAGAGCCTGTATCTGATTGGAGACTGCCATAGATGGGGGGGGAGTGAGAGAAGATGGGGGGTGGGGGAGTTGGAACTCAAGGGATTGGAACTGAATGCTGTAAACTAAAAGTGAATACATACTTTTTTTTTTTAAAGGAAAATAGCCCTAACCCTAAATTGATGTAGAACACAAAATCAAAAGGCTGCCATTTTTGGAGGTTAGTGATTTAAAATGAACATAGAAGACAAAAAGGTGGTTTAAGTTTCAGATGAAGCTGGGCAGTTGTTTTTGTTTGTTGTTAGTTGGCAGAGAACTTTCTTCTTTCCCGTGGCTGGGCTGACTGGTGGAAACATGCCATCGGAGTCATCTGAACTCATTTGGGGAAAATGACACACACACAGACCCTTGCTCCTTTTCACAAAGGATTCCTGTTGATAATAAGAGAGGTTAATGTGTGTGGTCATACTGCTGGCAGATTGGGTGCCTGGAAAAAGGAAGGTTATCATGATTTCCTCTATGGAAACTTTCCCCCCTTTGTTTTCTGGGCAACTGGTAAAACAAAGGATTTGCGGGGGAGTTTTACTAATCAAAGAAGAAGAAACAATGTGGATAGGAAGGTTGGAGCTAGTTAGATCATAGATTTTGAGGAGAAAGGGACCTTAGAAATCACATAAATCCAAGTCCTTCCTCCTATTTTACAGATGAAGAAACTGAGACTCAGAGGGGTGAGGTGGGGGTGGGGTGGGGAGTGGAGGGAGGAAACACCCATTTGATGTCTTCTCTGATAGCCCAGGCTGAGTTCAGATTGTGATGAATTAAGGAAAACTAATAAAGGAATTTTCCAGGAACATTATGGCATAGACTGAATTAAAATTTGGATTAGGGAACCAAGAGAATTTTCTTATCCCAGTTCTTGTCTTTGATTCTACTTCCTTAAGCAAATGACTTTGGAGGCAGAGCAGCTTTCTTGGCTCCAGTATTTACAGTGCTAAAAAGCGGCTGGTAATATTTGCCATTTCCCTCTCTGATAGTTTATGCTGAAAGAACGAATTGGTTAATGCCTGTAACATGCTTTGGATCCTTTGGAATCCTTTATGCTGTGGAACACAAAGAAAGATTCTGGTGAATTTCCCCCTCCCTAGTTTCTCTCAAGACCTCACTGCCTTCCGCCAATATATCCCTGTTTGTTTTTATGCTTCCAATGCACTTTCAAAACAATGTTCTGAATGAATGAAAAAAGCATTTATTTATTAAGAGCATGCTATGTTCCAAGCCCAGAATGTACACGTTTGTGTTCGTGTGTGTGTGTGTGTGTGTGTGTGTGTGTGTGTGTGTGTGTGTGTGTAGGGAAGGGGAGGGATTCAAATACAAAAACAAAGACAGTGTCTGTACCCTCAAGGGGCTTATATTCTAATAGGTTATGGTATTATGTCTTGGAAAGTTCTAGAAGAGTGAATGGAGCCATATTGGAGGAGACTGGCATGCCCATTTCCTTAGCAATGGCAGATTCTTTTGGTTATGCATCCAGTATTGGAGAAGGGCTGAGCACAGGGCCCTGCAGGGTTAACATGGAAGGTGAAGCAATAGCCTGAGAGTAAATTGAGGCATGTGGCTGTTTGACCTGACCTGAACTAGTGAAGCTGTCTCTGGTCCCAGTGAGGAGGCCAGAGAGGAGATGATTAAAGAGCCATAGAAAGATGGTGGGTGTTGGGTTCTTATGCCTCACTAGATGGAAGCCCATCATGACAAGGACCTTGTCTTGACTCATTTTTGTTTCTCCCTAGCTTAATGCCCAGCTTGAGCAGAAGGCAGTGAACACGTTTGTTGGATTGAAGTTTGTCTAGAAGGGTGTTAGCCAACACAGCTGAGGGTATTGGGAACACAGCCACGTGACTTGAACAGTCACTATGATATCACAGCATTCATGGCATGGTAGTTGTTAAAGAAGGGTAATATCACTGGGTATGTGTCCAGCAGGGATGGCAAGAGAATAAGCATTTATATAGCACCTACTGCTAGGGACTCTACTTGAGTCCTTTACAAATATCACCTCACTTGATCCTCACAACAATAACCTTGTTAGGGAAGTGCTGCTATTATCACCATTTCACACTTGAGGAAACTGAGGCAAACAGGGTTAAGTGACTTGCCCAGAGTCACACAGCTAGTAAATATCTGAGACCTGATTTTTGAACTCAAATCTTCCTGATTCCAGGCTCAGAGCTCTATCCGCTGGGCTACTAGCTGCCTTGACTGATTTGAAGGGTAGGTATGCTTTGGATAGACTGAGGTTGTGGCATAAGCAATGCTGATTGTGGGGTTGGCATCATCCTACTTAGAAGCAGAACTAGGGACAGGCAAAGGCGGCAGGCCTTTTCTTAGGGCACAAAATGTGAGGGGAATAAGAAGTACTTTTAAAAAAAATTAGTGTTTTTAATACCTGGTGATTTGATGGTTGAGTGGCAGAGCAGATAGACTGCTGGGCCTGGAGTCAGGGAGATTCATCTTCATGACTTCAAATCCAGCCTCAGACACTAACTGGCTATGTGACCCTAAGAAATGTACTGTGTAATACAAAACAGTTTACTGTGCCCATCAAAGCTATGGTCAGGAATTTTTGTGTTCCATTGTATAATCAAGTACCACAAATTGAAGAGAGAATAATGGCAGGATTATGAATGAATAAATGAATGAAAAAGATAGGCGAGGAAGAACTATCTTAACTTTCTTTTTTAACCAAATATCCTTAAAAATTTTTTATTTATAGGGCAACTAGATGGCGCAGTAAATAGAGCACTGACCCTGGAATCAGGAGGACCTGAGTTCAAATTCGGCCTCAGACACACACACACACACACACACACACACACACACACACACACACACTAGCCATGTGACCTTGGGCAAGTCACTTAGCCCCAGCCCTACCTTTCTCCCTCCAAAAAAAAAGGGGGGGGAGTAAAACTTTATTTATTTATTTATTTTTGGAGGGGTAGGCAAGGCAGTTGGGGTTGTCACTTGCCCAAGGTCACATAGCTATTAAGTGATTTGAACTCAGGTCTTTCTGCTTCTCAGACTGGTGCTGTATTCATTGTGCCACCTAGATGCCCCAACCAAATATCTTACTAAGTAGCTGCTAAGTTCTGGTTTAGTTTTTTTTCTTCTAGCTACAGAAGCTAGAAAGTGCTGTCAGCCTTTTAAATTCAAATAAAATGTTTTTCATTTTAATATATTTTCACATCTTGATCTATTGACTCAGTTGGTTAGAGGACAGTGCTGATGAGCAGAGGGACACAGGGTGAACCTTTGGATGGGCTGGCTAGCCTTGCTTGATTCTGGGTGATGGGATTACATAGGCAATACCTGCAGCTGTCTTACAAACATGCATAAGTAGTTAGAGTACTCTGTGAGTGATGTTGTATCAGTTTGACATCTGCCCTTCTGCCGCCAAAAGAGAAGCTGAGAGCAGGTGGCTAGCTTACAGGCCTGGTCAGTGGAGAGCAGGGCCAGAGCAAGGAGGATTAAGGTGGCTATTATAGTGGCAACTGTGACCCTGGTTTCATGGTCCCCTTAGGAGAGCATAACCTATTTATCTCTTTCTCCCCATTGCCAGTAGATTCCTTCCCTCAGCTTGTGAGTCACAGGCTTAAGGTGAAGGGATGAGATTTCAGAATCAATATGGTTCTCATGATAAATTATACTAAGGACTGTTTTGAATTTAGGAAAAGATTATTTGTGTCATTAAGAGGGCTTGGTGGATAGAATGTTGGGCCTGGAGTCAGGAAGATTTGAGTTCAAATCTGCCCTTAGAGATTTACTAGTTGTGTGACCCTAGGCAAGTCACTTAAACTCTGTTTGCCTTATGGAATCCCCTGGAGAAGGAAATGACAAATCATTACTTTTTAAGAAATATATTTGTTTATTTTTCAACATTCACATTTACAAGATTTTGAGTTCCAAATTTTCTTCTCCCTCCCTCCCTTCTTCCCCTCCCCAAGAGAGCAAGCAATCTGATATAGGCTATACATGTACAATCGTATTAAACATATTTCCATTATTAGTCATGTTGTGAAAGAAGAATCAGAACAAAGGGAAAAACCCCACGAAAGAAGAAAAAAAAACAACCAAAAAAAGAAAGTAGTATGCTTTGATCTGCATTCAGATTCCATTGTTCTTTCTCTGGACAATGTGAATAGCATTTTTCATCGTGAATCTTTTGGAATCGTCTTGGATCATTGTATTGCTGGGAAAAGCCTGAATCTATCAAAGTTGATCATCACACAATGTTGTGGTTACTGTGTACAATGTTCTCCTGATTGTACTCACTTCAATCAGCATCAGTTCATATAAGTCTTTCCAGGTTTTTCTGAATTCTTTCTGCTCATCATTTCTTATAGCACAATAGTATTCCATTACAGTCACATACCACAACTTGTTCAGCCTTTCCCCAGCTGATGGGTATCCTCTCAATTTCCAATTCTTTGCCACCACAAAAAGAACCGCTACAAATATTTTTGTACACGTGAATCCTTTCCCCCTTTTTAATGATCTCTTTGAGATACAGATCTAGTGTCACTATATCTTTGCCAAGAAAACCCAGATCAGTATCGGTCAATGGGATAAGGGAGAGTTGGACAGGAGTGAGCAACTTTGCTTTTGATGAACAGTTGTTGTGAGGATCATATAATACTTTAATGTTTGCAAAACACTTCACTTATTTTATGTGAATCATTAGGTAAGTGCCATCTATTATTATCAGTAATACTGAGTGGATTTAAATGAAGTCATATTTGAGGGATAAACCTTCCTGAGGTACTCAATCCAATGAGCAAAATTCATATTGCCCCTCCAGTGTACATAAGTGGTGGGCTGTGCAGCTATTTCTGGGACTACTCAGTAGGTCACTGGAGAGGCTCTCTCTTCCAGATTTGGAGAACTTTCTGCTTGCTTCTTCCCAATATTTGTACTTACCACAGATTCTAAGATCCCATGTGACATCTCTGTAGCACCAAGAAGGCAATCCTTACCCCAGTTTTATTTCATTGACATTAGTTCATAATCCAATCATTATTAAGAGAAAATGTCAGTTGATTTTCTGCATTACTAAGGATGTGAACAAAGAAAACCGCGTAACACAATGCTTTGTGTGTAGGGTAAAGGAGCTGGAATGCTTTCATTGGTGATACAGTTAACAGTCTACAGGGCACATATACATACCAAGGGATAGATACCATCTTATGATTCATTTAAGAAAGAAGAAATGGACTAGCTTTACTGGGAGGTGATCATAAGAGCCCCTACAGCACAATACCAAAAGGGGGAAAAGACAACTTCACAATCCAAAAGGATTATTGCTAATTAAACACCTTTAGAATCTCTTTAAGGAGAAAAAAATGATAAAAGGAAAAAAAGAAAAACAAAACAAATGAAATACCAACCTTCTAAGTCCAATGTTGTCATTTGTGAGTCCATTTTCCCCTAGTCTTTGAGGTTTTGTGTGCCAAAAATTCATCATAAATCTTCATTAAGATGTCAAAATTCCTTATGAAGCCTATGTTCATTTGCATTCCCTTCTGCTCTGATTGACAAAGAGCTCGGTATGCAGCCAACCAACTTGATTTTTGCCCTGGGCTCCATCTTTCTTCTTTTATTAAGACTACTGGTGGGGAGTCAGAAGTCTGGTAAAGGTGGGGGTGGGGTATACACAGACTCTAGGGAGTGGAGAGAGGAGATGACAATCCACTAATGGTATTAACATAGCAAATCGTCATTAGAATATCTCTTTCAGTGGATCCATGATCCCCCTGATCCCCCTGAGTGCTCCCTTTCCATGGCTCTTCACTTTGTGTGATTTATCTGTGCCCATGTCTTCCCATAAAACCATCATGGTATCATTACCTAGGGGTAAGAACTCAAAAATAAGAGGCGCCATTTATGTATGAGATGTGCAGATCACTTTTACAATTATTGAAAGGCAGCTAGCCAGGTGGTATTGTATATAGAGTGCTGGACCTGGAGTCAAGATCAGAGTTCAAATCAAGGCTCAGATATTTAGTAGCTGTGGGCCCTCTGCCATTTACCATTTGCTTTGGTTTCCTCATCTATAAAAAAAAATGGAGATAATAATAATCATAACACTTACCTCCTGGGGTCGTTGTGGAGCTTAAATGACATAATCGTAAAGTGCCTGCACATGTTAAGTGTTATAGCAACATTATTATCATTCTTAATTATCTCCTTCTATCCTCACAATAACCCTGGGAGGTAAGCTCTATTATTACCTTCATTTGACAGACGAGGAAACTGAGCCTAAGCAAGGTTAAATCATCCAGTAAGCAAAATCTAATTAAATCATAGCTACTTGAAAATGTACATGAAGATGGTGGGAAGTTAATTTTATTATTTAGTCAGAAAAGACTGGGGTTGGTTTCTTTTTTTTTCTGGCCTTACACCATGGACCTATAACTATTAATCCACCGGCATTTCTTAAATGTCTGTTCTGTCTGAGATCGGGATATTCCCTCAAAGCAGTGACTATGTGCTTGACTACTTAAGACTCTCCCTGTCCTCTCCCCACCCCCACCATTCCTCATCCATCCTAGAACTGTGCAGTGACTGGGGATACTTCTAAATAAATATTTAGTGAGTGGCTCCATGGATGTTATTCAGTCAGCTACCTGGAACTCTGGAGGAAGTATCCAGAGAAATTTCATTTGGATTGTTTAAATATTCTAAGTGGGGGAAACTGGGCAGGGGGAATCTCATCCTGTGTGTGAAATCCAATCCTTCAGTCATGCATTACTTGGAATCTGGGACTTTACCAATTTACCAGTAGCTAACTGTGCAGGTGAGTTGATAAGAACGCCCTAGACTTGGAGAGCTGTTTAGATGCTCTGCAAATGTGGGGGGCTTTTTGTTTGTTTTTTTCTTTTTGGAGGGGGGGAAGGTAGGACAATTGGGGTTGACTTGCCCAAAGTCACATGGCTAGGTATTTGTATGTATGTGTATTAAGTGTCTGAGGCCAGGTTGCAAATGTGTTTTGAAATACTTCATCTTGTTGGCCAGTACTTAACACAGGGCCTGGCACACAGTAGGAGCTTAATAAATGCTTGTTCTCTTTCCCTTCTCCCTCCCTTCCTTTCAAGTCATTGGTTTTATTGGCTTAGAGTTGGGAAATGACTTCTCCAAGGTGAATAGGGGAACTGTGATTCAAACTGTTCTGATTCCAAAGCTAGAGTGTCTAGCACATCATGGTGTTTAACCTGGCCACAATGGATAGAGCATTGGTCCTGAAGTCTGGAGAACCTGAGTTCAAATTTGGTCTCAGATGCCTATTAACTGTGTGACCCTGGGCAAGTCACTTAACTGCTGTCTGTCTCAGTTTTCTCATCTGTAAAGTGAGTTAGAGAAGGAAATGGCAAATCACTCCAGTACCTTTGCCAAGAAAACCCCAAAAGGGGTCAAGAGTCAGACATGATTGGATAACAACAACAACAGTTTATATGTGGCCCCAGTGGAGTTTAACAAAGTAGAAATCCCTATTTAAGTATCATGTTTGTTTGTTTGCTTCAAACAAGGATAGGGCAGAATGTTCAGATTCTAACTCTTTTTAAAAGAACAAAACAATATTGTATTAGGTAGTTTAAATGACCCTGGCGTTTAAGCTTTGCTTATCCTTCATGTTCCAGATTTCTAGTTTAACTGAGAATATACATTGATACATCAAGGACCAGGATTTCATTAATCTCCCTTTCTCTCTCTCTGAAGAGCTCCCAGAAATAAAACCAGATCAAAGACCCAAGACTGGAAGGCACCTAAGTGGTCATTTAGGTCTAAACTACTCATTTACTCTTTTTTTTTTTTTAGAGGCAAATTTTTGAGGTTAAATAACTTGCCCAGGTCACATAGCTAGTAAGTGTCCAAAGTCAAATTTGAACTCAGGACTTCCTGAGTCCAGGGCTGTTGGTCTAGCCACCAAACTGCCTAGTTGCACCACAATCATTTATTTGGTCTTAAAGAATTGTCTGAGCATAAGAGAGATACTATGATTTATTCATGGCTCTATCACTAATTCACTTCAGAGAAAGTATTTGAACACAGGTCTCTTCCTGACTTTAGGTTCAATGCTCTGTACATTAGTTCATAATACTATCTGAGAATGGGCTTACAGAAAATAATTATTAATTACACAAGCAAGTATTTAATTTTTAATAACGAAATTGATTTTTCTTTCATTATTTCTGAGCATTATAGATTTAGAGCCAGAAGGGATCTTACTTAGAAACCATCTAGTGTGGCGACTTCATTTTTATATTCGTTTTTTTTTTTTTAAGCAATTGGGGTTAAGTAACTTGCTCAAGGTTACACGGCTAGTCATTATTTATGTGTGGGTGCTCATTTTCTGAGGCCAGATTTGATCTTGGGTCATCCCAACTCCGAGGCCGGCGCTCTTACTCACTGCGCCACCTAGCCGCCCCTTTTAGGGCAATTGGGGTTAAGTAACTTGCCCAAGGTCACACGGCTAGGTTTTTGTTTGTGTGGGTTAAGTGTCTGAGGCCAGATCCGAACTCAGGTCCTTCTGACTCCAGGGCCGGCGCTCTACTCACTGCGCCATCTATCCGGACTTCATTTTTATAGATGAGGAACTGAGTCCCAAAGAGGGAAGTGACTTGTCCACTGTGATACAGTTAGTAAGGAGAGTCAGGATTTGAATCTGGGTCTTCTACTTTATAGTCAGTCCAGCATGCTTTCCATACTGACTCGTTTATTTCTCATGGAAGATACAGGTAATCAAAGGCCATCATTAAGAGTGATAGACTGAATGGGTCAAGCAATGTTTGTATTATTTGTTAATATGTTACTGAAGCTTAAAAAAAAGTCATCACTTTCTCATAGTTCACCCACAGAAACTTCCCTTGCAATGAAGAAATAATTAAGCAAGATCAATGGTCTGACGGTGTATAAAACACTCCACAGATGGGGGCTTGTTCATTGTCTTGGTCTTGGACCCAGATTGGCCATCACTGTTCTCCCTTTGGTGTTTCCCTTTGAGACTTTTTTCCATTACCATTATTGTAACAATCGTGTGCATTCTCCCATTTCTGATATCTCTTTCTGACTCTCAACTTTTCCCATCTTTCCTTCAAACTCTCCCATTTGCCCAATGTCATTTCACTATTTCTCTTTAAATGGTTGTGGTCATTTATGTTCTTCTCCCAGTCCTCTCTTTACATTAGTTCAGATGAAGTAGAGTAATCATTTCTTAATGGTTATTAGATGATATTGAACCACAGTGTGTTCAAATGCATTAATTTCATGTCACATTTCAGTTTTCTGACTTAAAATAGTACTGCCTAAATGTAATTTGCTTCTTATCTGTGTTGCCTATGGGAAAACCTCTTTTCCTTTTCCCTGGCCTTATAGTTGAAAAAATCAATACAACCAGTATTTAGAGCCAAAAAGCATAAGTTTCTTATGGTAGGTGCTTTCTTTGGGGGATTTCTGAGGGAGGGTAGGAGGGAGATGTGTGTGCTGGTCTTAATGATGATAGGTATTGATTAAGATTAGATTTTTGTCCTTGCTTTTAAGGAGTTTAGCTATCTCATGGAGGAGATAATAAGACTATTAAACATAAACGGTATAAATGTGTTTGGATAGAGCATCTATAAAATGAATACACATGGTTACATGGCAACATCTTTCTTTTGCTTTGAATTCCCTTTCTCCTATTATTTACCATCCTATCATAGCTTGGCTTGTATTTCCTGCTTTTAGGGGTATTTACTGATTGGTGTGGTCTTGTCCTACTAAATATATGGGGACAAGGGACAAGTCACCAAGCCATTTGGCTCATTTTGTATAGTCTGAGTCATTAATGGACAATTCATTTCAACAAACCCTGCTTTGTCTGAAGCATTTTTCTATGAAAGATGGAGGCTTTGACTTTAATTAAAACCTCCAATTTTAATAAATACTTATTCAATGAATAAGTGTAATTTAGAGCTGAAGAAGTTGATGAGGCAAAATTAATATTGATTGGTTGGAGGATATGTTGTGGTAAAGATTATATGTTGTAGGATGAGGTGGCCCCTTTCCTAGTCCTAGCTGACCCCTGGGTTTCAAGTCCTTCATTCCATTCCCTCCTACTTCCTTTGATCATCCCCTCTCTGCCCTTAATTTACAACTTCTTATCTACTCTGTCTCCTTCCCTGTTGCCTACAAACAGACCCAAATCTCTCCCATCCTTAAAAATAACTTTCACTTGCTGTCAAGATATTGTATTCTATCTCTTTTCCTTTTCACAGACAGAATCTCAGAGAAAAAAAGGTCAGACTCTGCTTTTTCACCTCCCACCCTGCTTCTCATTCCCTTACAATTTGATTTCTGTTCCTACCAAATGAAACTGAAGAGTTACCAATGATCTTTTTTGTTGAGAAATCCCATGGCCTTCTCTTAATCCATCTTCTTTAGGATAACTCTATAGCATTTGATTCTATTGACCACCCCCTTCCTTTGGGAAACTCTCTCATCTAGGTTTTCTCAACTGCTGTTTTGGTTTCTTTCCTCTCTATCCAATACATCATTCTAATTCTAAGTCTCACTGGCTAGAAAATTATCTGTCTCCCACCCTTCCCCAAGGCTCTGTCCTAGGCCATCTTCTCTCTAATCTCTCTGTGATCTCATCTGCTTCCATTGATTTATTTTTTTTTTATCTCTGTTTCCGTCCAGCCCTCCTCTCTCTTCTGAGTTTCAGCCTATCATCTCTAACTTCTTGCTGGACATCTCCTCCCATAAGCATCTCAAACTCTACAGGCCCCTAAGCAGAAAACAGCTTTTCTCCTAAATGACCCTTTCTGTACCTTCCCCCTTCCCCCTTCCCCCAATTTCTGTCAAGGGTACTAACATCCTTCTAAGTTCACAGCCAGAATCATTCTCAACCTCTCTTCACTCTCCCTTACTGTCTTGTCTTGTCCAATTAATGGCCAAATGTGGTTGATTCCATCTCCATCTTGCTCTTCTGTCCCCTTCTCTTTGTTCATGCCACAATAACTCTAGTTGAGATCCTGATCACCTCTTCCCTGGACTTTGGCAAATCTCCTAATTGGCACTCTCTGCCTGAAATCTCTCTTCACCAATCCATCCTCCTCCTTACTGCTACAACAGTGAAACTTATACTAAAGTACATGTTACTCCCCTTCCCAAGAGCTTTAGTGACTCCTTCTTGCCTCTAGGAAAACACCGTTTGGAAGGTAAAGTCCTTTACAATTTGGCTGCAGCTTGTCTTTCAAGATTGGTTATGCATACTCTTCCTCCTGACTTCAGCCAAACTGGTGTCCTTGTTGATTATGGCTTATTACATTGTCTTCTACTTCTGAGTGTGTCCATAGGCTGCTCCTCATCACTGAGACGCTCTCCCTCCTAACCACATGTTGGAATTCCTAGTTCCCTTCAAGGTTCAGTTCAAAAAGCTCCTTCAAAAAGCTATTGCTGATTTCCTTCATCATTTGCCATTATATATCCCTTGGCTTACTTGTCTGGATATGGGGTATCCCTCCCAGTCCCTAATTCTTTATTATTGTATTCCCCCCAAAGATAGCACATAGTAGATACATAATATTTGCTTATTTATGGCTAGAATGACTGTTATAGTGTAGCAAAGAGAGTGCAGACCTGCCTTTAGCTGGCTTTTGGGCCAAGGCAATTGACTACTCTGAGCCTCAGTTTCCTCACCTGTAAATTGACCCAGTAGAACTTCTAGTACTTGAAAGCAGGGGCTGTTTTCATCTATGTCTTTGTTCCTCCAGCACCTGGCAGAATGCCTTGTATATGTGGACAAGTTGAATTGAGGTTAGATCTGGTTAGGTCTGGAAGGGTGCCTTCCACCTTCAGCTTTCTGTTGATATAGATTCATGCTGGAAGAGGTGGTTTTAATTGTACTTTGAAGAAAAGGAAGAATGTTTTCTTTTAAGTGTATTTTTCCATATCTTAAAAATGACAAATACTTTTTTCTAGAACCTTAAGTAAGGGACTGAGAAGAGATTAATGATTTATGGAGATAATGTTGAGTTAAAATAGACATTTCATAACCTGTTAAATATTTTATTGAGTTTACCATCAAGCAGGGAGTCAGTTTTGAATTCCACTTTCTGTACTAGCCTCATTTTCCTGTAGGCTGCTAAGCCTTTCTTGGGATTGAGCTGGTCAAGTGGTTTTGTTGACATTGTTAATAGCTGAGGCCATTGTGGGTTGGCTGTTGTCAGTACAGTTCAGCAGACATTAAGCACCTACTACATGCAAGGCATGTTTTATGAGTTACCTCTAATTAACATTCAGAAATTTCTGAAATGAAACCCTTACTTATCTTTTGCTTTGTCCTACCATATGCCTTAAACCTGCTAAAAGGAATTCTGAAAAACCTTGTCTGTCTTTTGGATGGCTTGGAAAATGTGGTGTAAAGTGCTCTTCTTTATATCTGTAGTTTTCTTTTTCTTTCTTTTCTCTCCTTCCTTCCTTCCTTTCTCTTTCTTTCTTTCTTTCTTTCTTTCTTTCTTTCTTTCTTTCTTTCTTTCTTTCTTTCTTTCTTTCTTTCTTTCTTTCTTTCTTGAATGGAATTCTTCTTATTGCATTTTTTTAGCTTTGAAAAAAAAATTTCCTGAAGCTCATCTCATCTTAGATTGGGTTATTAGCACAGTGTCATAATTGGCCACATATTTTCCCCTGATTAAGTTGCATTTCAATTCCTGGTCCCATTTAAAAAATCTTGAATTAGGTCTAGTGAGCATCAATGCAGAACTGTCACCCTCTTTCAGCTGAGGTCAATTAGCAGCTAGCATACACTGTTTCTTTATTTTGGAAAGGTTTTTCTTGGGCAAAGACTTCGTTCTTTTAACCAGATCCTGCTTTTCATCTGTTTTTGATGGCAAAAGACCATATTTCCCAGCCATTTGCAAACAGCGACTGTCTGGCAGGATTTCCTGGATACACGGCCAGTTACAATTGTTAAGGCCAACTTTCTGAACTTCTATGATTAGCCTAGTTATTTGTACTGTTGTTTTCTTCCATGGGAACTAATCAGCTTATCATTTGGAGAAAAGAAAAAGGGTCCAAGAATAACCTGTCTGCTAATTGAAACTGTTGCCTTCGTCCTTCTTCTATTGATTTCACTAAATTGGAACCAAGTTTGTCTTCATCATAATGTAATGAAGAATAAAAATCTGAAAATGATGACAAGTCTCACTAATGAATTTTTCCAAAGAGTTGATCTTGGAAGCTACACATTTGAAAGACATTACTTGAGAGGTTCCAAGGAAGGTTGTAAATTGGCACTCACAGGAAAGTGTCAAGAAATCCTGGAGTAATCAGTGAAAAAAAATCTTTTCATGCCAATAGATTACTTTCAGAGACACCCTTGTGGAACTGGCAAAGATTAACAAAAACACTTTCAAGCATTAAAAAATGAGTTAACCTTTTTATTATTTGTGAACCCCGAGGCTACAGCTATAGGAAAAAATTCCAATTTCTTTATGTTTCCAAGAACATTTCTGGTTTATTTATTTATATATACATTTCAGTTTCCTAGATGGCAGCATGAAAATAATGTAAGACCCAAGGGAAGCAGGATGAGGTCATTGAAGGGATCTGAGATTTGGAGGCATAGTGCCTTTGTTCAAATCTTTGCCCTGTTCCTTATTATCTGTTTGACCTTTGGTAAATCTCTTGACCTCTCTGGGCCTCAGTTTCCTCATTTGTAAACTCATTTCTTGTTGTGAGTAAGGTATGAGAATAAACCATGCTATGCACACTGAGGGCTTATGTAATTATTGTGATTTTCTTGAAAATGAGAAAAAACATCAGATGTTATAACCTGATGTTTCATTTTGAAAATAAGGCAATTTGTCAAATTTCTTTTCCTTTGCATAACTACTGACCCCTTGCCACTGGGCCACTTAGCCTTGCTTAGGATCGTAGAATCAGGGATATGGGGATATGGAATAGACCTGAGATTTTAATTAATAAAGAGAATTCCTGGGTGAGAAAACTCGTTTTGCCATTGCAAGTCAGCATTTAGATGTTGCAATGGGTAGAGTGCTAGGCCTGGAGTCAGGAAAAACTGAGTTCAAATTTAGGCTCAGCTACTAGCTGTGTAATCTCAGGCAAATCACTCGACCTATTTTCCTCTGTTTCCTCAAATATAAAATAAGAATTATCATAATAGTACAAATGAGATGATATTCATAAAGGGCTTACTATATAGTCTGTCACATAGTAGGCACTATGCTTATTCTCTCTCACCTGGGGTTATGAGTATAAAATGAGATATTTGCAAAGGGCCAAGTACAGTGCTTGGCACATAGTAGTGCTACAGAAATGCTAGGTATTATTCTCATTAAGATCATTGTAGTTATCTTAGAGTTACCTAGAACACATGTTATTCACCCTTCATTTTCAAAGAGAATCAGTGACATCCCAAGGTGATAGCTTGACTTGCACATAGAGGTTGAAAGACCTGCAGCTACTGTGTTTAAGAGGCAGATTTTGAACCCTGGATGGCTTGTTACCTACTGTGCCATGTTGCCTCTCACATTTATAAGACACCTTGAAAGCTATTTAGTCTAACTATTTTGTTTTTCATATGAAAAACAGGCCAGAGAGATTAAAGCAACTTGAAGAAAGCCATGCAAAGGTCCAATCTGATAGAGCTGGGGTTTGAACATCGGTCCTCTGCTTCCAAGTCCAGGACTCTGATTAAATAAATGGGGAACGTATTGGACTGACAGACATAAATTTGGGATTTCTTTGCAATGACATATTTCGGAAATAGTGTCAGTATTGCTGGCTGAGTTTGGAAAATCCATATATTTGACTGCCCCTCAGAAAAGAAACAGATTTTAAAATGCCTGTTTTCTAAAGAGGCAATGTATGCTGAGTACAAACTAGTGATGCCCAGACCCAGTGTTAACATCCAACAACTTATGACCATCTCAAAATGTCAGAATTACAAATGGGTTGGATTTTACTTTTATTAGGCTCAGAAGTAACTACCTATGAGGGTACTTCATAGAGGCTGGCATCCAAAATGTCACCTACATTTTTCTAAGGAAATGACACAAGAAATTGCCCCCTATTTTTTTTTCAGGCTGGAACAATATCAGAAGCATTTGTCCCCCTTATTATTGAGTTTTCATTTTTCTGAATGGGAGTGGGAGGAAGCTTGGCTACTGGGAGGTAAAGGAGAAAAAAGTGAGAGGGACTTGGCCGTTTTTATTTGGGTCTTTTAGCAGGCTGGTCCTTTGCCGTGAATGCAAAGGCCATGGCTAAAAGAAGGTGTTGTTATCTGGTGGAGTGAAGGCCCACTTCAGATCCTAGAATGGCTGTCAAATCCCACCTTCTCTTTTTGAAGCCTAGAGTTTGAATCACATTCTTTCAGAAACTCAATGAGATAGGAGTGCCTCTCAGAATTCAGCCACCTCTCTCTCCCCAGCTGCGATTGGACAGAAGAATGGGAATCTCTGGGTAGTTTGCTGCTGACAAGCCATCCATGAAGAGCCCAGACCCTTGATCACTGTGGGATGGCTTTAGGAGTGGGTGGTAGGAGGGAATGAGGCAGAATTTATGCATATTAAAAATGGTGGAGGGAAGGAAGAGTACCTGAATTTCTATGTCTCTTTGGACAAAAGTCTTACAGAAATTTAAGAGCATAATCTTAAGCAAAATTCTCTTAAAAAAAAAAAAGAGAATCTTAAATGTTTACTTCTTTTCTCAAGGATCAGAGCATTTCTTTTTCATTTTGACACCAAAAAGAGAAAATGAATGAAAAAAGATTTATCATCCACAAAATTACTTTGGAACATGCAGTCTTCAGGCTCTGTTCCTTCCTTCTTTGATTCCTCCGATGAAAAGAGTTCCTTCTGGTGACCTGACATGCTGCTGAGAAACAGAGATAATAATCTATATTTATCTGGAGAGCTTTGCCTGTGTGGCTGGCCTGCTTTGCTCTGGGGTCCAATCGAGCAAGGTTTATTGTGACTATTGCAAACATAGGTTTTGGTGTCAGAGACTAAGAGAACAAACTTTTTTTTTCTTCTACAACTGGGCAGTGAAGGAATTAGAAATGAAACATTTCTAATTAAATATAGAGATATATTACTTTGTGGAAAGCTTAATATGAAAGACCTACTTTTATAAAACAGATAAATAAGTGGGTACATCCTGAAACTATGTATTTAAAGTTGGGGGAAACTGAAGGGCAGTCTATTCTTTCCTCCCTCCTTCCCCCTCCCTAAAGAAACTGAGGCCTGCAGCAGTTAAGTGAGGTTATAAACAGGAAATAGCAGGACTGGCATTCAAACTAAGGTCTTCTGATGTTCTTCATTTTAATTTGATTTTTTTTTTACATTATCTTTTGAAAGTGCTATATTTATGTAAAGAATGAAATCTTCAAATACTCATGAGGAGAATTATTATCTCTATTTTTATAGTGGGAGAAACCAAGGCACAGATTGGTTTGATTTTCTTCTTGCTGAGGAAACCTGGTTTCAGTTGAACCCTTGTCTTAGGGAGGAGGTCTGAGAGTACCTGAGAGTAAAGAGCTATTATATAGCTTATAGCCGCTGATAACAGATATGGGACACTCATTCCTATTTTTTTTTTAAAGCAATTGGGGTTAAGTAACTTGCTCAAGGTTACATGGCCAGTCATTATTTATGTGTGGGTGCTCATTTTCTAAGGCTGGATCCGATCCTGGGTCATCCCAGCTCCGAGGTCGGTGCTCTTAGTCACTGTGCCGCCTAGCCCCCCTTTATTCCTATTTTTCTAAATGATTTTTTGCTATTATGATGTACGAGTATGTGGTTTTCTTTTGTGATTTTAGAATTTAAAACCCTGGCACATAATGTTTATTAACTGGTTGGTACAAGGCTTTTGATCTGTTTTGTAGATTACTGATGAAATGAGGTTTAAAAAAAATTCAGTTCTTTCTTTCTTTCTTGGTTCTAAAACTTTCGGCATGTCTTTTGTTTTTAAATCACTTCCCTTGCCCAGCATAGCTTTCTCTCTTCCAGAAAGTCTTACGTCATATGCAAAAAAAAGAGAGAGAAAAAACATTAACAGCAAATTTAACACACCTATTTAGTCTGACATTGTATCCACGGTGCCCACCAAAGAGGGGAAGGGCAAATGGGGTAATTTAAAAAACTTTAAGAACGAATATTGGAAAATTAATGAAAAATTGTATTGACAATTTTTGTTATAAGGAATGGTTCTCCGGAAGAAATTTAGGTGACATAAAAATAAAACTTATCAATAAAAATCTATTTTAAAATAAATTTTAGACAAGTCACAAGCCCTAATCTAGAATATAAGGTCTACTGTACTTTAGGGGAGGAGGGGGAAGGTTTTTTTGGATGAAAAAATAAAATCATTTTGGGGTCCAGTTCAGCACTGCCAAGTATGTTGCTGTTGTCATTTGTAATAAAATCTAAATTCTCTTGTTTTTCAAGGACAGAGGGCTATAGATAATACACTGTTGCTATTTTTTGTAAGTTATAAATGTAGGGACAGTAAAGTTGGGGTTATGAGGAGGATTTGTGGTCCTAGAACATATTCTTTACCTAGCCAAGATCTTATTTGAAGCTTCCAGGCTCATTTTTTTCCCCAGAGAGAAGAACACTCCATCAGAGCGATAAATTCCTTAAGGCCTTTGTGTTATCAGTTGGAAAGGCTGTCTGGGTAGTGCAGGAAACTGATAGCTTGTCATTGGGAAACCCATAGAACAACTGCGCCGCACACTTGTAGGAACAGATTCCAGAGTTTCTACAAGGACACTGTCCTTTTCTGAAGCAGTATGACTTAGGAACGGGCATGGGGGAAGGGGGAAGGAGGCCCAAGCTTTTAGTTTCAATTTATTTACTAAAAATTAGATTTTATTCAGAATTCTGGAGCCATAGAACTAAAGGGACATCAGGGTGGTAGAGTAGAAAAATGACTGATGCTGAAGCCAAAGGAACTGGGTTTGAATCCCACTGCCTGGGTGATCTTGGAAAGTCATTTAACCTCTTCTGGTCTCAGATTTTCTTATGAATATAATGAGGTGGGGGTGGGGTGGGGTGGATTATTGGCCTCTGAGGTGCTTTCCAGCTCTCAATCTCTGATCTGGCTCAGCTTCCTACATTCAGTCTATGGATGAATAGCTTGCCGGTCCTTTCCGATTCAAAATGGAACTTAATTAGAGAGGATTACTAAGAAAGCTTATTTAAAGTCCTTCACTGATGGCTTGATCACAACAGGGGCAAATGTTGCCTTTTTTTTTTTAAAGGAGAATACTAATATAAACCATGTTTTAAATAAATTAAATAAAATAAGTGACAGTCTTGGACCTGATCTCAGAGATGCCCTGTCCCACAGACCCATATTTTTCTTTTTTCCTTTTTTTTAGATGAATCCTGCTTCCAATTGTTTCCTCGAAAAAATGAACAAATGTAGAGAAAGAAAAAGTTTCTTATATTTAATGTTTCAAATAGCATCATGAGAGACCTCATCCATCATACAAATACTTTAAAACTAAAATATACTGTATATATTTTCACACACACAAGTTTCCCACAACAATGTTTCATATAATGGTTTCCTTTCAATGACTCCAACCCCTCCCTTTCTCAAGAATTGGGATTGCATCCAAACGCTAAAGGTTAAGTTATCAATAGAACTCAAAGGATGTTTTGTTTCCATTTGTATCACTAGTTTAATGTTTTTTAAGTCTATAGCATATACTGACAATGGAATCAGTCAATTACAGGGAAGACATTCTCAAAAGTTCTCTTCCCAGCAGTGAACAATGTTGAAAGTAATTCAGGAAAAAAAGAGCAATTCTTTTCACTGAGAGAAATTATTTTAATTAGTGGCTCCCATAGTATAATAAATAGCTAAACAATTCTGAAACATCTCCACTTTAGGACAAGTAATTAACAGTGAACTTCAGATAGGAAAAATAGGGCCTAGGGTGTAATCAATTAAATGCAAATAATTACATCGTAACCTCCTTGTTAAAATTTCATGATACATTAAGAATAAGAGAAAAAACAAGTGTCTTGCATGTTAGTAGGGCAGATGCAGACGGGGAGGTCATTCTGGAATCATGGAGGAGTTTGGCTTCATTGCTGTATTTTCATCCTCTGGAAAAGAGTAAAAATGAATAATTGAGATTTTAAAAATATCAAAACAAACCCAGGTAGTATTTATATAGTGCCAGGAACTAGGTTAAGCTCCTTACAAATATTATCTTATTTGATTCTTAAAATAGCCCTGGGAGGTAGGTGTTTTATGATATCTATTTTATAGTTAAAGAAACTGAGGCAAAAAGAGAATTAAGTGGCTTGCCCTGTGGTCACACAGGGGCTAGTGTCTAAGGCTGAATCTGAACTCAGATCTTGCTGACTTCAGGCCAGCAATCTATCCACTGTGGTACTTCCTAGCAGCTTCTTTGGTATTTTGTTGTTCAATGGTTTTTCAATTGTGTCGGACTCTTTGTGACCCCATTTGCAATTTTCTTGGCAAAGATAATGGACTGGTTTGCCATTTCTTTCTCCAGCTCATTTTACACATGAGGAAACTGAGGCAAGCAGGGTTAAGTGACTTGCCCAGGGTCACACAGTTGTCTGAGAACAAATTTGAACTCAAGAAGTGAATTTTCCTTCTATCCACTGTACCACATATCTCCCCCTCCCCCCTTTTAATATATGAATGTTGCAAAATAATGGAGTAGTTGAGTGAATGAGTTTGAGATGTCCCAATTTGGGCTTTCTAGCTATTTCACAAGGGACTGGAATTTTGAAGATCTCTGAAACAAACTGCCTAAATGAGGTCACCAAGTTTCTCTTCCCTTCTTGTCTGTTGTTTTGTCTCATCAGTTAGAGCAGGCATGGACTTAGGCAGGTCTGTGATATTTGGAAGAAAAGTCATTGACCACCACCAATCTGATGTTCACTTTGAATGAGTGATCACAAGGACTCCGGAACTTACTAAAGTTAGAAAGACAGATCTAGCAGCTGTGTTAATTGCCTGGTGCTCTATGCACACCAGTTGTTTCAAGGGTATCGAGAGGAGCCACCCAGAGTGCTTTGCAACAGCTGTAAACATGGGCCAAAGGGAGCTAAGTTTATTGTGAGTGCCAACAAGTATTTTGAGAGCACACTAAGAATAGATAGAAACAAGTTGTTGCATTTCTGAGCTATGGGAGTTTAAAAGCTTCTAGGTAAAAAAAAAACAGTTTAAAAAAACATTTAATCTCTGTCTTTGAGATAAGGAAGCTTAACTTTTAACAAGCTTATTTTCTAGGACTTGGATGTTTTTGTGCAAAGCTTTGAAAGCAGGGGAATATTGATGCTTATACCCTTTTTATATTCCTATCCTGCTATTACACAGTATAGTTTGCCCACAGTCTGTCTCCACCAATTGTTCATTTATTGTTCATTCTGAGAAGTTGGTTATGTAAACAGAGACCATGATTGCCAAAAATTTCACCAAAAAAAGTTCTGGAAGTCTTAATAATCATAATTTTGAAATGCTGCAGTTTTTGGATAACTTATTAGCAGCTAACTTGTAGCAAGAAACCCTGACCTGAGACACAATCAATTCTATATAAATAATTCCATTATGAACCCTTGCTAAAGCTTCATGGGAGTTTCATGATACATTAGTGAATGAAAAATTAAATGTCATACACTTGATGCCTTTATACGCAGACTGAGGCGATACATTGGTGTATAGGCTCATATGTCAAGAGTTAGAAGGAAGCTTGGAGACAGGTGACTAGGAGGCACCACAGAGGCCCGCCAAGGTCCAGGAAGATTAAATAACTTGCGTAGTAGGAGAGCTGGGGTTTGAACTCATGTCCTTTGACTCGAAAGCTAGACGTCTTTCCATTATACTGTGCTATCTTCTTCTTAATAAGGAACAGATAAGACATGGGTCCTATACTTATGAAACTCAAAATTCCATGGCACAAATAAATATAATACAAAATAACTGGTGATGTGTAACATCACCAGTTGTGGTTCTGAGGATTCAGAGTAACTTGAACTCAAAGGATGAAAAGTATTGGGTAGTTCCTTCTTTTTTTAAAGAAAATAATTGGTCATATTCATGCATAATATTGTTTGTAGTAAATTTCTTTTTAAAAAGGAAATAAAAGTAGCATTATTATGTTTAGTATGGCAGGGCTAATGGTCTGTTTCTATCCCCAAGGAAGAAGGCAATCTATTTGCAAAGAAATTTTTTTAAATCCCCTATTTTTCTACCCATATCATTTAATGACCCAGAATGTTCTAGATTGCCCTCATGGCCAGCCAGCTACTTTCACCAGATGTAATCTAACTTAATGCTCCCTGAAGGTTGTGCTCTACAGCAGAGATAAGCCTGCTACAGATGTTTTGTGGACTCTGAGGGGTGGGGGTGGAGATCAAGGGAGGTTAACTGGAAGAAGGGACCTTTGAGTGGGATTGGGAAGGAAGAAGGGAAGAAGCAAAGAGTGGGAGAGAGTACACTCGGCATAGGGAGCCGATATGAGTTCATTTATCCAAAGTTTCAAGCTCTTATGTTTTAGCAAGTTCTGTGTAAGGGTGTCCCCTCTTTCCTCATTACCCTCAAACACTCTTTTCCCTCAGGAAGAAAGACTCAAAACTGAGTACTTAGCGATCAGGTTCTGTACGAAACTGCTGAATGATGATGCTACTAAAAGAAACACTGAAATTAGAAAGAGGAGGGGATTTAGGAAGAAGGATGTTTTGATTATGTTGAATGAACATCTGCTGGTGTTCATCAGGATGGAGATGTCTATCCTGTCCAGGACTTGGAGATGTAGGTCTGCAGCTCAGAAGAGAGGTCAGGACTGGAGATAGAGATCAGGTATGATCACCTACATAGTGGTCTTGGTTGAAGCTGTAGGTGAATGACATTGTGAAGAGAGGGAGGAAGGGGGAAGGTAAGAGATGCCTTCAAGAATTGAAGGCCAAGGGGGGAGGCTAGATGGCACAGTGAATACAGCACTGGCCCTGGTGTCAGGAGAACCTGAGTTGAAATCCAGCCTCAGACACTTAACACCAAACTAGCCATTTGACCTTGGGCAAGTCACTTAACCCCAATTGCTCTACCTTCCCCCCTCCAAAAAAAAAAAAAAAAGGCAAAAAAAAAAAAAGAAGAATTGAAGGCCAAGGATTTTGCCCTTTCTGGATAAGGCACCTTAAAGGTTTAGGGAAAGACTGAGCCAGTAAAAGAGAGAGCAAAGAGCATTTAGGAAGGTAGCAGGAGAAAAAGGCTAATGGTCATGTCTCTCCAAGACTGGAGAGAATAGCTATAAGATAGGAGACCTTACCAAGGTTAATCACTACACACTAGGTCTGCATGCATTCTCTTACTCTGCTTCATAGTCATGGTGGCATTCTGATAAGGGGAATGAAGTAAGGTATAGTGGAAAGTGATTTCTCCCACCACCCCCAACTCTTTTTGGTGTCCACAATTGTTTCTAGCTGTTTTCTCTGATCACTGAATATTTTTCAGCCTAAGGCTTCCCGAATGGGGGACTACCTTATCTTAATATCCTTTTTGGCTCCACAGAGAAAAAAGGCAGAATTTGAGGAAATGTTTTGAGCCAAAATAAGAAACAACAGTCAGAGTATGGGTACCCTTACATCATTTCTTCTGTTTGTAATGTTAGAATTTCCTTCTCAACAGTGTTTCATTTTAATCAGTTAATCTGTATGTCTGACTATATGAACATTTATCCTTTGTAAGTAGTTAAAATATCTGCAGAATTTTAACCCAATTGAGGTTTATGTATTTGTACATGTATATATGTGCGATATCAATTTGAATGTTATTTTTTAAAAAGTCTTTATTTGATCATTAGCAAATTAGAAATGATGCAATTATTATTTTGCCAGACAGGCAAGGCCCACCATTCAGAGGAACAGTTACAGTTATTGCTGGTGTTGTTGTTCTGCTGTGACCCTTTTGGGGTTTTCTTGGCAAGGATGCTAGAGTGATTTGCCATTTCCTTCTCCAGGAAATTTTACAGATGAAGAAACTGAGGCAAGCAGGGTTAAGTGACTTGTCCAGAGTCATGCAGCTAGTAAGTGTCAGAGGCTGGATTTGAACTCAGCTCGTTCTTTCTCTAGGCTCAGTGCTCTATCCACTGTGCCACCTATCGAGAGATAGTTTAAAATCATAGCTCTTCCAAAGTGGAGTTCCTTTTCACAACTATGAAAGACACCTAAGAAGAAGTTTTGTTGATGTCTTTTGCTTTTCTATCACAGTCATTTCCAGATGTATCTGACCTCCAGACCATCAAATCAGAATAACAATAGCAATATTAAAGGACTAGCTTTAAGATTTGCAAAACACTTTACAAATATTATCACATTTTATCCTCCTAAACACCCTGGGTAGTAGGTACTGTTAGCATCAGTTTACAGAAGCAGAAACTACATTTCAGAGAAATTAAGTGACTAGTCCAGGCTTACCTAGCTAATAAATGTTTAAGGCTAGACTTGAACTTAGGTTCTCCTGACTCCAGGTCTAGCACTCTAGTCACTGTGCCATGATAAATGTAATAGTCTGTGTATGACAGGGTATGTAAGATTCCATGACTATAGCTCTCCTCATCCCCCAAATGAAGGGAGGTAGGTTTTATTCTCTGAGACCAGGATTGTTCTTTATAATTATTTAGAGTTTAGCTATGTAATTTTTGTTTATATTTCTGACACATTTTTGCTAGTCAAAAAATTCTCCCTATGCATTTGAATAAATTGGTCCTGAGTTTCTATAGCAAGAAACTATTCTTTTTGTTTTTAGTGTAAAATTCTGCATGTATAACTTGTTTAACTATATAGATGCAGGTCATGAGTGGCATATCTATACCTGTATGTGTGTGTGTGTATGTATGTATGTATGTATGTATGTATGTATGTATCTACCTTTCTACCTATCTACCTATATCTGAAGTCTAGCAGAGAGAAGGAGGACCCGTCATGCACTCCCTGGAGGAGGAAGTGGGCAAGGACAATGGCAGTCGAAGGTGAACAATCTCTACTCCAGTTTCCAAAAGGGGTATTAGACTAGAATTCTATATAACTATACTCCTTTCCTCAAATATCTTTGGCCTGGAGGGCTTCAGCTCTAGGTTCTGAAGAAAAACAAATGTCCCTGGTGTAACCCTTTATTTACTAACTTGTCTTCTCCCCGCCAAACAGCTAATTACAAGAAAGACCATTACAAATAGTAAGTAATGAGTAAATACGTTTGTCCAAGCAATAAAAAAGCAACCACAACAACAATGAACTGGAGAAGTTCTATAGATTAGAGTATATTTGGAAAAATCGAGTAAATGAGCTCTTCATCTGGGTCTAAGATAAGATCTACCTTCAAACTGAGAAGGAGAGGGAGAGGGAGAATGATCTTGCCCAGGGGAGATCCTCTCTCATCAGTCTCTAGAATTGTAGGCTCTGAAGATCAGAAAAATGATAGGTCCTGGCTTTCCCTGTGGCTTGGAGGGCTGCAACCTACCATTACAAGTCTTTCTTTTGGCTGCCTTCTCTAGAGCTTCCTTCTTGAAATTTCCTACAGTGCTTCAAATCAAAGTAAGCCCCCGTGAGCCCTTTACTATAGGTACAATGTCTGACTTGAAGCAAAGATGGGTTACAAAAGTTTTTAATGGGAATCACTTCTTGTGTTCCTTCTCTATTAGTCTGGTCATTTTCAACCATGCCTACCCCCTAGTCACAATCAATTACAGCTGATTTACTTACTCAATAGTGTTGTAATTCCTGCCTGACAGAATAAGGTCAACCAAATTCTCTTCTCATAATATGTCTCATTTGAACTTATATATTTTTATCGATGCTTATATACACATAATTATAAATCAAAACTTTTATAACAGGAAAATTATATAAAGAAAATTAATCTTCATAATTATAAGGTGTTGCTTTCCTTTGAGACTTGATACTTTTTTTTTTTTTTGCTTTTTGGACAGGGAAAGGTAGGGCAATTGGGGTTAAGTGACTTGCTCAAGGTCACACAGCTAGTTTTGTTAAGTGTCTGAGGCCAGATTTGAACTCAGGTCCTCCTGACTCCAGGGCTGGTGCTCTGTTCACTGTGTCACCTAGCTGCCCCTGAGACTTGATACTTTTAAAACTACTTTCACTTTTTTTTTCTTTTTGGAGGCAATCAGAGTTAAGTGACTTCCCCAGAATCACAAAACTAATGAGTCTGAGGGCAGATTTGAACTCAGGGCCTCGACTTCAGGGTATCCCCTGTGCCACCTACCTGCCCCAAAGTGCCTTCCCTTCTAAGTAGTATGTCTTTTTGTTTTTAATGCATTCAAGACAAAAATACAACTTTTATCTGCTACCTAGAAATGGTGGAGTTTAGAGTACAGAGCATTTAAGAGATGGAAATAGGACAGTTGAACTCTATTTCATTCCCATTCATTCTTTAGCATTTAAAAACTATTTTTTATTTTGTTTTGACACAATGGACATTTCCTCCCCCTCCAAAAAAAGCTCCCAAGTGATAAAAAGTTGTCCACAGAAAATGGACTTAGCTTTTACTTCAGACTTCTCCAAAGCGTCACACAGAGTTAAGGTATTTTACATTGAGAAAAAGCTTTAACTATTACAGCCAATAGAATGGCATTGATACACCATAGACCCAATTAGGAAGGTACTTAAATTTGTTAAATTCATTAAAAAATATTCCTTTGAGAGGCAACTTTCTAAAATCTTGTAAAATCTGCAATTCAGAGGCCATAAGAATGCAACTTATGGATAATCACCAGTATGTGCTTTCAATGTGATTTAAATCCTAGATGAATAATGTGAAATGAAAGATCAACATTTATTATTAACACAGGTTATTCATTTTACAAAATGTACTTTTGTATCATTAATGTAACATAATTTTAAAAATTTAATTTAAAAATTCTACTTAAAAAAATGAATCATTATTAACTTATCTCAGCCATAGTCTTGGGAGATCTTAGGTCACAGGTGGGGAACCTGCAGCCTTGAGGCCACATGTGGCCTTCTAGGTCCTTGAATGAGACCTTTTAACTGAGTCCAAGTTTTACAGAACAAATCCTTTTAAGGGCATTTGTTCTGTGAGGTTTGGATTCAGTCGAAGGGCTGCCCTTGAGCACGTAGAGGGCCACATGTGACCTTGAGGCCACAGGTTCCCCAACCCTGCCTTAGGTTCTGGAAGGTAAGATCTAGCAGGCTCTGCCAAAGCTTTGAAAGGCTTAGAGTAGTGACCTGGTGTTTATCATTTGAGCACCTGGCCTTATCCTCAAGATCATCCTCTAAGGGGAGAGGGGTTGTTTTCTGGTCAGTGGCAGGACCAATGAAATCCATGGTCCACTGAAGTGCCTTATAATGAGAGTATTTATATTAATGTGGTCTCTATAACATGATGGACATGTCCAAGGGGACCCTCAAGATCTTTAGTCTGATTCCTTCATTTTATGTATGAGAAAATAATAACCAAGAGGATAAAAGAGACACGTTCTAGGCTCATGCAGCTAGCAATGCTGGATTTCATTCCAGTCTCATACTTTTTAGTTCTGTGACCGGGGGCAAAATCACTAGTCTGTACCTCATCCAGACGTTTGTTTTGAAATTCAAATAAGATAATGTATGCAAAATCAGGACAGCTAGGTGGTATCTACTGTGTGCCAGGCGTTTTTTGGGTGGGTGGGGGAAGCTAGGTGGCACCATGGATAGAACGCCAGGCCTGGAGTCAGGAATACTTATCCCTGAGTTCACATCTGGCCTCAGACACTTACTAGCAAGTAAAAATGAATAAATTTATGGGTCGACTGAGAGGCAGGGTGGAGTAGTGGATATAGATGGATTTCTGACACATAGTGGTTATGTGACCTTAGATAAGTCACGTGACCCATGTTTGCTTCAGTCTCCTCATCTGTAAAATGGGGATAATAACAGCATCTGCCTCACAGAATTGTTCTGAGAATCAGAGAGATAATATTTGTAAAAAGCACTTAGCGCCATGCCTGCACAGTAGGCACTATGCTTTCCTAGTTGTGGGCAGCATTGAAAAGCTTTAAGAGTTGCAAAGATCCTCTTGGCTTGTTCTTAACTTCATTAAAGAACTTAATTCCATGTTTTCTTTAGCTTGCCCTAGCTGAACGTCTTTAATTTATATTTTTAGGAGTGGCTTGTAGATTAGCCTATTACTAGTGGTTTTTTTTTTTAAACAAGATCACCAATATCCTAAAACCTAAATGCAGCCTTAACATCAATTCATTAGCTAATTCATTTTTCCTTTTGTTCCTCCAACTTCCTTATTTTCTCTATCAAATTATGCTGGTAGCAGTGAGGATGCTGAAGTCCTTAGGGGGGTGACCAGAGGCAATTGACCTCCATGCACTAGATGCTTGCTTTGAGGTTAAGATTAGAATACTTAAGAATAAAGGAAAACATTTAAAACAAAAATCACCACATCCTCTTGTATGCTGAAAGGATTTAATTTTATCTATAAAAGAGGGTTTAGCCAACACAAAAAATATCTATTGGAAGATGATCTCCAGTGGAAAACATCTGAGGAAAGGATTTATATGCAAATTAATTTTTCACCATCTAGGGACAGTATAGACCTTTAGCTTTACTGTAGTCAGATGACAAGTTAATCCTGAGATTGTTTTATTATTAATAATTGTTGTAGGAATGTAAATTTTTTTTTATATAAGCAATTGGGGTTAAGTAACTTGCTCAAGGTTACACGGCTAGTCATTATTTATGCGTGGGTGCTCATTTTCTGAGGCCTGATCTGATCTCAGGTCATCCCAACTCCGAGGCCGGCGCTCTTACTCACTGTGCCACCTAGCCTCCCCTTTAGGGCAATTGGGATTAAGTAACTTGCCCAAGGTTACACGGCTAGGTTTTTTTGTTTGTATGGATTAAGTGTCGGAGGCCGGCTCCGAACTCAGGTCCTTCTGATTCCAGGGCCAGCGCTCTATTCACTGCGCCCCAAGGAATGTAAATTTTTAAGATCTTCCCTACTCCTGGGCTTAAGTGCACCTGGAACCTGTGGTGGGAGGCTTGTTTTTCAGGAGATACTTTGTGATTGGGCAGTGGGTCAAGAAGGTTGTTACCTTCTCTGAGGCAGGAGAAGGCTATATAAGCCCTGATGGGAGGCTTTGCTTTGGGGCTCACTTTGAGAAGTGTGTGATATGACCAGATGAGACTCTGGGCAGCCGTTGAGACCCCCCACCCCTCCAGCTTTGAAAACCCAGATGTTGATGCTGCCCTCTCTGGTAACTGACTAGGTATGGATGTCATGGTCAAGACAGTTGGAGGCCTGTCTGCTTGATATGTTTTTCTGTTTTCTTGTAACTTCTGTCTGTATACTCTGAAGTTTGGGGTGCTGCCATTTTCCCCTGAACAAGGTAAATGATATATTTGATTGATTAAAGCAAGATTGTTAACCCATTTTGAGTTGCTTTCCTTTAGAAAAAGCAGATCTAAGAACCTGTGTTGGCAGCCACCCTGGGGGTGCTGGGGTGCTTGCTCCTACAGTAATAACAAACATTAATGATAGCAGTTAGCATTTGCCCAATATTTTGATGTTTGCAAAGCACTTTCCATCTCTCATTTGAGCCTTACAAAAATGGTGTTAGGTAAGCGCTATTGTTATCTCCTTACAGATGGGGAAACTGAGAGAGATGTCAAATGATTTGCCCAACTAAAGATGTCTAAAGCGGAATTTGGACTCAGGTCTTCTTGATACTTATGCCTGACACTCTATCCACTACAGGGCCATATATCCCTTTGATGCAATAAGTGGGATTTTTGACATATTTCTAAAAACTGGCTTTAAGAGAGGAGCACAAGATATCACTAATTTCTTTCTCCCTTGGGTGGGTGGGGGAACATTTAATAATGTATTTTTAGTCTGAGAGCTTTCTTGTGAATCAACTGAAATCATTAAGGTCCTGGCACAGGGTACTTTTGTCAACACAAAATCTGGATGAAGAAAGTGGATTAACTCTCTCTTCAACTAATACTCAAATGGATTTGTAATCTCATTGTGTGGATTAGCAATCCACCCTTATCTCCTAGTGCTATAAAACACCTTATAAATGCTATCATCATCATCATCATCATCATCATCATCATCATCATCATCTTCTCTCTTCTTCCTTTACTTCTTTGCTTCTGTTAGGATAACATAATATTTACAACTGATAAGATCCTCTAATAATTGGACTGAGAGTTGGTGGGGACTTTAGAAAACATTTAATCCAATTGAGAGGACTGGTGCCAGAGAGTCACAAAGATCCTTTTTACAAATTGTTTTTCTTCCTTCTTTTCAAAGAAGACCAATAACATCATGAGGTGATGTCATGATTGGATGGGAATTGGATTTAAGATTAAAATTCAGGCCCTCTACCTCCAAATCTAGTGTTCTTTCTATAATACTATGATATCTATGGCTTTGGCATATGTTTCATTTCACCAACTTTTAAATGTGTCAGCATTTAAGATGGCATTGGGTCATTGCCTACAGTTTCTAGAGACGATCTCAGGGAAATAAATAGCTCCCTCTTCTGTCTAGGATAGAATGGTTTCATTAAGGGTTGCCAGTGGCCAACAAATACCTTTTGGAAGTCTATTTTATATTGTGGTCTTGCTCCTATATTTTTTTTTTTACAGTTTCCCCTCCCCTCTAGCCTTATTATTTGATTTGTTTCAATTACCTTTCCTTGGAGTTAATTTCTTTTTTAAATTTCTCTTTAGAATTTTTCCCCACTTCTCTTTAGATCAAGTGGCATTTTTTTCCTAAACAGTGAATGTTGAAAACAAATCGAAACTAGAAGAAGCAGGATGAGGAGAGGAGGCCAAACTCTAAACAAATATTGGTCTGCGTAATCATCACTAATAAAAAATAAGGATAAACAATGCTGTAACTGTGACTCAAGTGGAGATTTGTCTCCATAGGAAAGGGTTTTGGGTTTCCCAGAGGACTGACTTATAAAAAAAGTTTTTGCTAATGCTGTTTGTTTTTACATCAGTCATTTCCAGATATAATTGACTTTGCGGCTAGCATCAAGGCAAGGGTGGAGAGGGAGCACTTCTCCAGGGTTGACTTTGCCTGTAAGTCCTTGCAATAGGTGACTCAACATGGCAAGGAGAAGTCTCTGCTCAGCAATGTTGAAGTCAGAGAAGAAAAAAATTATCAAATAGATTCGTTTCAGGTCATACCAGACTAACCTTAAAGACACTGTTTCCCTAGATTTTAACAGAGCATTTGTGGAAATTTCATTATATTCTGCTTTTTTTTTGGAGGGGGGAGGACAGGGAAATTGGGGTTAAGTGACTTGCCCAAGGTCACAGGCTAGTTGTGTGTGTGTGTGTGTGTGTGTGTGTGTGTGTGTGTGTGTGTGTGTGTGTGTGAAGTGTCTGAGGCCAGATTTGAACTTAGGTCCTCCTGACTCCAGGGCCGGTGCTCTATTCACTGCACCACCTAGCTGCCCCTGTCTCATTATATTCTTATGGAAAAGATGGAGAGGTTAGACCTGGATGCCAATACAGTTAGGTGGGATTAAAGGCTAGCCGAATGGCTAAGGATTAAGCATTAGTGTTTACTTGTTAATTTGGATGGATCTCTACTTTAGGGATCTGGGCTGGTTGTGTGCTATTTAACATGATAATGTCTTCAATAAAGACAAAGACAGAATGCTTATCAATTTCCAGAGGTAGAAACCTGGGAGAGGACCCCTTGATGGTCAGTAGATTTAATGGATTCAGATAATGATTGGGCCAAGTCTAATAAAACAAAACTAGTAAGTGCAAATATAAAATCTTATTCTTAGTTTCACCAACAAAGCAGCTTTTTGGATATAAGAGCAGGATACCTGGCTGGACATCAGTTTGTCTGAAGAAGATCTGAGTGTGTTAGTGGACCACAAGTTCAATATGATTCAAGTAGCAGTATGTGGGATAAGGTAGTTTAGAAACCAAGAGATGTAATGTCCAGGACTAGGGAAGTGATTGTTCTGGGCTGGTTAAGAATATACCTGGAGTGCTGTGTTCTGTTGTGAATGCCACATTTGAGGAGGACATTGATAAGCTGGAGAGGGCTGAAAGGAACTTAGGATTGGGAATGGAGGAAGAAAACAAGGGAAGGAACAAGGAATGGAGATGATGAAAGGGAGAGAGGGAAGGAGGGAGGGAGGAGGAAAGGAAGGAAAGACTTATAAGCATTTGTATCAGACTCTGTGCATACACATTATCTCATTTGGTCCTTAAAACCACCCTGGAAAGGAGTTATTGTTTATAGATTATTATCCCAATTTTACATTTGGGAAACTGAGGTAAATAGAGATGAAAGTGACTTTCCCAAGGTCAGTATATGTCAGAGGCTGAATTAGGGTTCTTGTCATAGTAGCTAACATTTCTGTAGTGCTTTAACTATCACAAACTACTTGTTTCATTTGGTCCTCGAAACAACTCTGGGAAGAGGGTGCTATTATCTCTAATTTACAGTTGAAGAAACTGAAGCAAATCGAGGTGATGGGCCTTGCCTCAGATCGCTCAGCTATCAAGTGTCTAAAATGGGATTCAGATTCAGTTCTTAGTGTGTCTCCATTATGCTACCTAGCTGCCATATGAGGTTGAACTGAAGGAACTGCAGATGTTTAGTCTGGAGAAAGGGACGTGTTAATTGTCTTTAGGTATTAGAGGGACCAGTGGCAGATTTTTTTTCTGCTTGTTTCTAAAGAAATGAGCTAGGAGGGTGGAGGCTGCAGAGAAGCACATTAAAATGGATTTTTCAAAGAACTTAGATCCTTGCAAAAATGAATCGACCAGTTGGCCTCATGAGAGGTCTTCATACACTGGATGCCTATTAGCTATGCTGTGGAGGATGTAATAGAATCTGTGGCTTCTGAGGGACTTTCTCATCCTGGTATTTTGTGACTTAGTGTGACTAAGACAGCTTGGACCAGACAAAAATCAAATACTGACTTGACTGTCCATTTCCTGCAGTCAGTCAATAAACATTTGAATAGAACACTGGCCCTGGAGTCAGGAAGACCTGAGTTCAAATCCGACCTCAGACACTTAACACTTACTAGCCATGTGATCCTGGGCAAGTCACTTAACCCCAATTGCTCTACCTTCCCCCCTGCAAAAAAAAAAGTTAAAAAACAAAACAAAACATTTAATGAACACCTATGTGCCAAGCACTGTGCTGATCACCTGGCTACAGAGAAAGGCAAAAGATGGACCCTGCTTTCAAGGAACTCACAATCCAAGGGAGGAAGAAACATGCAAACAACTATGTATAAACAAAGATTAATTCATTAGTTAACAAGACAGGATTAATTAGAAATAATCAGTGAACAGCTTCAGTATTTAAATTGTTTTATTATAATAATAACTTCCATGAGTGTGGTTACTCCTCCTTTTATAGGAAGAAGAATAACAAAAGGCAGGTTTTAATTTCATCCCTGAGGATCCCTGGGTCCTGTGTAACCCTGGCCAGGCCAGTTCCCAATCCTGTGTCACTGCCCTCAGGCAGCTGTCTAGGGCTCTTTACGTGGGAGAACAGGTGCTCATCTGTGTTGTTAAAGGGAGTTTTCTCACTGAGGATTGACTATTCCAAAGAAATCACTGGTTTGGCCAACAAACACAAAGTTGGTTAAGGAGAATCTGGGAATTGAGGGTCAGAGCTCTCCCAAAGATTTCTAGGTTCCTTGAAGAGGTTTCATGTCACAGAGTCTTAGGAACACTCCAAGTGACTTGCCCAAGGCTACTGGTAAATATTCCGTGCAGGACCCAGATAGCCTTGGCTCCCCCAGACCCCAGGTGTGGCGACGAGACCACAGAGCAGGTTGAAGACCATTCACATTATATGAATGACTTAATGTCAAGGCCAACTTTGACACCATAAAAAAAAAAAATCTCAAGAAAAGGAGCCCCTGAACAAATCCTGTTAAGAAAATGCTGTTTCCTCCAGCAATTATTACGGAGCATATCCTGTTTCATTTCTGACAGAGTTCCCCTTTATGTCAATGGGAATTGTGTAGTGGGTTTGGAGGCAGGATATGCCGCATCCTATGAAAGGGAGCAAATATGGTTGGTCTTGAAACTAAATTTAAACCTGTATTTGTAGTAAAGATATAATTAACATGATGGGTTCTTTTCAAAAAAGAAGGAAAATACAGCTGCCAGGGTAGGGTTCTCCTTGTAATTTCCTTTGAAGAAAAAAAGAAAGGGAGGGAGGGGAGAGATGGGAACAAACACAAACAGCAGTGGGCACGGGCTCTCTTTCATGGCATCAATCAAAGATATTTCCAGCCTAATCTTTCCCCCTGAAACAATAAATGCCTCTCCTCTTCTGGATTAGGGGGATGACAGCAGTAACAGAAGGGCAGCCTGGAGTCTCCAAAGCTGACAGGTGGGGATCTGAGCCGGCCCTGGCTGCCTGTGATGTATTGACAAGACCCAGGAATGATAGGCTGGGCTTGATCTGCCCACCATGAGGGTGGCTGCTGGTGGCAGTCACAGGCTCCTTCTGCCTCGCCTGCTCCTTCCAACAGCTGCCTGAGGCAGCTAGGAAATATTGCTTAATTATAGAATTTTCTTTGATCTTCCTGATCCCTTTCCTTACCCTCTTTTTTTGGGGGCCCCCTCCCTTGTTCCAATGGAGAGCCTTTTGGTGAGGCATTTGGAGCAGCCAGTTTTAGCCTGGCGCTGCTCACTCCTGCCCTCCCAAAGAAGGCCTTGACTGGCTTCAACCAACTCCTCTTCTCTGGGAAGATTGTTCGGAGATGCTAATTACAAGTTTTAGTCAATGGGTTCACTTATGGAATGTAACATTTTTTCAACATCTTGGGGGATGTATTTTGGTGTGTTGACCACAAGTCCTTCTTATTCATTCATTTTCCTTTAGGGGGAAGGAAGGGAATATCCATTTATTAAGTGCCTTCTGTGTTCCAGGACCTATGCTAAGCACTTTAAATAAATAAAATTATGGCAAAATGCAGCCCTGGAAGAGCTGGACAAGTTTGGGTGACGATCTGTCATTTATTCTCATGGACCTATTGTTCTTCCACAATAAGTACTTTTGTGAAATATTTTGGTGTTTATTAGATCTTTCTATCTTTGACTTTCTGGGACTGTTTGCTAAGGAGTAGTGTCACTGGGTCAAAGGGTACTAAGTCTGTCTTAAAGGTACAGAGTGAAGCTGCTTTGATTTTTAGGTTGAGTTGCCTAGAGACTGGGCCAGAAACTTTGCTTCCTGATCAAAATGAAAGCAAAGCAGTTTGGTTTTTTTCTTCTTTTTAATGCAGTCACTCAGTTTCTAAAGAACATTTTGCTAAGGAATATACTTGTTTATCACATTAGAACTGCTTATAGAAGCTTCTTTTGAGATTGTCATCTGAGCTAATAACAGGTAAAGTCAGAAAATGAAAGGTGTATTGTAAAATATTTGATTCTTTCATGCTTCTTTTTGCTGTCTTTTTAAATAAAGTCTTGCTGAGGAAAAAAGAAAAAAGCTTTTTTCCCAAAGAAATAAAGGTATTTTCTGAGAAATGTTTACATTTATATCTCATTATGGCAAAATGCAACCAACCCTGGAAGAGCTGGACAAGTTTGGGTGACAATCTGTCATTTATTCTCATGGACCTATTGTTCTTCCTTTTACCTGAACTCCTTAAACAGTACCAGCCAGTCTCTTGTTGAACATTGCATATTCTTCAGAAGTACCATATTACGTGGTTGGCCTTTCCTAATTTATTGCTTTGTTTTTTGTCTTCTAGATGATTTTATTTTCTCATGTGTTGCTTAACTTTCCTTAAAAAGAAAACTTTCTTCTATTTTCTTCTATTTTCCTCTCAACTGTGAGGAAAGAGTGTTGGAGTTGGAGTCCAAGGTTCTGGATTCAAATTCAGCTTTATTCTTTACTGCCTGTGTGACCTTAGATAAGTCATTTCACTCTGAGCTTGAAGCTCCTTACCTGTAAAATGTTTTTAAGTGTATAAGATAAAATACTTAGGGTTACAAAGGAAACTAAATATATTATACTAAAGTTATCAAAATGTTAAAAAATGAGAAAAAAAACATAAGTTCACCAACCCCAGGTTAAAAACCCCTTGTTTAGAGGAAGGCATCCCTTCCCTTAGGTAGAGTTTCTATAATGAAGTAGATTGTGTGTGACATGCGTGGAGGTAGAGAATCCCTTTGTAGATGAGATCACAAAACCTTGGAAGCAAATAGAAGAAAGTGTAGTCTGCTAAACTGTTATGATTAGAGAAGTCAGGCACCTTGCCCTCATGGAACTTAAACTCCAAAGGAGAATAGAATGTATATATGGAAGAGTGGTGACAGCCAAGGATGCTTGAGAAATAGATTAGAGAGAGAGGCCCAAGACAAAATGTTATGTGAGACTCGAGAGAGGAGCTCATTGAGGTTAGGAAGTAGAAAGGGAGGAAGACTTCATGGAGTGAGTGATACTTGAATTGGGCTTTCTTTAAGGAAGGTGAAGGCAGGTGTGGAGAGATTTAAAGTCCTACTCATTCTGTATTTCAGTAATTTTGTTTCTCTCAAATGGTTAGGATGGCAGAAACCTCAGAATTCAAAGCTTGGATTTTCACATCTACAGTTCACCATTTGATTAATGAAATTTTTTTTTTTACATGAAATGGATCCCAATGCTTTTAGGTTTTTTCCCCATTTGTGCTTCATGTGAACATGGGAGAAGGGATAAACTAAAACTAAGAAAAATGACTTTTTGAATCCAAATAGGCATTTTCCTTCATTCTGTGCTTAACAGGCAATTCTATCTGGCTACTTAGAAGGAAGAAGAAGAAAATCAGTAATAATTTGGGATTTGGGACATTTCCCAAAAATATGTGGAATAGCTGGAAAAAGCAAGTGATAAAAATCTCCTTTCAAGATCGACTGGGAAAATGACAGGTGGAGAAATGGACATGACTTCTGAGAGTCTGAAAAAGCAATTTCAAAAGCTTTGAAGAGTTAGTCACTGAAGGGTCTCCAAAATGAGTTCCTTATAAAACTGTAGGATTGGTAGAGTTTTGCAGCTGGCCAAGCAATTAACATAGAGTTCTTTGGATTTAATACCAGACACTTGAACAATTAGGGACCTTTAGCAGCTGCCCAATTAGCCTTCTGCAAGACATGGGTCTTTCAGCTTGTAACTCTCCAGTTTATGAAGCCCAAACTCCAATTTTTGAATGAAATCAAGTCAAGGATCCTCCACTTAGCTTCCATGTCTCTCCATTAGCTGTCTTCACCTTCCTTGTCCAACCTTTATTTTCACCACTAAAATGCAGGTGCTAATTATCAGTTAGTGGTTAGTAAAAGTAAAAATGTAATTTTTTTCCCCATACAAGTTTATGGACCCCCTCCTGAAATTCTTTTCCCTTAGTAGTTAGAACCTCTGGGATACTATATAAAGAGATAGTGCTCGAAGGAAAACTTGAATTGATTCTTGTCTCTTACATATACTGTGTGCTTCTAGGGAAGTTAACTAATCATCTCTTGTTTAGACTTTGAAATATATTCTTCATTCCCCCTATTATGTAGAATGTATTAGTTCTTGCTTACAATGACAGCTGTTTTTCAACAAAACAGGGAAAAATGATTTAGATGCTGAATTAATTTTATTTGAATTGAAGTGGATGGTTTAACTGTCCTGATGTAGCATTTGGGGAGGTAGGGAAAATAATGATGCTGTCAGATTATGTTTGTAGCATGGAGAGAAGCTCTTAGCAGAGATAGAATTTGGAATGTTCTACTGTTCTCTACCAGTAACTTTAAAATAAAGGGCTGCATGGTCTTTATATTGAATTCCTGTCCAGTGGAACTAGGGTAACAGACCTCTGCTGCCTGGTTATTTCATCTAAATTATTGGAGTCATTTGTGGTTTGGATTTCCTTCCAGCTTCACCCCAGAATCATCTACAAGGGAGTTGAAGTCACTATCTCCCAGGAGACCACAATGCTAAAATCCAAGGGTTGAGCTGTTGTAATGAAATAAACTATTTCTACCAAAGCCTGCTTGAACACAAAGCTAGGGTCCTTTGATTAGATCTCTGAGCCTAGAGAGAAATCCCTCCTTTTCAGGAAACAGGGGAAAAAAAAAGACTAAGGCAGGGTTTGGCTGGGTTTCCGGAGTTGGGAACAGGCTTACCCACATCTAATGATGGCAGGGAATGATTCGGTGCCCTCACTCACACTATGTGAGTGGTCACCTGCTGAGTCAGATTTCAGGGGCGTACTCCTGCATGAATCACCAATTTCCCATTTACCCTAAAACAGGTTGACTTTGAAAAGTGGCCCAGTCATGGGGTTGCCCCTAGGGCAGAACTCTGAGAAAGAAAGTCCCACCTTGACGCTGGCAGAACCAGGAAAACCAGCAGCCCACCCCCCAGGGTGGGTCCAACAGCATTTTCTGTCCCACTCGGACCAGGTTCAAATCAAGGTCGAAAAGATACCAACGTGTGTGCCCCTGAAATACACGGGGTGGTGATGTCATCACAGCTGGCCAGGGCTGGAGGCTGATGCAGCTTTTCAGCTGCTTTTTCGACTGCTGCTAATTTAGAATAATGGAGACTTCTTGGCAGGTCTGCTGAGGAAGTTGGGGATTAGAGCCTGCCTGCTAGTTAAAAATACAATCTCTGCCATTCATGTAAAATGCCAGAGGACTCAGAAATGTTTTTAAATTGGGACATGAATGGGAAGAGGACCCAGAAGCTCACCACCAAAATAACCCTCTGGCCTTCTGTCACCTTGGATTGGGTGCTTCCAAAGGCTCTTAAGAATGTCTCTTTGAATTATTATTCCTTTTGCTTTGAGGTCAGTGAAGATAATCTAGAACTCTAGTGGGCTGTCCAAGTGGGAGAAGCACAGCCTGGATCTTCTTGCTTTTATTTCTTGGTGGCTTTAGAAGATGTTTTTTCTTACCTTGGTGTCTTTCTGTTCTTTGAGGCCCTTGCTATTGTCAGAATAAGTTCTACAGTTTAGAGGTTTAAGCCCTGGTTAGTGTAATTTGTTTAAACAATAGATCTCCAAAAAAACACAGGAGAGCAGATGAAGTATTATGTTTGAAGAATCAGGCCAAAGTCACTTGGTTGTAGAGTGGATGGGGGGAGGAAAATATGAAAAGATTAAAAAGCTAGGAAGGGACAAGGTTGTAAAGGGCTTTAAATACCCAACAGAAGATTATATATTGGGTTCTGGAGGTCTTAGGGACCTCCCAAAGCCCACTGAATAAGAGACTTAATGCCTTTAGGGTAGTTACCTTGACAGCTGAATGGAGGATAGACTGGACTGGACAGAGACTCTAGGTAGGGAAACCAACCAGAAGATACTGCTAGGGGTAAGGTGATAAAGGGCCTGCATTAAAATGGTGACTGTGAGGAATTTGTTGTTTTGGTTCAGTTATTCCAGTCACGTCTGATCTTTGTGACCCAGCTTGACGTTTCTTGGCAAATATACTGGGGTAGTTTTGTCATTTTCTTCTCCAGCTCATTTTATAGATAAGGAAACTGAGGCAAATAGGGTTAAATGACTTGCCCAGGGTCACACTGCTAGTAAGTGTATAAGGTCAGATTTGATCTCAGGAAGATGAGTCTTCCTGACTTCATGAATAGCACCCTATCCACTGTACTACCTAGCTGCACAATGTGTAGAAAGATGGAGATATACATACATTCATACATATACATATATGTGTATATATACATACATACATACATACATACATACATACATACATACACACAGGTGTATGTATTAGAAATATTATGAAGATAGACACAGCACTCACTCAACCATATGGAGTAAAGGGGCATAATATGAAATGTTTGAAAAGGTAGACTCTATCTGAACTGCTAAGGGCTTTAAATGCTAGACTGAGGAGTTTGAATTTTATCCTAGAAATGGGTCTAAAGACACTGATGGAGGTAGAGTGGTTTGTGGGACTGAAAGGAAGGGCAGTTAGGATTCATCCCTGTTTTTAAAGGCTATTTTCAGCCTAAGAATAGTAAATGATGGTAGTAGCAGTTGGGAGTGTTATAATTTGGGGATTGATATTTTTAGAAATAAGACATTAAACCACACACAATCAACCTTGTGAAAAGTATTCCCTTAATATTGAGTTTGAGACTGTAGGACACACTGCAATATTCTCCTTTCCCCCATAGTTTTGTATCAATAGACTTAAACTTTCTTTTTGGAGGGCAATTGGGGTTAAGTGACTTGCCCAAGGTCACACAGCTAGCAAGTGTTAAGTGTCTGAGGCTGGATTTGAACTCAGGTCCTCCTGACTCCAGGGCCAGTACTCTATTTACTGTGCCACCTAGCTGCCCCAAGATTTAAACTTTCTTAAAAGGCTTAGCTTGAATTCCTTCTTCTTTGGGCAGGTCTGTTATATTTATGAGCTGTTATTATTGTGGATTCAATTTCAAGTGGGGAAAAAAAGAGATAACTTAAGGTTTTTATTGTAGTAGAGTTTGGGATGAGAGTATTATACCATTATCCATCTGTTATTCTGCTACATTGAAATGATGAAAAGAGTGCATAGACAGTTTACTTGACATGGCTGTCTGTGCTACCAAAGCCATACTGAGCACATTCATGGGACTCTTGTGGTCCTGTCTTTTAGGCTATTACTGTGTAGATATTGATGACTCCTGTCAATCAGTCAGTTAACTAGCATTTATTAAGTGCCTGCTCTATCCTAAGCACTGGGGATACAAAGAAAGGCAAAAATAGTCCCTGCCCTCAAGGAGCTTACAATCTAATGTAAACTGGGAAAAGGGAGATAAGGTGGTGTTATTAATAGAGGGCTGGCCCTAAGGTGAGTTTGGAAGACCTGGACCTTGGACAGGACACTTGACTTTGTACCCTAGACAACTTGTCTAATGACAAGAGTTACAGTCTCCATAATTGAAGGGAGTTTCCACACTGGAAGGTTCCTCACACATGAAATCACAGGTCCAGATTAAACCTGTATATGTATGAGCACACACATAAACCAAATTGTTTTGATGTTTACTAGTTCTAAGTTTTTATTGAAGCTCCCCATTCTTAGTCCAAGATACTGAGTACTCAAGTGAGAACTGATAATTAGGTAATTACCCTAGTGTTCTTTGTATCATAAATGTCTCCTGGAAAGATATAATTTAGAATAGTGGAAAAAATTGTGGATTAAGGGGCAGAAGACCTAGATTTTAAGTCCAGCTCCATCACTCAATGTGACCATAGGCAAATATTTTAGCCATTCTGGGATTCAGTTTCCCCATTTATGAAAGGAGTTGTTTCAAGGTCTAAAATTCTGTGTTTTTCTAAGCTCTACATTTTGACTACCATGATTGGAGGAAGAGGGTGTTATGGGAATGAGCTTTGTAATGGATATTAAAGATTCATAAGGGTCATCTCTCCCCACTCAGGTGGACTGCCTTATTGTCCTTTTAGGAGAAGAGTAGTGTGGTAAAGGGTAGACTGGTAGAAAGCCTTAGAGGAGCTGATTAAATTATTTTTATGGTAGATAAAAGTAGCTACTGGTGAGTGACTTAAAACTCTAAAGGCTTCTGGGCAGAAATGAGAAAATAATAATACTATTGACTCACATAAACTTAACTTCAACCAATCTGTAACAGTCCTCCCCTTCCTTTCCCTAGACACAATAAAACCCGGAAATTTTCAATGCAGCCCAGTGGTTTTAAAATACTTGAATGGTGTTCCTTTCTATAAAGCCATGACTCAAGTTTCCAAAAGAGAGTGAGGAGAAAGGAGCAGAGACTGGATTTAAACTGGAAGAACAAATGCAATTTATGTTCTTTCTCACAGAGTAAAATCCAGACTCTTCAGCGTGTTTATAAAATCTTTGAGGTCCATGCTACTGCTGCCACAAGCCCCCACTGCTGCTTTTCTTGTTTTCAGGGAGGAGTTTTTGTACACATTCTGGAGTATGTTCTATCAGTCTGGGCCTCCCCTCCCACCACCTTGGTGTAGACCCAGTGAAAAGCTTCTAGTAGCTTACCTAATAAGGCAGTGCAGCAAGCAGTATGTGCTGGATTGCATTTCTCTATAGGCATTTTTGAAGCAAGTCAAGTCATAATACCGACAGTAAGGTCATAACAACACCAAGGGGGAACAGACAGAGAAGGGTTTGGGTTTATTTATTCATTTGCTCATTCCCTCGTTGATGTCATAGCCATTTCTTCAGTGTTTACTGTTGTACTAGTTTAGATGGAGCTACGGAAGGAAATGCTGTGAGCCTTGGGTTTTAGCCTGGAGAAGAGGAAGAAGGCTTGACTTGGGGTGGAGGGGAGCTAACCAATCAATCAGTCAATATTTATTAAATGCCTACTATGTGCCAGATACTGTAATAGAAAAAAGAGGCAAAAGGCAGTCCCTTGTCTCAAGGAGTTTATAATCTAAGGCATTATGGGAGGCACTGTGGAATAGTGGAAAGAATATTAGCTCTGAAGTCAGAAGTTGTTGGTGTATCATTTCAGTTTCATCAGACTCTTCATGACCTCCTTTGGGACTTTCTTGACAAGCATGTGGTTTGCCATTTCCTTCTCCAGCTCATTTTACAGATGAGGAAACTGAGACAAATAGGGTTAAGTGACTTGCTCAGCATCACACTTAGTAAGTGTCTGAGGCCAGATTTGAACTCAGGAAGATGAATCTTCCTGACTTTAGGTCTGGCACCCTAGCTACTCTACCACCTAGCTGCTCTAGTCAGAAGTCAAAAGACCTGAGTTCAAATCCTGTGTTTGATGTTATTTAACTATGTGACCTCAGGCAAGTTCCTTGATATCCATGGGCCTCAGTTTCCTTCACTGTAACATCAGGGGAGGGGAGTTGGACTAGATGGCCTCTTGGGGATCCTACAGCTTGTCTTCAGGTAACCAGAGAGAGATATTACATTAGGGAAAATGGATGTAAATTGTCAAATTTAGGCTTAATGTCAGAAATATACTTCCTAACACTGATCTAGCCAAAAGTCAATCAGACAATAAGCAGATATTAAATGCCTCCTTATGTGCCAGATGCTGTGCTAGGTAACATTGGGGATACAAAAAGGGGCAAAAGTCTGCCTGTCCTCAAGAAGCTCCCCATCTAATGGTAGAATAAATTGATAGATAGATAGATAAAAGACTTATTAAGTACTTACTATGTATCAGACATGCTTTTAAGTTTTGAGGATATAAATACAAGCTGGCAAGATAGTCCCTATCCTCAAGGAGCTTATATTCTTATAACGTATATTATAATCTGTTATAGCACATAATATATTATTATAACACAGTATAATATGTATGATATTATAACATTATAAAACACAATATATTAAATTATAACATCTTATATGTTATAATACTTTATAATATTGTTATAACACATGACATATACTATAACATATTCCATTATATATAATATTATAAAACATAATATAATACATTCTGTTGTATATTATAATATTATATATTATCACATACACACATGATATTGTTTTACAATATATGTTATTATAACATGTACTATTATAACACATGATATATAGCTTATTAGAAAAGGGAGTAGGAAAGGGAGAGGGGTCTGAAGTGGTAGAGATTTAGACTCTTAAAAGCTGAAGCAAAAGGCTCACCTATCAGAGCTAAGAAGTGGGTTTACTTAGGCAAGAGCAGAATCCCTGCTTCCTGATGGGGATGTCGAGGAGATGATAATCTGTATTAAAAAAAGTATGCATAGCCAATGCGAATGCATAGTGTTAGGAGATGGAGTGTCTTATGTAAGCAACAGCAAAAAGACCATTGTAGTTGGATCATAGAATATGTGTAGGAGGATGTAAGATATTAGAAGACTGGAAAGGTAGTAATGGGCTGGATTGTGAAGGGCTTTCAATTTATGTTTCAATCAAACATAATATTTTACATTTGATCATAGAAAAAATAGAGAGGCATTGCGATTTATTGAGTAATGGCGTGACATTGTCAGAACTTTCTCTTATCTCAAAAACACTTTGTTGAGCCCACTTTAGACATGAACTTTGTGTAAGTATGGGTCCCTGAGGATCCAAAAGTCTCTGGTGTTACCTTCAAAGAACCCATGTTAGTGAGTTAGTGCAAAATACTGAGGAAAATCAAAGTTAGGAGCAATCAGAATGGTACTAGCAAAGGTGATGTTCATGTCAGTGTGCCCCTAGCAACGGGTCCCAATCACTGAGTTATTCTTTGGGTAGAATAATAGTATCGGGTTTGCCTCTTTCTAGAACTGGAAAGCACTGAAAGGGCCAAATAGTCCAACCTTCTCATTTTAAAGATGAGGAAAGTGAGAGCCAGGGAGGTCATGTGCTTTGCCCCAGCTCATGTAGGTAGAAAGCACTGAAGTGGGACTTGGTACCTGTGATTCCAGTGCCCAAGTGCTCCTTCCCCCGTGCAAAGCTAATACATTTCTCATGCATTCTGTTATTGTTTTTTGTTATAATTATAGGTTATCATTTCATAGTTGTTGCACAACCTTGCTATTTAGAGGTGATTATGTTATAGAGGTATACTTTGGGGGGGGGGTTAATTCCTTACTTTTTAATTTAAAAGAACCAAATATAAACTGTTATACTTTGTCATTTTTGAGTATTTTGCAGCTTAGAGGAAAACACCCCTTCCCCCACCCCTTCCATCCCTTTCATCCAATCAGGCCTCACCTGGGAAAATCTCAGGCTCATGTAGCCTCGTGCAAGGATAACATGTGACATTTGGCTATCTTGCACAAGATCTGAGACAGAAAATGCTTTGCTTATAGGCACAAAGTACAGAGTACATGGCAAGGTCACGCTTCTTCAGTTTGCCTTGTGGCCTCATCAAGATGGGAACATTTTCTCCAGTGCAGACTTCTGTGCCATTCTTGGCCACACACTACTGGTCAGAATAAAAATCTGCAAATTAGGCTAATCCCAACTATAATTTCTAGATTGATTTCTCTAGGACCAAGAAGATAGTTGCTGAAATTAGGAAGAAATGGTTACATTTATTATTTTGTGTATCTGGATATATCCAAGGAATATTTAGGACATGAACGACTAGTATAGAAAATTCACAAAGAAAAATTAGGAAATGATCTAGTCAAAAAAATAAATAACTTAGTAAATGATATACCATTACTATTAAACTCATAGGTTGTTGTTATTTGTGCTTCGTTCTTGACGAGGACCATGACATCAGGAAGCTGATGCTGTGACTTGCAAGTGAATTAGATTAAAGTAAGGCAGGGCTGTGCAAAGTCACTTTCTTCTCCAGAGCCATCTGGTCCTGTGGGTGAGGTATTATAGTGGGTATACCTCTGGATTTGAGCTCAGAAAGATGAGTTCAAATCTTGCCTCGGACATTTATCCAGCTGTGTGACTCAGGGCAAGACACTTAAGCTCTACCTTATTTTCCTCATCTGTTAAATGGGGATCATAATTGCACCTGGCATCCCAGGATCCTCATTTGTAAGGATCAAATAAGATAAAGTATGTAAAATGCATTGTACCAACATGAACTTTTTTTTTTTTTTGCCTTTTAGAGGGCGGTTGGGGTTAAGTAACTTGCCCAAGGTCACACGGCTGGGTTTTTGTTTGTATGCATTAAGTGTCTGAGGCTGGATCCGAACTCAGGTCCTTTTGACTCCAGGGCCGACACTCTACTCACTGTGCCACCTAGCCGCCCCTGAGCATTTTCATCTACAAAGAACAGAAAAGAGGATTGTATACCAAACTGTTATGAGTGATTTTTAAAGTCTAGGTTAAATCTAGCCTTATAGTAACAATGTTGCTTTGGTTGTCTATGCCCCTTTCTGAACTTCCTTCTTCTTTATTATGTATATTAAATTGGATTGGGCATTTTTTCTTTTCTTTCTTTTTTTTTTTATGTGTTACTAGCACTACCCACCAGCTTCCTTCCCCATAAGACTTCCTCAGCTCCCAACCCCAAAAGAAGCCTTCCCTATACAAGAAGTACAGATAAGCAAAATAAGTCACTCTCTTGGACATAACTGAAAATCTATGGCTTATTCTGTCCCCTAGCTTTCCTTGTTTTCATTTAGGATTAAGGACTGTTCAAAAAGAGAGAATTGTAACCATTAAGAAGTAGAAAATTTAAATCAAATTTGTTTTGGCCCCGGGGGTGTTTTGCTTTTTGGAAGAGGGAGGGCAGGGAAATTGGGGTTAAGTGACTTGCCCAAGGTCACATGGCTAGTAAGTGTTAAGTGTCTGAGGCTGGATTTGAACTCAGGTCCTCCTGACTCCAAGGCTGGTGCTCTATTCACTGTGCCACCTAGCCACCCCTGAATCAACTTTTTGAGACTCATTCTGAGGCCCTTGGATACAGATGGGTGGGGAGAGGTTCACTTCAGCTGTCTCTTCCTAAGTTGAGGAGGGGCCACTATTTGATTACTGGTTGCTACCAATTGAAAATAATTTTTTTTTCTTATTTAATAGGTGCTAAGCTCATTTGTTTTTGAACTACAAAAGCAGCAGTTCTGAAACTTTTTGGCTTTAGGATCCCTTAGTAGATTCTTTATAGTTTTGAGAAATCTTCCTCAAAGAGGTTTTGCTTATGTGGATCATATCTATTGATACTTACTACATTTGAAATAAAATGTCATGTTGTTACTATTATTAAAAATAGGGTTTTTGTTGTTGTTTTTTGCTATGCAGGCCCCCTTGAAGAGTTTTGAGGATATACTAGGATACCCAGACCACACTTTGCAAAATGACAATGCTAAAGGATTGTTGAAGCCAACTAACATTTGTTGCTCTGAATCAAAGTCCCAGCCACTCAACCCTAGTTATGCCTCCATAGGTCCATTCATTATTTTGTTCAGGGAATGCTTATTGGGTGACTGTTTTATGCTAGATCTTTTGCTAGATTATAGGAAGATAATAAGAAGGTTATAAGATACTGTCTACTAGTATCTCACAATCTAGTAGGGTGGTAACACAAGTATACAAATAACTGAAATAATAAGCAAAATATGATAGCTGCCAAACTAAGGAGGAAGATCTCTCATGGTGTTTTTTGTCATGACCAGAATATGGAGAAAGTAGCATTTGAGATGACTCTTAAATGAACTGGAAGAGGGAGAGGCTGGTGGAAGAGTCCATTAAAGTGTCTAGCTAATTTAGAGCAAATTCAATTCCTACAAGAAGACTAGCATGATGTCCAACTTGTTAATTTAATCTCCACGTAAATTACTTTTTATCAAGTTTCTACATATTTTGTATTTTGCATGTGTACTTGTGTTCCTCTAATAGAAGGTAAGCTCCATGAGGACAGGGACCATCTCATTTTTGTCCTTTATTCTCCCAGAACCCAGTACAATGCCTAGCATAGATAATCATTGAATGAATGAATGGAACAATGGGAGTCTGTCCCAGACTAGTCACAATCATCATGGAAAGGGAGGGAGGGATTGACAGCTACAGTAATAGGAATCAAAAAAGAGGGCCTCACATTAAGATGCCTCTGGGGTTTGGAGCATGGACCAATGGAAGCCTAATGGTGCTATTAATAGAAGTAGGGACATAAGGAAGCATAAATGATTTGAGAACAGAGATTGTGAGTTTGAGTGGGTTTGTTGAATATAACTGACTTCATGGATATTTTAATCCGTGTAACATTCTCTGATCAAATACACAAATTTCTAATTTTGTGCCTTGCTTAAAAATAATTTAAGATGAAGTTTTTAGAAAAGCTAATAGATGGAAAGGTTCAATAAACTAATTTTTTAGCTAAATTTCTTCCTCATAGAAGTGCTGGCCTTCCCGAGATGTTAGTGCTTTGAACTTTAGCCAGAGTATGGTATTTTTTCTTCCTCCTTTCCTGCTAGGGCAGCTCTCTCCTTCTCAGTTCAAGTTGGATCTGCCTCCACTGTTTACTCCCTGTATGACCTTCAGTACGTGTCAATTAATGTCACTCTGGTCTGGGTTTCTTCAACTTTCAGATGAAGATATTGGTATAGATCAGTGATGAGAGTATACATAAGGATCCCTGCTGGCCCCATTTTGACTTAGAAAACCACATTTGAGTCTGGTTCACACACTCAGGAGGGTTAGGAGTTCCATTCTGGTCTAGATGACCTCTGAACTTCTGATCCTATGAACCATCCTAGCTGCACCCCTCCATTAGTTAAACCCACTGATACTTCAGTTGGTAAGCTCTTACTAAATGTCTCCTTTGGGCCAGACACTATGTTGAGCCCAGGAACATTTCACGGTGAATTTGCCCAACATTACCTGTTGCTGTTCAATTGTTTTTCAGTTTTGTCTTTGTCTTCTCAGCAATATACTGGGGTGGTTTTCCATTTTCTTAACCAGCTCGGTTTTGTGTGTGTGTGTGTGTGTGTGTGTGTGTGTGTGTGTGTGTGTGTGTGTGTTTTGCTTTTTAGAAGGCAATTGGGGTTAAGTGACTTGCCCAAGGTCACACAGTAAGTGTTAAGTGTCTGAGGCTGAATTTGAACTCAGGTCCTCCTGACTCTGGGGCTTAACCAGCTCATTTTATAGATGAGGAACTGAGGCAAACAGGGTAAAGTTATTTGCCCGGGGTTATAGTAGGTATCTGAGGCTTGATTTGAACTCAGATGTTCCTGAGTCCAGGGCTGGCACTCTATTCACCACATCACCTAGCTGCTCTATCACCTACATGGCATTAAAGACTTGAACTCAGTACCTCTGCCTCAAAATCCAGGGTTCTTTCCACTATGCCCCATATCAGAGGATCATAAATTTAGTGCTAGAAGTGCCCAGAGAACATCCAGTCCAACCCTCCTATTTTACAGATAAGTAAACAGAGGCTAGAGAAGTTAATTTGACAAATGGCATAATTATTGCATGCCTGAGGTAGGATTTGAACTCATGTTTTCCTGACTCTAAGGTCAGTTACTTATCAACTACATCAGAGGTGTCAAACATACAGGTTACATGAAGTTCACAAGTGTATCAAGAACCAGATTAAAATGTAATTGGAAAATATTTTGAAAAAATAATGAAAATAAAAAACAAATGCCAAAAATAAAGTTTTAAAGAAAAATGAAAAAAAAAAGAAAATATAACAAAACACAGATAATGTTAATATGTGATTTTCTAAGTCAAATTATAGCCTTTGTGGATCTTTGTGTATGGGTTAGTAGATGCTTTTTCTACTTGAATTTGACACCAATGAAATATACTGTGCAGTGCTGTGTCTGAGTCAGGAAGACTCATTTTCCTGAATTCAAATCTGGCCTTAGATGTTGTGCCACCCTGGGCAAATCACTTAACCCCATTTGCCTCAGTTTCCTCCTCTGTAGAATGAGCTGGAGAAGGAAATGGATTAAACTAAGATAGTCCTGTATCTTTTCCAAGAAAACCCAAAATGGGGTCACCAAGAGTCAGACGAGACTGAAACAATTGAACAGCAAAAACCACTCCTGGCATACCCCTAAAAAGTACTCACTTATAGTGAGTTTGTTTAGTATAACAAAATAATTCCTTTTATGAGAGCACTGTCTAATAGGAAATAAAAAAGTCACATTTGAATTTTTTGAGCCACTTTTTCCAGAAATGATTCACAATTATTGCTTTTATGTACTTCATATTTTCTTGGCCTGTTGCTAAAGGCCCTGAGAATCTGAGATGCAAATTTCTCTGATTCTTTATTTGAAATCTACTTATTGTTCAACATTATTGGTGGAAATTTGCATTTTCAAAACTACTTAAGCATGCCCTATGTTATATGCAACTCACGATTCTTGTCTATTGAACAAACAGATACTTAGAACATCATCTGGAAAATCGATGGTGCCTTGGAGACCATCCAATCCAAACCCATCATTTTGCAGATGAAGAGACAGGCCTGGGGAGGTGAAATACCTTTCCTGAAGTCACATGGGTAGTAAGTAGTGAATGAGGATTTGAACTCAGTAAAAGGAGACTGGGAATGAGAAACACCAGGACACCAAATGATTTTAAACTAATGTCAACAAGGGAGTGTAACAGGTGGGAGTCCTTCCTCAAGTGACAGGGTTGTAAATTCAATCTTGTGGCCAATTGAAAGTTTTCATTACAAGTTGTTGAGAAAGGAAATGACTCAGTAGCTCTGAGGAGGGAGTGGAGACTTGACCACTGAATGAAACAGTGAAGAATTGAAATCCAGATTTCAGCTGGGGGGGTGGGGGGGGTGGGGCAGGGAGCCCAGGCAAGAAAGAGCTTTGGGCTAGAGGACAATTCATTTTATAAGTAAAATGATCGTCTCTTTACTGGACTGCCCTCTGGGTTAAGGAAGTTTTCACGTGTAGACAAGGAGCCATTGTTAAGTGACTTAAAGGATGGCTTCCATAGTGGCTTAAGGTGTGGTTTCAGGACAGAGTAATTTGCTGAGAGGAGGGACTGACTCTAGTTCTCTGCTTTGCACAGCCCTACTGGTATTGCTCAGCATCATGGGGTCATGGGGTTAGAGCCATCTCTCTTAGTGAGAGGTGAGTGGCTTGCCCAGGGTCATCCAGGTTACAGGGATGTCTGTCATCTCAGGTCCTGTGACTAAATCCATTATCCATTCCTTGGTGATTTTCACTCAGACTTCTCCATCTTTGCCCTTTTTCTGACATTTGGGAGATGCAGTGATACCTCAATAAACAAACTTCCACGGAAACTAGGAACCTTGGGACAAAGTTGTCCTGGGGGCAGAGGTTGGGAGAATCTTCTGGGTGAGTTGGTCATGGTGGTAGCTGAAAGGAGACCCTAGTCCCAGGACTTGAATAGCCAAGTCCCCCAAACTGTGACTCTCTTGTGATATTTTTTCATGATTAAATGAGGTATCATCCCCATGGTTATGGAAACCCTGTGTATTCCTTGCTCCACAGAGACCAAGAGGACTGAGGAGCCATAGCTTACCTCATTGGGAGGGGCAGAAAGAGGAAAGAAAAAGGGAGAACAGAAGAAAGTGCCCTCTTTTGATGCGGATACATGGGGGGAGAGATCTGTGGCCTGTGAGAAGCCATCCTTAGATCTCTTTTATTAGTTCTGCCTTAAAAATTTCCCAACAACAAAGTATATCAGAAAGAGGTATTTTGATCTTACTGGATCCACCTCTGCTTTTGTGAAATCCAGCTGTCTATCCTGGACAATGCTACTAAGGGGAAAATTAATGGAAAGGAGGTACTGGGCTGTGTTGGTGGTGGTGGTAGCTGGTGATACATGGCCCTAATCCTAGTGGGCTATCACTGTCTCATAGATAATATATCTAGCATTCATACATGATTATTAATTTTTGCAATATGAAACCTAGGGGCATAGGCAAAGGGGGCTTAATACACTGGAAGGGAGTTTGTTTAACCCTAAATAGGGGTTTTGACATTATCATCTGGTTATGTCTTCATCCTTAATATCTTGGGCACTGGGAGGTTGGTTGTGGTATTCTGCATGCACTTTAGTGAAGAAGAGAAATTTATGAAGGCTTTAAAAGGAAGTGAAGTTGTGATGAAGATACTCATCTCATTTGAATTTTTTTGTTTGCGGATACTATTCTCCCTCTGGTAGAGTTTATAAGTTTATATAATAAGGTTTAAAAAATATTCTTATACTCTGGCACTCTGATTTTCCTTCTTTTCAGTTTCTACCGTATGTCTTACTGATTTGAATATTATTCAAGATTATAAGAGACATAATATGGTACAGTTGAGAGAGTACTGGGCAAGAGTCCAGGGGACCTGGGTTCGAATCCTGTGCCTTTCACTTGCTACCTGTGTGACCTTGGAGAAGTCGAACTGTCTGGGTCAGAGTTTTTTTCATCTCTAAAATGGGGGAGTTGGATCTGGTAGCCTGTCAGGTGCCTTCTGGCTTCAAATCTATGAGCCTGTGAGTTAGCTGGCAATACTAAAATTCCATTAGCAAGCATTTACAAAGCACTTTAACAATCTTTCGAGATGAGTGCTACAGTTATCACCCTTTGCATTTTATAGGTGAAGAAACGAGTATGAAGATATGAGTATATGAAGTATCTCCATCAAAATTTGAACTCAGGCCCAACACTCTACTCATTAGAACATGTAATTGCCTCACATTCTTAAATCACAGCTTTCTCCTAAATACTCAGTGGCTAAATTTTGTGCCACAACTTCCTTATTGCATTGGTTAAAGACCTGCTTCAGAAGGAAGTCAGACTGCCACAAAATTATGGATAGGGGTTAAAAACTTCCAGACCCAGTAGTGATGTTAAAAGGCAAAGACAGTAGTTTCTCACATTGAAGACCTAGAAGTCATCATCACCCCTAGAATCTGAGGAAAAAGTCCAACAGGAAGAGAAATCACTGTAATATTCATGTAGACAGAAGGAAACGAAAAGCAGTAAAGTAGGCATTGGAAGTGACACAGACTTGCGAGAAGGGAGATGCAGGCATCCCCCCTGACTATGAGATAGCTGACCATTCCAGGAGCCAGCTGTCAAAACAGATGGGAAGTCCCCTGTCTCTTGGGGATTCAGATTGGCCCCTCTGCTTGTCCAGAAAAGCAAAGTATGTCAACATTTCAGGTGGAGGCACCAGAGAAATCAGGCTGATCTTCAAAGGGCAGAAACTAACAAACTCCCACAAAAGTTAGTGCTTGAGGGAGTGGAAGAAGAGGAAGTGGGCAATCTGGCCCTGAGTCATCTGAGATGATTGCTAATGTGGTTTGGTCGGTTGGGAGCAGAACCTGTATGCTGATGAAATTGTTGGGGAGGAGAAGGAAAAAAGAGGAGGAAAGGAAGAAGGAGGGGCAGAATCTTATTAATTCTATTCAGTAGCTGAAAGCATTAGGAAAAGTGCCCATAGCTACGATACTCGTGTGTGTGTGTGTGTGTGTGTGTGTGTGTGTGTGTGTGTGTGTGTGTGTGTGTGTCTCCACTTTAGGAAAATCACCTGTTGGGCACATTGTAGAGGGAATTCTTGGTCAGGCATGGGTTGAACTACATGACCCCTGAGGCCCTTGTCACCTCCAGCATGTTCAGTTTGTAATGAAAGGGTCAGGTGTTCAGCTGAAGGGTGGTAGTTGGTGCAAATGGGGTAAGGGTGAAATGGGGATAAGAGGCACTGGTCAAGGAAGTTATTTATTTGTATTCTGACCTATTGCCAACAAATGCCGACTTAATGAGTTTGAACCTTCTTTTGTGTGTTTTGGTATCAAGGGAACTTATCGGTAGGCAAAGGGAGACAGTCCTTTGTGGATTTCGATGCTACCCATTGAGAGAGCCTACCCCCTTGACCAGGGTTGCACAGCTAAGAGAGCAGACCCCAATAAACATTTCCTTTTTTAGGAAGCTCGGTGTACACTTGCTAGAAATCCAGTAGTTTTCTTAATGAAAGCAAATAGAAGAACCGGCCCACTTGCAAGTACATTCTAAATTAATAGCTGGCTGCCATTTAATCTTAACAATTGCTCTCACCACTGTTGTTGATGCAGGTGACTGTGATGCTAATTATCTAAAAACTAATTATTTCTCTTATTTTAGTCACATAGAAAAAATTACCACGTGGCAAGACCCTCGGAAGACGATGACCCAACCTTTAAACCACATGGCCCTCCACCCTGCGACAACCTCGACCCCAATGCCTCAGAGATCGATGGCAATGTCTCAGCCCAACCTTGGTGAGCATCTGGCCTTTGGCCTTTGACATGGGAATGGGTTCCAGTGTAGCCCCAAGCCCTAATGGGGGCCAGGAATTGTGCATTTCTACTTTTTCCCTCTTCTGTCGTCTTCCTTTCTTTACAGCCCTGAGACTGGGGACCTGTCACTTTTAGCACTGATTGTGCTGACATCATACAATATACTTGGTTTTACTGGACCTGTGAGAAAATTAGTGTGTCTGGCTGAGTTCACATAGACCAAGGGAAAGGGGGAGCTGAGACATTGCCTGGGAATGTAATCAGTGAGAACAGCCAAACTCTACAAGTGAGGCCCCAGACCACTTTAGTTTCTCTGGAACAGGTGTCTCCCTGCCTTCCTCCTGCTATATCCTTCTTCCTCTCCCCCCTCCACCCCATACACAAGATGATTGCCTTAAGTTTTGATGTCGAATATAATGCTTAATCACAATTATAGAATTGGTAGCTGAGAACAGAAAATATTTTCTGCCAATAATCTTTCAAAGACAATAAAAACATGCCTTTGTCGTCATCACCACCACTAAAAATGGGATTTTAAATAGAACCAATGTAAAATCAAGCTTCTTTCGCTGTTAAAAACCAAAAAGGTTATCCTCATCCACAAGCACACAAATTTCATGTGATAGTTTCATTTTGTCTCAGCAACCCATTTTCCCAAAATCTCACACTGGATTTTCAGGAATGAAAAGGATAAAAATGGACAAGTTATTCCTGGATCCATTCCCCTGTTTCTGCAATGTAGCCAAAGGGAAAAGAACCCAAATTAGCCTAAGGTGAAAATCAGGCCCATTCTTCCAGGAAGTCTGGAGTTATAATTTTGAAGGCTGCAGACACAAAATACAGCCAAAAAGTAAAAGGCTAAGAGAGCAGCCCACATTGAGTTCTTATCTAGAGGGGAGATCAAGGAAAAATAATAGCTAATGATTATACCAGCATCGAGGAATCCAAATTCTCCTTTATCCACATGCCCCCAATACAGCCACCATTGTACATAAACCAGATGCTGGTACTGGCGTCCCACGCTGACTAGGGCATGGTGGTGACCTTTCTTTTAAGGTGGAAGAGAGGGGGTTTTTAACCTTTAAATTTAAATAAAAAATACAGCAGACATTTACATAATATTTTTAGTAAAGCAAAACCCTGCATGGAAATTAACTCACTGGATCCTCAGTGCATCCCTATGGGGCTGTAGAGAGGGAAACTGAGTCTCAGAGGGGCTAGGTAAGTTGGTCAGGGTCACATACTAGGGTCAGAGACAGAGGCTGAACCCATGCCTTTTGACTGTGATGTCAAGCACTCTGTTTGCTCTGGCTCACCGCTACACGCTGCTTTTGCTACCTTCACTTTTTATACTTAAAGCACAAAGGAGATTTAAAGCTTCAGTTTGAACTAACCTAACATACATTTTTGTGTAACTATTATGTTATGTTAACTTCCCTCTCTCCCTCTCCCTTATCAGCAAGGTTGCAAACCAAGAGTTGTGAAACCGGCTTATTTGTATAGAATGATAGGATCAGAAAGTTGGGGCTAGAAGGGACTGGAACCTCAAGTCCACCATACTCATTTTAAAGACAGGGAAACTAAGGCACAGAGAGATCAAGTGACTTGCGCAGTCAGGGTCACATCATTAATAAGTAACTTAAACAGATTTTGAACTCAGTTCTTCTTGATACCAGGCTCTATACGTTGTTTCACCTAGATATATCTTGTTCTGTAAGGGACAAAACACCCTACTTCCAAACACCCTACTTTCTTCTTCCTCCTCCTCTTCCTCCTCCTCCTCCTCTTTCTTCTTTTTCTTCTTCCTCCTTTTCTTCTTCTTCATCACCATAGCATTTATATAACACTTTAAGATTTCCAAAGTGCTTTATTTGACGCTCACAATGACCCTGTGATATAAGTCTATTATCATCTCCTTTTTATAGATGAGGACACTGAGGCAGAGAATGGCTAATTAACGTGCTCAGGGTCACACATTTAGTGTCCAAGGCAGGATTTGAACTCAGGTTTCCTTATACCAAGTCTATGTCCTTGTACTTTGGATTTTCTTAGCAAGGTTCACTGCTGGGGTATTTACTTGTCCTTAATGGCATGGGCTCTTCCACCAGCCTGGGGAGAGTAACAGATGTGCTCTAAGAATGGCCATCTGAAGAAGAAACCTGAGTAAGCTCCAAAGACTGGGGAATAATTTAATGAGTCAATAAGGGAATATCCTTTGCTTCCCTCAGAGCGTATCATTTCAAATTACAGCTGCCTGTGGCTCACACTCTTTTTATATCAGTCTTAAAATATATATTTTAAAGGTAAAAAAGATCAAATCATTTTTCAAGTTCATCTTGGAATTTCAGCTGTCGAAGGCATCTTTACAATGGAAAAGGGGGAGGGTTGAAATGACCTTGATGTCAAGAAAAAGGCATCAATAAAATGCTTTTTTAAAAAGAAGATGGACTGGATCCCCAAGTTCATCACATCCCCATGTATGTGGGCAATAGATGGCCCTTTTTTGGAAGGTACTCACACCTCCAAAGTGATTTCAGAATGTCGATGAAGCCCTTTTTGACAATGCTATTGGAGGACAGGATTAACATGTCAGCAGGTGGAGAGGCCGGTAATAATTAATAATAATAAATTATAGCCATCCTTTATGTAGCATTCTCCATATATTATCTTATTTGAACTTTATAAAAAGCCTGTGAGGCAAGTACTACTATTATTTTCATTTTGCAGATGAAGAAACTTATATGATATAATCTTAAATGACTTTCTCAGGGTAACACAGTTAATAAAAATCTCAGGTGGGATCTGAACTCAGGACTTTTTGACTCCAAACACTCTTAATGCTTTCTTTGTCCATGGAGTTTCCTAGGTCAGTGGAGCTGTTCTTCACAGCTCAGGCAAGTTTCCTCTGCTTTATTCATCAGTTTAACAAGGGGATTGGTTGATTAGTCTTGCAAAGCTGTGGCGCAGTTGAGAAGCACCCAGGAATAAGATGGGGGCTTGTGAATGAGTTGTGGTGGATGAACAGCAGCTTGTATGTGGGGTGGAGAGTGGGAGAGTGGAGAAGGTGTTACTTGGAGATAAGAAGGAATTGGGTAAGAGTCAGGAGTGAGTGTTAGGAAGGAAATTGAGGGTCTAGGAAACCTGGGGACAGCTGCAGTGCCTTGACCACCCTTACATTGTGTGGAGGATGTTCATAGACATGGATCAAGGTTGTTCCAGATGATATCTTGTGCTACTATTGGGCCTTTACTGATTGCACTGAGTTGGGGAGGCAGAAAATGATGAAGCCAGGGCACTGGAAGCAGGCTAAGACTACCTGGATGAATTAGATTAGCTGTTTCCATGGCAGCAGATACAGCGGACATTTGTAGCTTGCACCTACTTAGTAAGAAACTGATGGCAATGGCTAATTGTATTACACTGACATTTTATTGCATTCCTTCAGTGTGGAACCAATCATTAAGATCATGGATTTAGCACTGGAAGGGGTCTTGAAGGCCATTAATACAGCCATTGCAGAAGTAGCAGAGCTAGGTCCTTTTGACTCTAAATTCAGAATACTCTTTTCATTATTCTGAGCTATATACACAATGACATCCCTCAACAGACTTTCCAGAGCTGGGATCTGAATCTAGGACCTTTGACTCCAGAACCATTATACCATGCTGCCGCCATGTTCCACTGATCTATTACCAATCACTATATTTGTCTTCAATGTTTTTACTTGATATTGTTGGTACATATTTGCTTCCAAAATAATAACCTTTCATTACATCAAGGGTTTTCAAAATTAAATGGATTTCCATTTGGGCAAAAAGCTTTTCCATTTCTACTCATTCCTTTGATTGGGAATAGTGCCCTCTGGTGGACATGTGAAGAAATTGTTTTGACATCCTCCCGCTTATTACAGGTATGCTTTGCTCTGTTCAGTATGTCCCTGAAAATTTGCTGCAGATCGATTTCTTTTAGAATGTAGGGTGGGAGCTGGTATGGAAAAGAGTAATATGGTGAATTGTTTTGTAAAAGTAGGAGGAAGTGCATTGCCCCAAGAGCTAAGTAAGCTCAGCTATCTTCCTATCTTTGTAGTCAGAGCCATGTTTTATAATCGGAGTCTTGCATTTGCCTATTTTGAAAATGGGAGTTGTGGGTGAGATAATGGCTAAAGCCCCCTCTGATTCCAGCAGTTCCTCTTCACCTCAGTCTTCATGTAGGGTGCCCCAACCCTGCCTAGATCAAACCCATTTCTTCCTTTTCGCATTTTCCTACAGTCCTTGGGTGCTCTCTTTGTATTTGCCATCTTCTGCTGTGTTTGTCTCTCATTCTACTTCTTTAAGATCAAGTGAAATACTATTGAGACATTGAATGCAAGGTTACTTGGCCAACTTTCCTGCCAAAAAGTGGTAAATGGAGTGTCAAACCTAGGTCTTCAGATGTTAATCCTAGAATTTTACCACTGTGCCAAGCTGTCTAAAAGAAAAAGAAAAAACAACCATTGTCAAAAACATAGGAGGTAACAGTGATCTGGATGAAAGAGCTCCCTAGATATGGGCTAGAAGAGCTGAGTTTGAATTATGTCTCTGCCACAAACTTTGGGTGTGGCCCTGGGTAAATCTCCAGGTCCCAGTGTCCTGATTTGTAAAATGAGCCAGTTGGGTTGGCGACCCCAAAGTCCCTTCCAGCTAAAGCTTTATGACCTTGTGATTGATTTAGATGATGAAGGGATAACTCCCAAGGTCTCTCCCAGAGCTATCACTCTCCAATCCTGTATTTCTAGTACAAACGTTTAACATACTCAGTGGGGCCTCACTCAGTTGGTGACTGACTAGTCCTTGCCTCACTTCCTGTGTCCTCCAAAAAAAAGGCACGTCATGGTGCCCATTTGGAAAGCTTGCCTCCCAAGGTTCTCAACTACCTTGTTGAGCTGCTTGCTAATCCACAGTTAACTTGCTTTCTGGTTCTCTTCCTTTTTATAAAGATTGCATTTTATCCTCATGACAACCTTGGGAGGTAAGTGCTATCATTAGCCATGTTTTGCAGATGAAGAAACTGAGACAGAAAAGTTAAGTGATTTGCCTAGAGTCACACAGTTAATAAGTATCAGAGGTGGGATTTGAACTCGCAGATTTAGTGTTCTATCTATTGTCCTATAGCTGCCCCATTAGGAGGATGAAAAATGAAACTGAGTCAGGAAGTATTTATTAAGCCGAAGGCATTGCATGTGTTAAATATCGGGAGGACCAATAAGAAAGACTATCCTTGACCTCAGGAAGACTACATTCTAATGGGGGGAAGATGTCATACAGAAAAGGAAGGCAGTGAGTCTAGGGGATGAAGGTGCCTGGAAGGGGTTTGGTGGAGTATATTTGACAAAGTCCTCTGGAAATGTCAGCATTTAATCCTAGAGAGGAATGAAGACATGGTTGGCCTGAACCTCCCCCTTAAATGGTGGTTCTGGGAATAAACAGCCAAGCTGAAGGGGAGGCCCTCAGGGTTAAGGGTACTTCGAATGATCCATGGTTGAAGTAAATTTCCAAGGTGAGCAGCCTCCAGAGGAACCTGTGCTGCTTGAGCAGATAAAGAGGCAAAAAGAGGTCCCAGAGACACCACATTGTTCATACCAGCACTTTTTGTGACGGCAAACACCAGTTGTTTTTAAAGTGAGTGCTCATAGATCGAGGAGCCACAAAACAAATTGTAATATTGAAATGCAATAAAATTTTGTTATGTAACAATAGACAACAAAGGTGAAGGGAGAATTCAGAGAAATGGGGAAGGTTTGGACGTAGTAATAGAGTAAGGTGAGCAGGATTGGAAGAACGCTAAGCTGTGTGTGCAGTGACTACACGAATGTACAAAAAGTCAACATGAAAATTAGTTGGAATGTCTAGTCTAGGTCCGGGAGGACTGATGGTGGAACATAGGTGTGTGTATGTGGGCATGTGGATACAGAAACCAGTATACACTGAGAAGAGCCATGGCCGGGTCTTGGGTTTGCTGAAAGGCTTTTCTTTGTCATAGAAAAGGGTTTTGGGGGGCGAGGGTTAAAGGGAAATAACTTTTGAATAAAGAAAATGACACATGAGATACATGACACGTGAGATGAGGTAGAGAAGGCCCTTGGGTTATTAAATGCCAATTATGATCCAGCCACCAAGCATCTTTATGTCAACATCCATGATTGTGAAAACCATGGTGATGGCGATGATGATCAGTACTGTTATTAACTCTTTCCATATAGGTTAGTAATAAAGGGGTCACCAAAAAGCAACCACACCCGATGTCCCTTGAAACTCAAGAGTATTTCCCACTCTCTCAAACTAGATGCATTGCAAGATGGGAGATATCTCTCTCTCTCTCTCTCTCTCTCTCTCTCTCTCTCTCTCTCTCTCTCTCTCATCCCCTTCTTCCCTCTCTCTCCCCGCCTTGTTTTTTTCTCTCTTCTCCTCTCCTCTCCTCTCCTCTTTCTCTGTTTTCTTCTCCCCTCTTCCTTCCCCCTCTCTCTTTCCCCCTCCCTCCCGCCTCTCTGTCTTTCCTCCCTCTCTGTCTTTTATCTGTCTGTCTGTCTCTCTCTTTGGAGAATTCTACTGAATATGGCAATTTAAAATATCCTGCTGTATTAAAAAGGTTTGCCAAAAGAAAGTAATGTGTTGTTTTACTCTTCTGCGATAATCCCAAGGATCACAAATCTTGGCTGGTCTGGCTCATGTCAGATATTGAACCAAGAAGTTTTTGGGAATAGGGTGCTGGAGTCTCAGTAAGCCTTATTGTGCCAGCAACCTGCCAGACATCACAGGAAAAATAAAAACTGGGTAACAAGTTAAATCCCCTTTGGCCAGAGTCTGGTAGAGATCTTTCTGGCAAAGTTCAGTTTCCACTTCTGTCTGTAGTATATTTTTAAATGCTGTAGGAGTTATATATGTATATATACACACACACATCCATATATATGTATGTATATATTTTTCCCCTCCTTCTTTCTTTTTTGAAGATGTGCCACCAAAAGGCTGAAGTGTTCCAGGTCTGCACCCCTGATCTGTACTTGAAATTACAAACACATGTGTGTGTCTAGCTCTGCCTTTGGAGAAGAGATGGAAAATCAACCGTGTTGTTTAGTTGGCTGGCCTGTCTCCTAACCTCCCTCGAGCTATGTTTGAAGGGAAGTGTACAAAAACACTTAAAACATTTTTTATCAAAAGCAGAGAAAAATAACTAAATCAGACCACAGACTAGTGAGGCTTAGAGCATATAGAAGGAGAGGCAATAGAAGTTCATTGCAATTCAGACTCATACTTTGGGCTGTCTGCTCCCCTCTGCAGTTGTTTTTCTAACCAGAGTTTATGGCAGACACATCTGGCTTACTCCATTCTTTCCAGCTCTGGTTTTCTCACTATCTTTTTTTTTTTTTTTAAATGCTGTGGTTCCTGCAGCTTCCTCTAACCCAAAGCAAGGAATACATGGCTCTCCTCCCTCACTCCCTGCTCTGCACCCTAGAGGAGCTGGTGTTTCTAGGGGAATGGCAGGGCTTGAGATTCAGTGATTAAAAAGAGGATTTGGCAGGAAGAGATGCCTATTTATGAGGAAGATTTGATAATGATTTCTTCTTGGAGACTTCGGAGGATTTGATTTGTTTTTGGTCAAATTAAAGTCGGTTGGTTAGCCACATTTCTTGAGTGTCCCAGGGTCCAAAGATCCCCGGACTCAGTGAGTTCCCATAGTTACAGATGTCATGACTTCCAATTTAAGGAGGCTTACTAAAGTGGAAATGAAGAAGATAAAACCTTATATTTATTCATTGGATCTAACCTTCCCCTTCCCCCCAGTCCTATACAGCTGCATCTGTATAATTATGTCCATGCATCATAAACATCTCCATAGGAAGGGAAACCTGGTCTATGGCCACTCAAGATGAGTGAATCTGACTGTAGTGTGGCAGAGCAGATCATTTCAGATCTTAACAATTTTCCAGTCACTGGTCTTCACCATCTGTACCAGCTCATGCAGTCAGATCAGCCAGCTGGGCTTTAGCATCAAGATGGCTTAAATGAATAGGCCAATTGGTTTGTGATTTCTTCATATAGGAGACAGATGTAGAGCTACTACTATTTCCTCTTATTTGTTGCAGAAAATAAAGCTTCCACTCTTCATTATGTATTCCTCCCACCCCCACTTCCACTTCTGATTTTGTATAGAAGATACCTCCTTCCCAATTATACAGAGGTGTAAAGAATTCTGATATTTAATTGCTTTGACTGGACGTTTCATGGTATGAACATTAACTAATGTTCCTGATTAATAAACAAACATAATTAAATCCTAATGAATGTTGGTGTCTTGGGGAATTTAATTTAATTAAAGGGTTTTTGTAGATTCTAGGAGGAGGAATTTGCAGTATTTGGGGTTGCACAATACAACAAATCATGGCTTTTTTCATTTAAAAAAAAAACTGTCAGTATAGTACAGTTTTGAAAAAGAACTTAATACTAAAATATAACATGATTTGCTTTTTCTTCTTATTTTTCTCTCTAGTTTCATAAATTTTTCTCTCTAGTTAATTAATTTCATAATTTCTAGTTAATTTTAAAGTTGAAAGGGAATTTTGAATCCATATTTTCCCCATCATTCTTATTTTGTAAAGGATGAAACTAGGTCCCTGAGAGCTTATGTAACTTGTCCAAGGTTACACAGGTAGGAAGTTTTCAGAAACAGGATTTGGACCCTAGCTTACTCCTAATGATAAAATATTTAGAATAATTTAATTCTGATTTGGTGATTGTTACAATTATGTCTTTATTTTTCATTTTTGTCTTCCTTTATTCCTCTGAAAAGTTCTGTTGGTGGTTGTTGGTACATAGAACCCTGGGGGAGGAAAAGTAAGACCTTTCAAAAGAACATATTTGCCTATGTTTTTAAAAGGGAAGGAAGAAGAAAAAAAAGCACCTGTGAAATTCTATTTATATAACGGCTCAGTTGCCATTATAGCTGAGGAGATGCTAATTGGGGCCCCAAAACTCCCTGTTCACACTGAGAACCCCAACTGAACTCTGATTCATTTGGGTAGGTGGAGATAAGGACATGGATTAATATGCAAGAAGACTCTACCAAGCTTGATGAAAGGCCTTCCTGACTTGGGGCACATCAGTAGTATGTCCCTACCTCCTAAACTATCTCGGATTTGATGACTTTGGATGTGTTTATATTCATTCATTCCCTTTTTATGTTCATATATATATACTTGACTCCCCTTAGGATGCATGCCCCTTGCAAACAGGTATTATTTTATACTTTGAAGGAAGCCACCAGGCACAGGGGACAAAACAGGAAGACCTAAACTCAAATCCAGCCTGTGGCACTTATCCACCGTGTGTCCCTGAAGGAATCACTTAACCTATCAGTATCTCCATTTCCTCACCTGTAAACTGGGGATAATAGCACCTCCCTTACAGCGGTGTGACCTTGGTCAGTCCACTTACCCTCTCTATGCTTCAATTTCTTCATCTGTAAAATGGAGAGGGCACCTACTTCATAGGATTGTTGTGAGGGTCAAATGAGTCAACATATATAAAGTGCTTTGGAAAACTTAAAAGCACTATGTAAATGTGGAATAGTAGTAGTAGTGTAGTAGTAGTATAGTACTGTAGTAGTAGCAGTATAGTAGTAGTATAGTAGTGTAGTAGTAGCAGTATAGTAGTAGTAGTATAGTAGTGTAGTAGTAGCAGTATAGTAGTAGTAGTATAGTAGTAGTGTAGTAGTATCAGTATAGTAGTGTAGTAGTAGTATAGTAATGTAGTAGTATGGTAGTAGTAGTAGTAGTAGTATAGTAGCAGTAGTGTAGTAGTAGCAGTATAGTAGTAGTAGTATAGTAGTAGTAGTATAGTAGTAGTATTGTAGTAGTGTAGTGGTAGCAGTATAGTAGTAGTAGTATAGTAGTAGTAGTATAGTAGTAGTAGTGTAGTAGTGTAGTAGTAGCAGTATAGTAGTAGTATAGTAGTATAGTAGTAGTAGTATAGTAGTGTAGTAGTAGCAGTATAGTAGCAGTAGTGTAGTAGTAGCAGTATAGTAGTAGTAGTATAGTAGTAGTAGTATAGTAGTAGTATTGTAGTAGTGTAGTGGTAGCAGTATAGTAGTAGTAGTATAGTAGTAGTAGTATAGTAGTAGTAGTGTAGTAGTGTAGTAGTAGCAGTATAGTAGTAGTATAGTAGTATAGTAGTAGTAGTATAGTAGTGTAGTAGTAGCAGTATAGTAGTAGTATAGTAGTGTAGTAGTAGCAGTATAGTAGTAGTATAGTAGTGTAGTGGTAGCAGTATAGTAGTGTAGTAGTAGTAGTAGTAGTAGTAGTATAGTGATAGTAGTAGTAGTAGGTGCTAGAAAAATACTTGTTGGTCGATTGATTTATTTGGAAATAATTCCAAGCGAAACAGAGTTGTGACAATTACTCTGAAAACTTGGACCTTTTGGGTCAGTCACATCAAACACTTGTTTTTGCGGGGAAATATCAAGGAGGAATTGAGAGCTCTGAATTATCCAGATTGTTGAATGGTCTCTATTGCTATGATTCACTGGACAATTACATGTCCCAATACTCTTATTTTGCTAGCACAGGCCTAGTTGAAGTTTCAGGACTGTGTGACTGATAAAAATAATCACAATGAATAACAGTTCAGATTTATAGGCCATTTCAGAATTTGTTATAAAGGACTTCCCTCTCAATAATCAGAAATCTGTTGGACATAAGCAACTTTCTCCAAAGCAGACTTGTTATATAGAAATCTGTAGAATGGTAGAAAGCTGCAGAGGTACAGCTGCTTCTATTGTAGTTTATTCATTTTTTCTCCCTTTCTATACATCACCCAGAGTTTTTAGTATATCCATCTCTCTCCCATCTGCTTCCTAGAAAACTATACCTCATATATAAAGATTAAAAAAGGAAAAAAACACACACACAAATTTTCAATAACACTAAACAACACATCAACCAAGTCTACCATTATATGCAGAATTCTTGACTGGTCATCAATCCCTCTGCAAAGAAGGGAAAGGGGGTTCTTTTCCCTATTTCTCCCATGTGGCCAACAGTCAAAGTTCTCTTTTAATTGTATAGTTGTTCTTTTCCTTTACATTGTTGCAGTCAAAATGTTTCTCTGTTTTGCTTACTTCACTTTGTAACAGTTAATGGAAGTCTTCCAATGCTTCCAATTCATCATATTGTACTACCTCATATAGCCATTTCCCTATCAACTTTGTTCTATTTCTTTACTACTACAAGAAGTGCTAGCCATAAATGTTTTGGTACGTATGATGCCCTTTCTTTTGGTCATTGGATATTGTAGTCATTGTTTTTAGCGTACATCTAAATGATTTCCCAGAGTAGTGAGACCAATCTGTAGTACTCTAAACAATGTATGTGGATCTGTCTTTCCACAACCCCCTCTTCTCCCACTCCCCCACCCCAACATTGACTATCCCCATGTTTTGGCAGCTTTGTCAGTTATGCTGGGTGTGAGGTAAAATCTCAAAGAATTGTTTTGATTTATCATTCTCTTATGATTAGTAAGTTGGAATATCCTTTTGAATAGTTGTTAATAACCTACAATCTTTTGAGAATAGCTTGTTTGTATCCTTTGCCGTTTATCTTATCCTATTTGAGTTTTCAATTTCATGTCATTAAAATTATGATTTAAATTTTTTAAATAATTGTTGCTCTTCATTATGTGACTGAGAATTCTCTACAACTCCCCCAGCCCCAGTAATAATGATGAGGGGTACCTAATCTGGTTCTTTAAAATTTTTATATTATAATCTTGAATATTCCACAAATCTATTTTGAAGACATTAGGGTATATATTGTAAGATGTTGGTCTACACAATTTCTGCCAGATTGCTTTCCAGTTTTCCCAGCAAATCATCTAAGTGAAGGACTTCCCAGGTAATTTATATTCTTAGGTATATTGAATACTAGGCGGGTCATTTAGTTCAGTTGTTTCTGATGTTTCCTTATCTGCTGTGTTCCAATGATCTACTTAATTTTTTTTCTTTTTTTAGCCAGGACCAATAACCAAATAGCTTGAATGATTACTGTTTTAAAGTATTATTGATTTCATCTGATCATGAGCACCAGCTGTCTCTCTAGTTGTCTAAATTATCCTTATTTCTTTAAGGAGAATTTTGTAATTGTATTTATGCAGGTCTTTAATGTGTCCTGTTAGAATGACTCCCAGAAATTATTTACATTTTATAGTTGTTTTGAATGAGACTTACACTTCTATTATTCCCTGATGGATTTTGTTACAGGCAGCTTAGCTCTAACAGCTACATGTAAGAGGTGAAGACTGGGTCATTGAACTTAAAAAAAAAACAAAAAAACTTTTTGTTTGTTCCCCCTCCCCAAAGATTCAACACAGTTTTCTCAGTTGCAAATTGTCAAGTGTGTTAAAAATAGTTTTGTCAGCTTAAAGAGTATCTGTTGGCCCAGATCCTTGTTTTGTCACCAGGAACTTCCTTGCTGTTGGGACGGTTAAAGTGTAGTGCCCTCTCCAGGCAAGGTGATTTTAGGATGATCTGTCCTCCAGGCACTTGGACCAAATCCATAACCTCCAAGTGACATTTCTCATGTTCTCTTGCTTTCCTTCTTTGAAGGCTCCGGGTCCTGTGGTCTCAGGACTGGGTGGGATCTTCATTCCCACCCCCACTTCCCCACCCTCTCCCTTTATAAACTGGAAGATTCATTTCTGCTTCCTCTCCTACAACCCTAAATTTATTCCCAGTGTTTTTTGCAGTTGCTGGTGGTCAGCAACAGCTGTTCCGTCATGCTCTTCTCTGAGTAATTCTGAAGGATGAATTCACCATGATTCCCATTACTGGAGAAATAGTCTGGGAAACACTTTGGTAACTTGTCTTTGGTAATTAATGCTCCGTGAAAAATCATTTTGGAGTAAGTCCCTCTTCCCCCCCAACACAAAAACAAAAAAAGGTGGGGATTAGGGGAGCAAGTTACAAAATACAAGTTTAAGCTTATTTAACTACATTGAAGCCCAAAAGGAAATGGAATCCCTTTGGGGTGTTTTAAGATGACATGGGGGTGGAGGAGAGGAGGAAGGAGTACTTGGGAGATTTTTTTCCTAAAAGATTCAGAATGGTCATGAGTAGGTCTGTTTTATATCAGATATTGCCCTTTCCCATAGACTAATAGGAGCACCCAATTGATTTTCCATTGCCCTGTTGCCAAAGCAAAAACAACAGCAACCACATATAAGGGAAAGATTCACATGACATTAATTTGTTTTGTAGTATATGCCATATAATAACCCAGTTTGCCTCAGTTTCCTCATCTGTAAGGTGAGCTGGAGAAAGAAACGGCAATCTACTCCAGTGTCTTTGCCAAGAAAAAAACCCAAATAGTGTCATGAAGAGTCAGAACTGGAATGACTGAACAGCAACAAAATTTTGTAGGGGTTAATATTTTGGGGCAATTAGGTGATGCAGTGGATAGAGTGCTGGGCCTGGAGTCAGGAAGACTCATCTTTGTGAGTTCAAATCTGGCCTCAGACTAACTGTGTGATCCTGGGTAAGTCACTTAACCCTGTTTGCTTCAGTTTCCTTATCTGTAAAATGAGCTGGAGACGGAAATGGCAGACCACTCTAGTGTCTCTGCCAAGAAAAATCCAAGTATGGTCTTGAAGAGTCAGACATGACTGAAATGACTGACAACAACTACAATATGCTGTGCATTTCATTTCTTTTTTTTTTTTTTTTTTACTCTATAGAGTTATGTTTCTTAGTCAGACAGTGAGTTGGGAGGTGGGGGCAGGGAGGGGCAGAATTGTTTCAGATTTTGCCCAGAATTAGTTATTTGTAGAGCCAGAAAAAAGTGCTATATCTTAATGCAACAAACTTTAATTCAAGCTCCATAAGCATTTAATTTAGCTAAAGTCTAGCCCACACTTTTAGAGTCATTTCCTTCTATCTCTTCCCCATCAACCTCCCAATTTGCTTGAATTAATTAAAATGGAAAACATAATTTTCCAAATATGGAAGCGAATTGTCCTCCTGTGGCATAACTGTTTCCCAAGGACATTCCCCAAAAGAACACCCTCTCTTCCTCCCTTCCCCCTCTTTCCCCTCTTTCTTCCCTTCCCCCCACTCCCCTCTTCCTCCCTTCCCCCTCTTTCCCCTCTTTTTTCCCTTCCCCCCATTCCCCTCTTCCTCCCTTCTCCCTTTTCCCCCTCTTCCCTCTCTTCCCCCTCTTCGCCTCTCTTATTCTCATCTCCTCTTGGTTGGATAACTTTTTGTTGCTGTCACTTCAGGTTCAAGGGTTGGAATTTCTCCTCCAAAGGCCTCAGCTCTAACATTCACAATTTTTCCCTTTTTATTTCCCTCGTGGTTCCCTCCCCTCCACATAAAGGCCATATTTTATGTATTAAAGTACAAGGAAATCTTAGGATATGGCTATATGCAGAAAAGAATAGCAGTTAGGTGGTGCAGTGTGTAGAGCGCTGGGCTAATGTCCTCTTTCTTTTATTGAGGTTTCCTTCCGCATTGGTATTTCTTTGCATATGGTATACTTTTGTTACTCAGATTTTCACAATTATATGTGTTTGTATCTATATCTTTCTGTCTGTCTGTCTATCTAGCTATCAATCTACCTATCTTTCTTTCTTCTACTCAAGCCTCTTGAGAGCAGGGAGTAGGTTTCGTTCATCTTTTGTCCTCCCTTTCTACCCAGCACAGAGCCTTACATGTGTGTAACACCTCATTGTTTCTTGACTTAAACTCCAGGAATATGCAATATGATTTCCCCCCAACTGAAGTCAGGCATTAGCATGGGAATTGACAATTTTCAGGTGTGACATAAAACAGCATGGCAGTTTCTAGTATTTCTTATGCTACTGAATGGAAATAGTCAGAGTCAGTGTAATGGCACGTCCCCATTGAGGGGTTCATAGAATCCTAACACCGGAGAATGTTGAGTGCTAGAAGCAACATTCGAGACCAGCTTATTGAAAAAATCTTCTTTTATTTTAATTAAACAAATTAGATATACTTCAATGATAACTTGGACACTTTTTAATTTGGGAGAATGTGTGTGTGTGTGTGTGTGTGCGCGCGCGCGTGCAATATTAATGAAAAAGACTAAGCCTATAATTTCATTGTGATAAGAAGCTCCTAGGTGAGAATTTCACTCTACTGATGCACTAAGACAACCCCTAACCATAAGAAGTTGATACCCTAGTAGGGGAACCAAACAAAACCATCATCGGTCATTATGAATTCTGGGAAAGCAACACAAAATGTACCTAGGGCAATTAGCATGGAATAAGCTTAGCATCTCAGACAGGGATAGGAGTGGGGATGGTGGCTCTAGAGAACAGGGGATATCTCAAGGTCACCTTATTGAATGAGAAGCATCTTGTCTGTAATTAGAATGAGAGAGAAGCAACCATCTGGTAGTTTTCTATTTTAATTAGCTAGTCGTAGTGCAATGCCTGGCACACAATAGGCAGTTGGTAAATGTTTATTAACTGACTGACTGACTAATCTTGCTAACTAGGTGCTGACTCAGTCATTTCTATGATGCTCAGGCACTGCAAATGCTATTTAGTGCTCCTTCTAAATTGTGGCACCCTGAGCAAAAGCTCTAGTTACCCCACCCTAGTTCTGGCTTTGCAGATAATATGTGAACATAACTGCCTTTCTTATAAATCAGAACATGATTTGTATGTACTAGAGGTAGGGAATTCATATAAGACAGTGCAGAATGTGTTTAGAATTTAATTGATCCCTCTTTCAAAAAAGAGATGATAAATAGATCATGAATAATTTATGAAGACTGTGGGAGAGAAAATGCCTACTCATTAATGGACCTTCTTCAGCCCTTGAAAACTATAAAAACAAATAAAAAGTTGCTTTATTAAGGAGGGAAAATTAAAGAACTAGTAGAGACTCATATAGGTTAATGTGATTTTTTGCCCTGGGGGAGCACGGAGTGAGTTCATTTACTAATATTTAATAATAATAGCTAGCATCTACATAGTACTTTTAAGGTTTGCAGAGAACTTTACAAATACTAACTCATTTTTATCCTTACAACAACCCTGGGAGGTAGGTACTTTCATTATCTCTACTTTTACAGATGGGGAAACTGAGGCAGAAAGGGATTAAGTGGCTTGGCCACGGTCACACAGTTACTAAATTTGAACTTGAGTCTTTCTGACTCCAAGTCCAATGCCCTATCCACCATCCTAGCCTCCTATTATTTCATTTAATTAAGGGTTGTGCCCCTTGGCACCTTAGTAGCTTAAAAAAAACAACAACTATTTTTTTCAATCAACAAAATCTATACACTTTCCCTACTTTTTACCCCACCTCCCACCATCATGAAAACAAAAAGAAAGAAAAACAAAGCCCTTGTAATATGCATAGTCATTCAGGAAGTTTAACTAGTACAAACTTACAACAAATTCATCCTGAACAGCAGTACTAGGTTTCCACTTCCAGCAGGGATGAAAGGGTACCTATTACCAGAGGATGATGAAAATGTCAGTAAGCAGGGCTGGGGAGATAAACTGGCAGTCACCGTAGGGCTTAAGCATAGTTCAGTAGTAGCAAGGGTGCGTCCCCTCCAGGCTTCCCAGGCATCGGGAGTTAACACTTTATTTGTCTAAATCTTCCATCATTTCACAAATAGTTATTAAGCACCAACTCGGTACAAAGGATGGTGAGAGGGAAAGATTGAAAGATAAAACAAGACTTTGTTGCTACCCTCGAGGAGTTTATAACCTAGTAGGGGGATATCTCTGTTATATTTTTCAGGTGACTTTGGGTTATTAGTTCACCCAAGATGGAAAGAACTAGATAAAATCAGGGAGGAGTTTTCCACCTTATGAAATTTGATTATTAGGGCATCAGGCAAAGATCCTCCAGAATGGAGCAGTTTGCTGTTTCACTGTTTTCTATCTCATCTCCCATCTCTGAGACCTTTGCACAGACCCATGCCTGGAATGCTTTCTTTCTCTTCTCAACTCTTTAGCATCCATAGTTCCTTTTAGGGTTTTCTTTTTTTGCCTCTTCCCCTACCAAGGCTTTCATGATCTCCCCTCACCCTTGTTCTGCCTTTCCATCATTTTTTAAAGACAAAACCTGTGATCTCATTAGTATATGATGTTTATTCCCAGCGAGAAACCTCCCTTTATTAATGTAGATTGGTATGTACTCTATAGTCAAGAGTGTGGCTATGCTCAAGGTTAAGAGATTTGTCCTTAGAGTTAGAATATGTCAGAGGCAAGACTTGAACCCAGGCCTTTCTGACTCTCTGGTTAGCTCTTTAACAACTGCACCATCCTACCTCTCTCCACAACTCATATATGACTTTGCATTTACTATGTTTTTGTTGTTGTTCTGTTGTGTCCAAGTCTTTATGACCCTATTTTGAGGTTTTCTTGACAAAGGTACCAGGGTGGTTTGCCATTTCCTTTTCCAGTTCACTTTATAGATGAGGAAATTAAGGCGTACTGGGTTAAGTGACTTGACCAGGGTCACCCACCTAGTAAGTGTCTGAGGCTGGATTTGAACTCATGAAGATGAGTCTTCCTGATTACAAACTCAGTGCTTTACCCACTGAGACACCTCGTTGCCCATTTACTATATATGTATGTATTCTTTCTTTACTTATCTGTGTTGTTTCCTCCCTGTAGAATGTAAACTTTTTGAGGGTAGAAACTGTTTTTGTTTTCTTTTGTATCCCCAGTACCTAGCTTAGTGCTTGGCACAAAATAGGCATTTAATATATCCTTTTCAAATGAATGAATGAAGCTTGCATGGAGTAAACCCTCAATAAAATTTGTTGAACTGAATGGAATTGTTGATGTTTCATAGCCAAGGAATGAAGTTTTTTCTAACCAGCTCTGGAAAAGGAGATGTTGATGTTGCTAGAATAAATCTGAATTGTTTTCATAGAATCGGAAAATTTTGAAAGTTGGAGGGGACCTTGGAGGTAAATCGAGTCCCAATCCTTCCCTGAAACATGGAGCCCCTTTATAATAGTTCAGTTGAATAGTTGTCCTTACCTTTATTTGAAGACCTTTAGTGACAGAGCTTGCTGAAATCTGAGAAGCAGTATGACACACAAGAAAATGGACCAGCCTTCAAGCCAATCAGGCCTGGGTTCAAGTGCCGTCCGTGACACTGTTTTTGCCAATAAAAGATTACTTGTTTCTCCTATTTCCCTTATTAAGTCATTTAAACTCTCAGTGCCCCAGGCAACTGTCTAGAACTATAATTTACAGATAGTTGCTATTCTGTATTGGTAGAATAGATGGTGCAATTTCCATAGCAGGAGTTTGTTACACAAGGAAATGACAAGTTTTGAAAAACAAAATGCACATTTCATTTAAAAAAAAATTTTGCTGGATTACTTCACCCCTCCCAAATGTACATTTTTGAAGCTACTTTTATTAGGAAAACCTAGAAGAAAGACTCTAGAAAACTCTTCTTCCTGCCCCTTTCTGGAACTTATACTGAATTACTTCTGAGCAACATATAAATGTGGTGTATTAATTAGCAGAGCAGAGGAATTGTTGGTGAATAGATAGTGCTTCCAATGGGCAGATCCATTCCTGGCAGAAATATGCCAGTACCAGAAAACTGTGTGAATGAGCTGGGGGTCCAGCTTGAGCATCAAGTCTAAGATTGGAAAATGCTTAGCGCAATTGGACGAGGTACTGGTTACCTGTCAGGTCAAAGTTTTGCCTTGGTATACCTGGGGATTCCTTGCTCAATGAAGACAAGGAGAGGCTTACAGAATGTACAAAACACAGAATCCTTCTCATATCATCTGAGACTGTTGAGAAATCTCTCTTTAGCGATTCTCAGCCCAGAGACTTGAATAAAGAGCTCAGTGTGAAGTCTGGATGGTGCAATTTTTTTGTTTAATACTTTGCAGATTTTTGGAACTCTCTGCACCCTGAACTAAAAAAACTGCATTTTTTGCTGACCTTGTTGGAAGGCTAAGACTGTTTCTGGGAAATAGGGGAAACAAGCAGCCTTTTGTTGGCAGGAGCAGAGAGAGACAGAAAGCGGGAGAGAGCCTGGGCTTGAGTCTTTTTTTCCTTCATGATGTCGTGACTGAGACAAGACCATAATATGGCTGGATTTTTCTTTCTACCTTGGCTGACATGTGTTTTACATCATACTGGGCTGTGTGACACCTGGTGCTGGCCAGTTCACATGAATTAAGCCATGGGCTGCCCATAAGCAGAGGGGAAAAGGCACAGCTGTACTTCTGACATCGGAATCATAAAAGTTTGAGGAGCTTGGGACGGCACACGGCAGGAACAATTTACACCTGTATATTTTGGCCTTCCATTTGCAAATCATTCTACCTAGAATGGTATTTTAGCCAGAAGGCCGAGTAAGATCTTATGCCAGGTGCTCCCCTTCCTCCTTTAGACCTTACTGGGTTAGTTATAAAGTAGAATGTCTAAGAGCGTTTCTATTTTAAGGGAACAAAAGCATCGAGCCCTGTTCTATTTCCTATTAAGTCTGATAAAAACAACATTACTTTGAGAGCAGTCCAGGGAAGAAAGCAGGGACTCCTGGGGACTGTCACATTCTTCATATTTGTGTCCCAAGTACCTGGCATCAAGCCTGGCACTTTGGAGAGCATAATAAATGCTTATTGATTGATTGATTGAAGAGTTCTGGCCTGACCATTAGGAGTCCTGGAGTCTAGTTTACCAAAACTCACTGTGGCCATGGAAAAACAGTATCTCTGGACCTCAGTTTCCTTGACTTTAAAATGAGACAGTTGGATTAAAAGATTTTTTGAGGCAGGGGTTCTCAATGTTTTTGTGCAATGGATCACTTTGGCAAGTCTAGTGAAGCCTAAGGGGGTACCCCTTTTTAGAATGTTTTAAAATACATGAACTCCCCAAGATTACAGTGAAATTCAATTATCTAATTTTTTAAAAAGTTCACACTTACATTAAAATGTATGTTGCATGACTATATACATATAATCTATGTCAAATTGCTTGCCTTCTCAATGAAAGGGGGAGTTGAGGGAGGCAGAGAATTTAGAACTCTAGATTTGAAAAAACAATGTTAGTATTGTTTTTCATGTAATTAAGAAAAATAAAATATTAAAAAAGTTCACAGACTTAGGTTAACCCCTAAGGGCTATGGCAATAAAAATTGCTGGGGTTAACCTGGGATTATATCATTCCATAATTCCAAAATAAGGGATCTTTTGGACTCAGAGTCAAAAAGACTGGAGTTCAAATGTAACCTCAGAAATTTACTAGCTGTGTGACCATGAGCAAGTCACTCAACCTCTGTTTGCCTCAGCTTCCTCATGTACTTCACAGGGTTGTTTCACGGATCAAATTGGGAAGCACTTTACCAACCTTAAAGCATTATGTAAATGTTAGCTATGATGATGATGATGATGATGTATATGAATTTGTTTGCGTATGATTGTATAATTCGACGAGTCCATGATCTCCTTAGTGTCAGTTCTCTCTTCACTGCCACAGATATACCTTAGCCTCTTTCATTTGTGTCTACATTGTCACAAATTCTCTCGAGAATAGGGTTTCCTTTTGTGGGTCTATTGAAGCTCATGGACCCCTTCTCAGAATAATGTTTGTTTTTGTTTTTGTTTTTTGTTTTTTTGCCTTTTTTTTTTTTGTAGGGCAATTGGGGTTAAGTGACTTGCCCAAAGTCACACAGTTAGTAAGTGTTAAGTGTCTGAGGCTGGATTTGAACTCAGGTCCTCATGACTCCAGGGCCGGTGCTCTATTCACTGCACCACCTAGCCACCCCAGAATAATGTTTTTAAATACACAAAATAAGATGCATTGGATAATGAAGGAAAACAATTATTTTGAATCACAATAAAATATATATTTTTTAAATGATCATCTATACCACCTTAAGGCTTTGTTTGGCTGTTGGTTTTCCTCCCCTCATCACTCCCAGTGCAGTGCATGATCTGCTTCCATTTTACCCCTCATTCCTCCTATATAACAAGCCCAACCTCCTTTCCCAGGCATAGACAGATGTCTGTGAACATGTCTATTATGTTACTTCTTTTATATATAATAAACCCATCAAACAAGGTCTAGAGGAGAGTGATATGGTCAAGTAGAAAGTTCCTTGGATTTAGAGTCAGGGACCTGGATCCCGAGTCTGGCTCTGGCATCTATTATTTGTGTATTAAGCAGAGAAGTCACAACATGCCTGAGTTTTGGAATTCTCGTCTCTAAAATATAGGAGTTGGACCCCACGGCTTCTGATGTTCTAGCTAGTGCTAATTCCCATCTTTTTATTTTGAACTCATTCTCGTCGTGTCTTATTATATCCTGATTATATCCTATATCCTCTTATCCTATTATAACCAGAAGTCCAACTATCGGACTAAATTTAAGCTGCTGTTCACAGGGAAATGCAAAGCAGAGCCTATTGTGTTGGGACCTGGCAGGAAAGAGAAAGTCTTCATCTCTTTTAAGTTTTGTTTGAAGAGCTCTATAAATCTATTAAGAAGATGAAATTAAGTCTTGATCACAGGAAGAAGGGACAGAGCACTTTGTCATGAAAGTTTTCACAATGGCGTATATTACATACATAACATGTGTATTATGCTATATATATAATATATAATACATATGTATATATATACACAGACATATGTGCACATATATACACACAGAAATACATGTGTGTATCTATATCTATATCTTAGCTGCATATTCAAATTGACTTCTTGTCTCTCAGATATCACCCTTCTACCTCTTTTGGGGGGCAAATTCATGTAGCATCATAAATAGCACCCACTTCCTTAAAATCCTAAGAAGATTGAGTCTGTGTAGGTAATATCCTCTCACTGATGATTAGTTTTCCATATAGGAAAAAAAGGATAACTCCCTTCCTGGTAATCCAGATAGGAACCCATCAAAATTTAGTCTAGACAGACTGACCTTTATTTTGAATACTAGAGTATTATTTAATAATTGTGCCAGGTGTTGACCTGAAGGGAAGAGGTTGATGAAAACAATTGTAAATTGAATTTGACTTAACGGATTATAATGCCTAAACCAATACCTGAGCAGAGATGGAGATGATCCCCATTGGAAGTGAGTTGATAATAAGCTAGCATTTACATAGCACTTTAAGGTCAGCAAAGAACTCTACACATATCTTCTCCCTTGATCCTCACAATAACCCTGTGAAGTGATGCTATTATTAATCTGTATATATTTTTGTAGATGGGTAAACTGAGACTGAGTGAGGTTAAGTGAGCTATACAGGGTCACACATCTGGGATGTATCTGAAAAAGTATTTATTTGATTTATCCACTACACTGAATTGGCTCAGTCAGCCCTTTAAAATATTTTACTGATTTCTTCTGATTTATATCCCCCTTCTATTAAAATATAGTTCTCCCTTGCCAATTTCCAGAGAGCCACCCATAGAATTCACTCACACACACACACGTTCAACAAACTTAACCAATACAGCAGTCAAATCAGACATCACATGTAGCATCTCACACCCATATCCCCTCACCTCTTCAATGAAGGGGCATCCTCCTATTTCTTTTTGGGATGCCAAGTCTATCCATTATAATTTTATGACTTTCTGTTTCATAGTTTAACACAGACTCTGCAGCTACTGTTTCAACCCTCACTCCACTGGGAGATAAGGTCCCTAGAAAGCACCTACTGTGTTTCCTTTCAGGATTTTAGGGCTACAACTTTGAGGGATTGAGAGTTGGTTTCCAGGACCACAGCTCATGAACCCCCACTAGTCTACTGCCCTTAGTGATAATCTGTTGATAACAACAAGTCAGCCAGACTTAACCTGTAGAAAGTGGGATTTACTAAAGTATGGTAAGAGCAGTTCATCTCATTGGAAATTGTGAGGAGATGCCCATCAGTTGGGGAATGGCTAACAAGTTGTTGTATACGATTGTGATGGAAAACTATTGTATTCTAAGAAATGATGAACAGGATGCTCTCAGAAAAACCTCGAAAGACTTACATGGGCTGATGCAAAGTGAATTGTACTGTGTGCAAAGTAACAGCAATATTGTAAGATGATTAGCTGTGAATGGCTTAGCTAGTCTCAGCAATACAATGATCCAAGATAATTCTGAAGGACTTAGGATGAAAAATGCTATCCATCTCCGGCGAAAGAATTGATGGTGTCTGAATACAGATTGGAACATATAAAACCAAACAAAATAAACAAACCAAAAAGAACAATTCATCTCCCCAAAAGTCTGGGGCAGCACACTTTCCCTCAAGTCCATGCAGAGTGCTAGAAGCTCACAACTTCTGGAAGCTTTTTGCTTGAGTTCCTTTCTCTCCTTCATAAAGCCTCCATGAAGTTTTGCTTAGGTTTTCTGCTGTTCTTCCCAGAATCCTCAAGTTTCTTTCTTCAGAGTGTCTCATAATGTCCTCACTCACTGTTAGTGTAGACACTGTTCCTAGTTACTGCTCTTCTAGGGACATTGCTAGGATGTTTATAACAAGTCCAGAACTTTTGGACTCTTTGAAATTCACATGGACTTCTACTGGTGGTAGTGGGAATAGAACCTTTTCTCCCCCACCTTCTCCAAGTAATTGCTCTCAAAGGTTTAGCTGTAACTCCTCTCTGTAGGCTCACCTCTAAACTCCCCAAGGAGCATCACTGTAGTGACCTTCACTCCTTCCAAATTGTTCAATGACTTTTTCTGCACCTAGTGAAATCTCTCTGATTGATTAACTCAAATAGATGTGTTCTCCCCTGGTAAAATGTTGTCAGGACTATAGTATTTTCTTAGTCATTTCAGTTTGGATGGGGCTGATTGATTGATTTAGTTATACCCCCTGCCCAATTCCTATGAGAGAGTGATAGACTTGGAGCCAGAAAGGACCAGAATTTTAATCTAGTCCCATCATTTTATAGTTGAGGAAATGTAGATCCAGAGAGGAAAAGAAACTTCCTTAGGGTCCTGCATGACTTTAGGGTCATGCAGCGAAAACTGTTAGCAGTGAAATTTGAACCTAGGTTCTCAATTCCAGTGCTATTGACTATTCTTTCCAGGCATCATGCTGCCTACAGAACTTTATTTTAAAAAATATTCCACTGTCATTGTATTGTATATATTGATTTTCTGGTTCAGCTTACTGGAAAATTAACTCTGAATTCCTTTAGGGAATGATGCTATGCAGTCTACAGAGTAGTAAGTGATTTCCTAGTTCAGGCTTATCATGGAGGCTGGGGGGGGGGGCAGTAGTCTTCTTGAACATTAAATGGATTAAATGCTTTGTGTGGAATCACAGGCATTTATTCCCCAGAGGAGTAGGACTACTTGCAATGGAAGCAGAATTGATGGGGCACTTAGGTCCAGGGACTTAGGACAGGACAGCAAATGGCCCCACTTCACTCCTTCACAACTGACAGTGCCCATGCCATCGTAATTTTAGTGTCTTCCCTCTCTTCATTATTTCCTGTTTATCCTCTATATAACTTGCCTTGTGTATATTTGTTTGCATCTTGTCTCCCCAATTTGACTTGGGGCTCCTGGAGGGCAAGGATTGTCTTTTGCCTTTTTCTCTCTCCCCATCACTTAGTACAGTGCCTGGTACATAGTAGATGATTAATCAATGTTAATTAATTTATTGTGTGTGTGTATATGACCAGCAGAGAGTGACTTTTTAAAGTAGATATTCTGCTGTTTGGGGTGGTGGTGGAATATACACACACACATACAAGTGTGTGCACATGTACGTGTATGTTCACATGTGTATATGTGCATATATAAACACACATGTAATACACACACATGCACACACACATACATACACATGGATGTGTATTGGGATAGCTTTTCTGACTAAGCATCTTTCTGAAGCCTTTACCTTTGGTACTCAACACCTCAGAGCTTTGGCATTCTAGGTACCTTTTCTCCTCTCTCATTCAAAGGGTGTTGACTCAGATCAATGAATATTTATTAAGCACCTGTGACATATTCAAGGAGAGTTGTAGAACACTTAACTTGCCAATCTTCATTAGTAGCAGGAATTTCCTCACTGGCAGTCACTTTCACCAATGAATTCACAGGTCTGGACCCCCCTTTCCCCCAACCCTCACCCCTACTCCATAAAAAAAAAACTGTGCAAGAAACTGTAATAACCTTGGAGACATATGTATGAAAAGTACCAGCCCCTGGCTTCATGGTTGGGCTCATTATAGTAGACCTAGGAGTTTCATTTCTGTGTCTGTATGTTCTGTCCTCTTGTGATTCTTTATCGCTGTCCTCCTGTAGAAGGCAAGCTCTTCCATTTGAATGGAACCTCCTTGATGCCAGAGATCTGTTTTTAATTACATCTACAGAGTTCTACATATAATAGCCACTTGATAAATGCTCATTAGATAGGATTGGGGAGCCTACCTTAGCCTTCCTCCCAAGAATATTGATGTAATGTTAATGGGATATAAGGTCTTCCATTAATAGGTGGAGCCCATTAAGGGAGGATTGCTTAGGGGAGGCTTGCTTGCAGGAAGGCTTTTACATCCTTTGTTAATTTCTAATTAGGCACCAAGTCACAAGAGTTGTGATGCCCTCTGGCTCAAAAAAGGGTATATATACTCTGAGGTTAGCATTTTGCTTTGGGGCTCACTCATTGGAAGAGTGTTCTTGTGATTTGAAAAACTCACTGGTGCTTCTCTCCCTGGTAACTATGTATGTTTTGCCTTGGTCAGACAGTTGGATCTGTTTGTTGATCTGTGCTAATTTCTCAGACAGTTTGAAGCCCTGTCTGTTGGTCTTTATTTCTCTGCTTGTATTTTCTCTTTATTTTCTGTTTGTATTTTTGCTAAAGTTCAGAGTGCTGACTTTCCCCTGAACTAGTGAATGTAATTAAAACAGATTGTTGACCCCTTGAATGTCTATCTTTCTTAGTAAAGCAGATCTAAGAACCTGTGCTAGCAGCCATCCTGTGTATGCCAGTGTCATTGCCACTACAATTGGATAGGTTTAAAATATACACAAGAGAAACACAAGATAATCTTGAGGATAAAGCAGTAGTAATTAGGGACAGTCAATGGGCAAGCATTTATTAAGTACCTACTATATGCCTGGCACTGTGCCAAGATCTGGGGATCTAAATATAAAGAAACAACTCTTAAGAAGCTTACATAATAACAGGTGAGACAATAAGTGCACATGTAAGTTTACATAAAATAATATGAGAATAAATAAAAGTAATAAAATTCAAGGTGGTCTGGGACAGAGAGCACTAGGAGTCTGGGTTGGGGGAAGGGGTGGAAGTAGAAAGGCTTCATGTAGAAGATGATGCTTGAATTATGTCTTTAAGGAAGCCAGCAATTCTATGAGGCAGGAGTGAGGAAAGAATACATTCCAGGCATGGGAGATAGCCATTGGAGTGCCATATATGGGGAAGGGTAAGAAGACCAGTTGGGTTGGCTCACAGAGTATTTGAAGGGGAATGATGTGTAATGTGGCTGCAAGTGGAATTTGATGCCATATTGTAAAGAGCCCTAAATGTCAAAGAAATGAGTTTGTATTTGTTCCTGGAGGTTAAAAAAAAGAGCCATTAGGGTTTATTGAACATGAGAGTGATGTAGTCAGATCATAATACTTAATTCTAATGTTCACACAACTTTTCACTTACATGGTACTAACAAGATCTTAATCAAAGCAGAATGTCTTTTTTTTTCCTTTAAGACTATACTTGGAAGTATGCTTAGAAGTCTAGTCTCCAAATCTGCTAATTATTCTTACTCCTTCATTAACCTAATTGTGTGTGTGTGTGTGTGTGTGTGTGTGTGTGTGTGTGTATCTTGAAGAGCAGTTTTAAAGCTATGAATGTTTATCTAAAAATTCATTTGTTAGTTGGTTTGGAGATGGGTTTAAAATAGACAAGTCAAGGGGGTATTTGGTGGCAGAAATGGGGTTGGCTTCTTTCATTCATGGAAAGAATTCTTAGTATTAAAACTCATTCTACTTATGTAGTTTTAGAGACTCACCTTGGATACTGAGAAATGGGCTCCATTGCCCCTGATCACCTAGGCCATAAGTGTCAGAGGTAGATCTTCCTGGTTCTAAGCCCAGTCTTTTTCCACTACACTATCCTTTCTCTCCAGGGTGAAGTGGGAAGGAAGGGGTATTTATAAATCCCATGCTTTAAAAAAAAGATATTTTTAAAAGGTAGGATTGAAAGACATCTTGGTGTATTGGATGACGCAGTGGACTGGGAATCAGGCAATCTGAGTTCTAGTCTTAGTTATTTCACAGCTTTAAATGCTCTGAGTGTCAGTTTCTTCATCAGTAATGTTGTTTTTGTTCAGTTAATGTCAGACTTCTTGTAATCCCATATGAGGTTTTCTTGGCAAAGATACTGGAGTCGTTGGCCATTTTCTTCTCCAGGTCACTTTATAGATGAGGAAACTGAGGCTCACATTGGCTCAGTGACTTGCCTATGGTAACACAGCAAGTGAAACATCAAAAGCAGAATTTAAAATCGTTTCTCTAATTTCAAGTCTACCATTCTACCAAGTTGCCTATTTAGTGAAAATGCTATCTTTAGGTGAGAAAATTGATTCTTCTGGAGGTTAAATGACTTCCCAGTGTCATACAGTTAGTTATTGGCTTTACCTAGCCAGTCCTCTTTTTGCCTTGCCTGTGAAGAGGTTACTCCATTTCTTTTTTTTTCCCCATCTTTTCATCCCTAGCTCCTGAGATATTAAACTATTAATAGGTTGTTGTTTTGGCGATTAACACCTACCAGGTGCTTTGTAAATACTTGAATTCAACTGACTTGACAGAATCTTTGCTGTCCCTCTTCCTCTCTTTTGATCTCTTAAATTGACTTTTGTGGTCTGGCCCTGCCTGAGAACTTGGCTATTTTCCCCCCCAGTAATTCTTTACTGTGAAAATATGTTTCAAGTTAGAATTCCCTTACTCCTTTGTTTGCCCCTCTCTTATGGCACTTAAACAGCCCACCTTTATATTGTGTTTTTTTTGAAGTTAAATCTTATGTTAATATTCTGTCTTCTCAAGTGCTGTATCCATGGATTGAAAGCAAAGACATGAGGTCTTGTTGGTGTGTATCCTGAGACGTTGAGGGTCTCCAGGGAACCCCTTGCAGTCTTGCTTATTTATGTATGGTGGAAGTATCTTGGATGGGAGACATGAGTGTTGTACTTGCTGGATAAAGTATCTGTGATGATAAGGCTCAACAGATTTAGTAATGTCACATAAATGTTTTCTAAGACATTTGCTTCTCAGAGTAATACAGTGAGAGTGAAGTGCTATCTAGCTCCTTCCAGCCCTGGTCCTACACTAAGCCCTCATTATACATGGATCACAGATTTAGATGGGAAGGGACCACAGAGGGCATCAGATCCAGCCCCCTCATTTAACAGATGGGGAAATTGAGCTTTAGGGAGATGTAGTGATTTGCTTATTAGGACACAGCTAATAAATGTGTAGGGTATTAAAATCTAGTTCTCCCTGACTCTAAAGTCTTGTGGTCTCTCCACGCTGTTGGGCTTTTGAAGGCTGTTTCACCTGAGGCACAGACCCTGGGTAAAGGTTATAAGAACGGGTAGAGAATTAATTCAATATCTAAGATCCAAACCTAGCTAAGTTTAGAGAGTTCATCAACAGGCCATCCAGAGGATGGTGATATTTTCAGGCATGTCATCTCTGACCCACCCTTTCCTAAGTCTTCAGGATGTTTTGTATAAGTGGAAGAAATACCCATGACAATGATTTCACAGATTCTTGAAGCACCTACTTGGGATATAAAGCTTGGCGTTGTCAACACTATATCAGGGGGATGGGAAGGAAAGGAAATAGAGAAATAGAACAGGAAAAAGAAAAAGAGGATCACTGAAGCATACATATATATGTTACATATACATATGTATGTTTCAATGATTCTCTATCTTTTTCTTTTTCCTATTCTATTTCTCTCTTTCTCTCTCCATATATACACAGAAGAAAACAATAGGAAGACTTGAAAGAAACACAAATAGGACAGTTTTGAAAGTTACATGTTGAATTTTTTATATTTAATATATTAGTATTTGTTGTTTAATAGAAAAGTAAGCTATACATGAGATCTGCATTAAAATCCTCTTATGTTGAATGCATATGAAAATACTGATGTTATTTGGGTTTGTTAAATTGAGAATAAAAATATCTTTTTTGAAAAAAATCTCACTTATTTTACTAGACATGGAAATAGAACCAGTACTTAGGAGGGGGGAAATGGAGATTAGAAAGGAAAAACATTCTCATTTCAGAATTCATTAAACTCCCAGGGTAGGGAATCTATGGCCTCAAGGCCACATGTGGCCCCATAGGTTCTCAAGTGTGGTCCTTTGGCTGAATCCAAACTTCACAGAACAAATTTGGATTTAGAAATTTGGGGCTTCCGTCAAAGGGCTGTACTTGAGGACCTAGAGAGCCACATGTGGCCTCAAGGCTACAGGTTCCCCACCTCTGGCAGTAGACTTTTCACCTTTGACCCTCTCCCCCAATAAGTTTACCTATTGTCTTGTTGGCTGAAATATAAGATATTGGAGGGCTTGACTGAGAGTCCCTTTTTAAAGGGTTGAGAATAGAGAGGTACCTTCTACCCATGTACTTCATGAGAAAAGAAAGAGGCAGAAAAGGGGGAGAAAATAAATCAGAGAAAGAATAAACCTGCAGGTGATTCCATCTCTGCTCCACTCCTGACTCCCCACATAAACCATCCATTTGGGAAGAGTATTTGGAGGAGAGAGGCGAGGTAAATTCTTAGTCTGTTCAGAGGCGGAGGGCCCTGATGCTGGAATGTTGGCGGCTGCCAGTGAGCCCGGCACTGGAAGTTTTTGACAAAATGCGTTCATAGCTTGGTGCCTATTCTGGTTTTTATTCTTACGTCTAACCATATGGTTTTGTTTTCTTCATTTGGCTTGGTTTTTGTGAACAAAGCCTATTTAAGGGGGAGAGAGAGAGAGAGAGAGAGAGAGAGAGAGAGAGAGAGAGAGAGAGAGAGAGAGAGATGTTGTCCAGGACATAGGAAAGGAAGTCATTATACCTCTTCCAGGCCAAGAGGACATTTGTCAAACATTCCAGGAAAGCAGCTGGGGCAGCCTCTGATTCACTTAGCTCCTTCACAGTCTGAAGCTTCTGGCTCTAGAAGGATCTGTCTGCCCTCTTTCCACTATTCCCCTTTACCCAGCAAAGAGTCCAAGTTTATACAGAGAATCCCTTCCGTTTTCCTCTTTTTGTATTTTTAAATTTTATTTTGAAAAATATTTTATTTTTTCCCAATTACATACAAATTTTTTTAACATTTATTTTTTAAAATTTTGAGCTCTAAATTCTCTCTCCTTCCCCTTCCCCCTCATTGAGAAGCAAGCATATAGGTGATACATGTGCAGTCATGCCACACATTTCCATAGACATGTAAAAGAAAAAACAGACAAGAAAAATAAAGTTTTAAAAGTATGCTTTGATCTGCATTCAGATCCACCAGTCCTTTCTCTGGAGGTAGCATTTTTCATCATATGAATCCTTCAGAATTGTCTTAGATCATTGTAATGCTGAGAATAGCTAAGTCATTCCTAGTTGATATCATACAATATTGCTATTACTGTCTATGGTGTTCTCCTGGTTCTGCTCACTTCATTTTGTATCAGTTCATGTCAATCTTTCCAGTTTTTTTTTTCTGAAAGCATCCTGTCATCTCTTGTAGTATAAATAATATTTCATCACAATCACACACCACAACTTTTTCAGTAATGTCCATTTGATGGACGTCCCCTCAATTTCCAATTTTTTGCCACCACAGAAAGAACTGCTATAAATATTTTTGTACATATAGGTCTTTTTTCTTTTTTCTTTTTTTTCCTTTTATCTCTTTGGGATGCAGACCTTGTAGTGGTAATGCTGTGTCAAAGGGTATGTACAATTTAAAGCCATTTGGGCTTATAACAAAATTTTCTACAGAATGGTTAGATCAGTTCAGGACACCAACAATGCATTAGTGTCCTAATTTTCCCATATCCCCTCCAACATTTGTCATTTTCGTTTTCTGTTATATTAGCTAATCTGATAGATATGAGGTGGTACCTCAGAGTCATTTTAATCAGCATTTCTCTAATAATATTCTTGTATTTTAAAAAAAGTAAACTTAACTCTGATATAGTTTTTTTTGACCTTAGTTAAGGATTCTAGGAGATTAATTTCCCTTATTTTACAGGTGGGGAAATTAAATGAAGAAGTTAAATGATTTGTCCAAGGTCTAACAGCCAGTAAGTAGCAGAACTGGAATCCACATGCTGACCTTCTAATTCCAGTTACAAGACTTTTTATAAAAGAGTTGTACAATATAAGTTACTGTATTTCCCAGAATGGAAAAAAAAAAGTTTATCAACTTTGCTACAATTATAGGTGCAGATCACCAACGAGACAATGTCAACTTTAGTCTGAATGTCTAGCATTGTTCATTATTCAAAATATGTGCTTGTGGAGGCAGGAAATGGAAGAGGGCAAGGGTCAAGGGAATTCATCTTCCTTCTGGTTTTGAGGTACCATAGAAGGAATGTGGAACTAAGAATTGGGAGGCTTGGGTTCCTAAGTTCTAACTTCTCCTCTTTGACTTTGGTCAAATTACTTAACTATATATTCTTCATCTACAAAATGAGGGCTTTGGACTTGGTGATTGTTAAAGTCCTCTTGAGCTCAGTGAATCAAACAAACTTATGAGCTCATTCATTTATTCAGTAACCGTGAATTAAGTACCAGCCACCTACACCCTTTGCTAGACACTTGGCATACAAAGAGCCCTCCTCCCCCAAGAAAGCTCCACCCTTAAAAGAGCTTATATTTCCTTATTTTCTGAGCTCCTAATTTAATGGACCAAACCAGTCTTGAAAGACAGAACAAGAAGGGATTTTTTTCATCATTCATATCCAAAGCAAGTATTTTCTGGTATTCACGTTAGCTATGAGTCAGTCTCTTAGCAGTGCAAAGAGTTGGAACAGACAGATGTAGCTACAAATCTTTAACTCTGGCAAATGCTATTTCTTTGACCTTGGGCAAGTCACTTAACTCCTGAGACTCAGTTTCCTCATTTGTAAACTGAAAGGATTGGACTCTGGGGTACCTTCCAGCTTCAAGTTGTATATTTATTAAATCACTCTTATATGCTTACTGTACTTTTCCCTCTCCATTTGCATATTTGATACCAGAGAACCTTTTAATATTTTATAGGAAATCTATGAGGATGACTTTACCATAACACCAGCAAGTCAATCTGAAAAGCATTAGCATGGCTATTTCTTATGCCTCCAACTTACCCTGACCCAATTCACTCTTTTTCCCCCCATCATAGCCTCTATTAATGCCGATAGGAATATGCTGCTGAACCAAGATTTTTAGATTTTGAGTTCTGAGTTGTTTTATCAGGTGTGGTGATGAATTCATGTTGATTTGGTCATGTTTTCTGGCTTGGTTTCCTTGTGACCAGGGCCTGCAAGGTAGAATAAATAAATCCTTGTTGATTGGTTGATCATTGTATTTGTGAAATGTCTAACAGACTGGACCTTGTGGGTATTGAATCCATTTGTAAAAATACATGTTACAAGGGTGTGGAGCTCATGGTATCCTTGAGTGAATGCTTACTATACAGCTTATATTTATTTATTTAATTATACTTACAATAAAATACTGCTTAGTTACTTGGAATCAAATAACAACATCAAAACAAAGAAAATCAAAAAAGAAAAGATTAAAACACTTGGCCCAATTTAAATTATTTAAAACAATTTATACTCTTCAGTGTAAAAAAAAAAGTATTTTTGGACTGTTTCCATTTACAAGATTTAGAGCTAGAAAGGGCCTTAAAAGTCATATAATACAAATACGATCATTTTACTGATGAGGAAACTGATACTCTGTGAGATTACATAACTTGCCCAAAGTGTCACAGGTTAGGATTTAAACTGTGGTCTCCTAACTTCAAATGTAGTATTATTTCCATTACACCACAGTTCTCTGAAGAAGTCTTTTATCCATTCAAAGAAAGTCAGATAATCCACATCATACTCTGTACCTGTCTTTTTTTTTTTTTTTAAATCTGGACCCATGACTTCATTGGCATAAATCAATCTGCGGACACAGGTCAGTAATTTTCTTCAATTCATAGTCTTAGCTGAATAGGGGCACTGAATAATTAAAACACTTGCCCAGAATCCCATAGCCAATCTGTTGTCTCCAAGGCTGAGTCTCTATTCACCATACCAAGCTTCCTCTCTTACTGACCTTCGCATTATACCTTTGATTATAGTCACCTCTCTGTGATGGGTGATGATGATGATGATGGTGATGGTGATGGTGATGGTGATGGTGATGGTGATGGTGATGGTGGTGAATAATGATTTCCCTCTCCTACTAGACTGTTGGGACCAGCCACAATCTTCTCCATCTTTGGATTTTGCTAATACAGTGCTTTATACATAGTAGATTATATTAATACATGTTTGCTGAATGGAATCCCATCTTTTCTGTTTTCTGTTATCCTGGGAAGTTAACTAGGGGTCAAATATATATGTTGCATGAATTCATCCCTTTCCAAAAATAATAATTGAGAAACCTATTTATTTTGAGATCTTCCAACTTTCCTTCTGATGAAAGCAACAACAAAAGAAAGATAATTGAGATGTCAATTCTTATTCTCTTGGAAAGAAAAGGAGAAGACTTCCCTGTTGGAGATTTGATGCACTTTTGCTGGGATGGAGCGGTTTCTGTTTGGGTTATTTCTTTCTGCGGAGACTGGCAAAGGAACAGTGTAGAGGAGGTCATTAGTTTTTCTCAGGAGGCTTACGGCAGTCTGCCCATAATCCAGTCTGGCTTCTAATACATTTGGAATAACTCTCTGGATGTAAGCTGAATATTTAAGCTGAAGTATTGTTCTACCCTCATAAGGGGTAGGATTATTACATGCAGAACCCACAGTGTTCTGTTCATTGTCAGTATGGTGGCATTTCTTCTTTCTTGGTCTTAATTTCCTCATTTGTAAAACAAGAAGATGGTTCTAAATAATCTCTGTGGTCCTTAACATTTCTTAGTCCAGGGGAACCTATGGATGATTGTTACTTTCCTATAATCTTTGAAGGGCAGAGAGCCAGTCTTTGAGTTCAAATCTGGCCTCAGATACTTACTAGCTGTGTGACCTTGGGCAAGTCACTTGACCTCTGTTTGCCTTGGAGTCACTATGTCAGCTTGCTTATATATGAAATGAATCCATAGTCCTCCTCCTCTGAAAAAGAGGGAGTTACATTTTCTGATTTCTTTTTCATGGTCAATCTGGGTCACAATAATTTACCAGAATTCAGTTTAATAATAATAATAAAAATAATAATAGCTAACATTTTCATTCAGTTCAGTAAACCAGGCACTGTGCTAAGTGCTAGGGATACACACAGAGGTAAAAAATAGCCCCTACACTCAAAGATCTTATGATCTAGGGGGAGGGACAACACATGAATATAAACAAAGCAGGCTATATACAGGAATTATAGGAAATAATTGAGAGAAGGCACTGGATTGATCTTAATAATTAGGGATGCCTTCCTGTAGAAGGTGGGATCTTAAAGGAAGCCAGGGAGGTCAGTAATCAGAGGATTCCAGGCACGGGGGAAAATGAGAGAAAATGTGTGGAGCTGAGAGAAGTGTCTTGTTTGTGGAACAGTCAGGAGGTCATTGTCCCTGCACTGAAGAGTATTCCTTGGAGAATAAAGTAGTTTGCAAAGTGTCTTAAAAATACTTGCTCATGTTATCCCCACAACAACCTTGATAAGTAAATTATTATTATCTGTTATCTTCACTTTTTAGATGAGGAAACTGAGGCAAACAGAGCTCTGTGCCCAAGGTCACAAAAGAAGTAAGAGGCAGGATGTGAACTCAAGTGTTTCTGAGTCACCTGCTCTATCTACTGTGCCATTTATTTTTTCATTTACATTGTGATAATCACCATAAATATTGTTTTCCTGGTTCTGCCTACTTTACTTTACATCAGTTCACATAAGTCTTCTCATGCTTTTCTGTTTGTTACGGTGTAGGTATACTGTAGTTCATTGTTGAGACATTTCCCGGTGGATAAGCATCTACTTTGTCTCCAGTTCCTTGCTCCTACAAAAAGTACCACCATTGCTTTTTAAAAACAGTTTCATTGTTCCAGCACTGCTATCTTTTGACCTCTATTTCCGTTGGCCAGCAGACATGCTGAGCTTTGAGTGGGTCGAATCTAACTTTAATTGGAAAAAGCCTGTTCCCTCTATCCACCCTCCCTCCTTCCCTCCCCAGAGAGCTCCCTTTGAGAACTGAGTACTTTGAATGTTCCAGCAAGGGTGTGGTCCTTAAAGAGTTTTCTTCCCAGTTTGAGACTCCCCCAGATAAAGTTTCAGACATTAATAAAATCTGCTGAGGAGGATCTGGTTGCCTCCGAGGGTTCAATAGCAGGACGCATTCTTGGTGTGTGTAAACCAGGTTTACACCCAGAATATGGAATTGGAATGATTCCTGGGGACAACTCCCTGATCTCCTTCAGTAAAGGACCTAACGAGAGGCCATCTCTTCCTTTACTGAAAAGCATTTGTGCTGTCAAATCACATTTTAAAGCATTCCTAAGTTAGAATTTTAAAAAATTCTCTTCCTCTTGAGTCGGGGATTCCTAATGGAGTAAACAGCTGAATTTCTGTGGAAGATACCAAATTGGCACTGGTTATACAAAGTCACCTCTTTTAGGCAGAAATGTGTACCTTTTTTTTTTTGGCAACTACATTATGGAAATTACCTGGGAAAAACAGTGAGAATCCTTTGTTCCTGTTTAAATAGATGTCCCCCAAAAGGAAGGAAGATGGGTAGTCATTAATTTTAGTTATTCTTCTTGATTCTTTTTTTTAAAAGGGGGAAGGCAAGGCAATTGAGGTTAAGTGACCTGCCCAAGGTCACACAGCTAGTAAGTGTCAAGTATCTGAGGTCAAATTTAAACTCAGGTCCTCCTGACTCCAGGGCCTATGCTCTATTCACTGTGCCACCTAGCTGCCCCATTCCCCCTAATTCTTTTTTTGCTTTTTGGAGAGTAGAAGGTAGGGCAATTGGGGTTAAGTGACTTGCCCAAGGTCACCCGACTAGATTTTTGTGTTAAGTTTCTGAGGTTGGATTTGAACTCAGGTTCTCCTGACTCCAGAGCTGGTGCTCTATTCACTGAGCCACCTAGCTGCCCTTCCTCCTCCTATCCCCACTAATTCTTATATGAATTAAAGTTAACTCTGGGTATCTGGAATTATGGAATGGAAAAACACTGGCTTTGGAGTCAGAGATTTGGGGTTTACATGCTGTTTCTGGTGCTTGTTGCCTGGTCCAATCATTTCATTTCTTTGGGTGTTAGTTCCATCATCCGTACAATGAGGAAGTCAGACTCCAAGGTCCCTTCCATCACTAGAGTAATTGGTCAACCTCGTAGCTCTTCTGTCTCATTACTATAGCTCAAGTCAATTCAGTGAGCACTGTGCTAGTTGGGAGTTTTGCTTGTTATTTAATAGTCCTTCAAGTGGAAACTCTAATCTGACAACAGGGTTCATTTCAATAACTTGAGTTCAAATCTCACCCCTGACATTTACTAGCTGTGTGACAATGAACAAATCACTTAACTTCTTAGGGACTCAGTTTCCCCAGATAAAAAATGATGGGTCATTCTTAATGACCTTAGAGGTTTCTTCTGTCTCATGGTCTGCAATCATATAACTCAGTGGCCTCTGAGGTCCCTTCATAAATCTGTGATCCTATGAACCTTAGACCTGGAGTTGGAAGGGACCTCAGAAGTTATCCAACCCCTTTAATTTGCAGGTAAGGAAACTGAGGCTCAGGGACTTCAAGTGACTTGTCCAAGGTCATGCGTGCAAGTAGGAGGTTTCAAAGGTGGGATTTGATGTTCCTTTGATTTCAAAGTCAGAAATCTTTCTGTTATGCTTCCAGATGATATAATATTTGAGAACCATGATACAAAGAAGGGAAAACATCTAATTTTCTTTTTCCAGTAATGGCTAGAGATGGTGTGTGCTGGTCAAATAATGCCACGTTTTCCTTGGCACTGCTTCTTTCTCAGAAGCAAAGGAATGGAAAGACATACTGTTCTTTATCCCCTCTCCAGTGGTTAGGTGAAACATCCATTATAAAAAGACAATAGTTTAAAAAACATAACCCTTATTTAATTACTCACTAAAATATATATTTGCAAAATGTAATTTCTATACTTAAATTAACTTGGGATTCTATTTGTCATCAATACCACCCATAACAAACATTTATTAAAGTATTGTGATAGAAAGAATCCTTTGACTCCCCCAAAGGAATATGAACTGACGGTATATCTTTAATATTCTCCCCGTGTTGTTACTGCACAGCCAGGTGGTACAGTGGGCACGGGGTGCTGGTCTTGTTTGCAAGGACTGAGTTCAATTCTAGCCTTAGTCACATACTAATTGGATGACTTTGGATCAGTCATTTAACTTCTATTTGCCTTGATTTCCTCATCTGTCAAATGGGGGTCAGAGTGAGCCTTATGAGGATCCAATGAAATATTTGTAAAACACTTTGTAAATCTTAAAGCACTCTATGAATGATAGCTGCTATGTTTATTATTATTAACTTTTTATAAAAGAGAAAGAAAAAATCCTTTATAGAAATTTCAAGAGTTTGATCCTCTCCCTCCAAGTTTCTAAGTTTCTCCTTTCTTTTAAGGTATTTTGAGCCTTGGGCTTAACCATCTTCCCATTTCCCTCCCCTTCAGTGATGAACCACCAGCACCAGCAGCAGATGGCAGCCAACACCACCTTGTCCCAGCAGAACCACCCAGCTCCAAACCCACAGGCTGGTTTGATGAGTTTGCCCAACGCCCTGACCACTCAGCAACAGCAGCAGCAGAAACTACGCCTCCAGCGGATCCAGATGGAAAGAGAAAGAATCCGAATGCGCCAGGAGGAGCTCATGAGACAGGTATTCACCCTGCTTTTGACCTGTCAGGAAGGGAGATTTCTTTGAACCAGAGCTATGGGCCCTGGTGCTTTAAAAATCCAAGGGCTCCAATCCAGTTTATTCTCCCAAATTCCCTTCTTTGCCCAGTGCTCTCAGGGCCAAGAGGTAAGAAGCTGCCAGGTACATCAGTGTCTATACTGGTTCCTACATCAGTTGTGTGTACCATTGGCAGTCCTAGGGAATGGTGAAGAAGAAAAGGGAGAAGAAATAAGATGAGGGAAGAAATAAGAAGCAGGGAAGAGATTGAAGTGGGGGAGAAGAGATGGAAAAGAGGTTTATTCTGGGTATAATATTACCTGAAACTAACTCTTTGGCAACTTTGCCCTAAGTGGACTCCTCCTCACTCCCAGGCAGAACCATACTCTGACTCTTTTCTTTCTTTTTGTGGTTGACTAATTAGGAAGAGCAAAATTACTGGGACAGGCCCAAGTCTGGATCTCTAAATCCTCCCCCATGTCTCCCTCCTCCCCCCATCCTTGCCCCCTGCTGGCTTTCAAGCTTGCAGGCTTGTGGCTTTCTGAGTGCCCCTCAGGCAGGACCCTTCCCTGTCTGCCTCTCCAGTTCCCTTAGAAGTAGTGAGAAAGGGCCAGGAGAAAGTGACCAGGCAAATCACTATGAGCTTGGGCAATTATAAGATTAAAAAAAAGTTTAAATATTACAAAGCTAATTTAACCAGTTCGCATATCTCATGAGTTTTATTGGCTATAGTTTGGGAGGAAAGTTTCAATTTATTGTCCTAATGCTTTAGTCTTAGCTTTGTGACTCATAGAGCAAGAGAAATGGGTAGCTTCCTTTGGATGGCTTAAGGAAATAAACAGTTTGAACAGACTACTGAAAGAACACATTTTCCTTCTTTTGTTAGGGAATATGTGGTTATTTTTTCAGTTATGACTTCGTGTCTGGAAATTTTCTGTCAGCTTCCTTAAAGAAAATAAATAGCCTGCTTCCCTTCAAATGTAAATTCTAGCCCATAAATTGCATATATGATGTGACTTGTGGATTTAAGGCTTTTTTTTTTTGCAGAGGTATTGTGGGGGGAGTACTGTATTGAAGTCACTGGGCTCAGAAAATGAGGCCAACAGAGACAATATGATTTATTTATCCAGTAGAAGTTGTCCACCAAATCTGAGGGAAAGAATTTTGTCTTAACCAACGTGTCCCTCGTGGAATCAGGTCCTAGAATTGTTGTACATACACTCGGGGGCACAGGCTGGGGTGCTGGACTTGGGGGTAAGGAAACTTAGATCAAGCATCAGAAACTTATTGGGTGGGTGACCCTGGACAAGTTGCTCAGCCAAAGAAAAGAATACCTACCTCATAGGGCTCTTGTTGGGGGAGGGGAAGGCCAAATAAGATAGAAGATGTCAAGAACTTTGCAAACCTGAAAGTATCATGTAAAACGCGATCATTGTTGCTGTTGCTATTGCTATTACTAGTCTGACTTCTGCTACTACTACCATCATCACCGCATTGCTACTACTCCTATTACCACCATTACCACTATCACTACTACTACTATTAACACTACTACCATCTCTACCATAACCATTACTACTACCACCACCACTATTATTATCATGCTTGCTGCTGTCTAGGTCAAGTACCCAGGGTAAGCCACACAAAGGGTTTTTCCGTTGTGCAGCTAAAGCTGAAACAGAGATCCTGGGACACAGACAGGCATGAAACCCCCTGTAAAGTCAGAGGATAAGGGAGGAAGTAAAGAGAGGTGAGGGAGAGCTACACCCTACTTCAAGTCAACTGCTACGTAGCTTCCCATTTTTATTATTCTTACCTATTGGGGACTAAATTCTGCTATTTATAGCTGTTGAGAGACTGCAAGTTCTCCCAGCACCCTTTAAGTCAGGTCCTCTAAATTCAGCACCCTGGTACAAAGTCCCATCACCCCACCCTAGTTACAGCTCTGGCCTCTTGTCTTTGTGTATGACTTGTGCCTGAACTTACATGGTTATTTCAGGGCAACATTTGTTCAAACTGCTTTTAGCAATACAGTATCATGTTTCTTGGCAGGATATGGCTCTACATTTCTTTTTAAATTTGGGTAAATACTTGGAATTATTTTTTAGCTTTATGAATGTAGAACACACTAAAGAGAACTCTGTATCTATTTGCAACTTTTATTGCCTATGTCAGGAAGCTCATACATTAGATTTTTCTCATGCACAACACCAGTTAGCAAAGATGAATGGACCTCCCCCTTCCTTCTTTCCTTTCCGCCTGTCCCCTCCCTTCACCCCTCCCCCACCTTCTACCTCTCTCTGTACAACAATATTTCTAAAAATTCCAATTCTCTTTTTTTGGGGGGGTGGGGGAGATTAGGCAGGGGGAGAGAACAAAGTACACTCATCTGGGGTGGGGGTGAAAGTTAGTTTATTTTTTCTGTTTATTACTTTGAACCAAAATCCAATTTTTAGGGTTCTTGTTTTAGAGAAGTCACCAAGTTCCTGCACTGTCTGTCTTCCCAATGCAGAATCACTAAGCGGGGTTTAGCAGCACACAGCTGTAACCCCAGCTATCAGGGAGGTATGCTTTCTGGATGATCTGGGAAGTTTCCTCTCTTGCCTTGATTGATTAAATGCCAAATCACTGAGTTTCTATATTAGGGTCATAGATATAGCACTGGAATTGACCTTAGGGTCCATCTAATCCAACTCCCACTTTTTTTTTTTTGCTTTTTGGAGGGCAGTTGGGGTTAAGTGACTTGCCCAAGGTCACATGGCTAATTTTGTGTTGAGTGTCTGAGGCAGATTTGAACTCAGGTCCTCCTGACTCCAGGGCATGTGCTCTATTCACTGCACCACCTAGCCACTCCACACCCCCACATTTTACAGATGAAGATACTGAGGCCCAGGAAAGTTAAGTAACTTGCCAAAAGTTACACGGGTAGCATCAGAAGACTGTAACCCAGTCTTCTGAGTCTAGAAGCCATGTTCTTGACACTGGTCCATGTTAAAGCCTTAGCTTTTTTTCCCCCAAGGCAACTGAGATTAATTGACTTGCCCAGGATCACACAGCTAGTAAGTGTCTGAGGTCAGATTTGAACTCAGGTCTTTCTGACTCCAGGACTAGTATTCTGTTCACTGTGTCACCTAGCCGCTTCTTTTCTGCCTTCTGAGGATTTTATGCCTCATTAACTCTTACATTGAGGGAGGGGACATGAGAATGGAGGGGACAAGAAACACATTATTCAATATAATTAATGGACTCTTAATGACTCTGGGAGAGAGTTTGGTGAAGGAGGAGGAAAAAATCATTTTCTAAATGGGTTTGGGGGCTTATATTTGATTTCTTTTCATGGCATTTTCCTATCCCCCACTTCTCAAGTGATTGACAGTTGATGGAATACTTTTTCTAATCTGTATTAGCAGCTCTGCATGCAGAGGGTGCCAGGAGGGTATGCCCTCATGGATGCACAGGAACAATGAGGAAAATGATGACCTTCCCTCCCATGTGCCTCCTGTCTGCTCAGTGCCTCTTTTCTTAAATTGGAGTGTGCATCTGCCCAAAGAGCTATTTTCAACAGCCAGTGCCTTTGGAATGAGGAAGAGTAGGAAAGATATGGTGACCACTGGCCAGGTACTTGTTGTTCAGGCATTTTTCAGTCATGTCCAACTCTCCATGACCTCATTTGGGGTTTTCTTGGCAAAGATACCAGAATGATTTGCATTCATTTGCTCATTTTACAGTTGGGGAAACCAAGGCAAACAGGGGTAAATGACTTGCCCAGGGTCATAAAGTTAGTAAGTGTCAGAGGCAGGATTTGAACTCAGGACAATGAGTCTTCCTGACCCTATGCCCAGTCTTCTACCCATTGTGCCACCTTGTTGCCCTAAAGGGACATTTTCCCTTTATTTTTAGGGATACATTGTTCATTTCATTTATACTAAATTCAATGTAATTTGAATTAAATTTTATTCACTTCATTTCTATTTTCAATTCATCAAACATTTATTAGGCACCTATTGTGTACCTGGTGCTGGAGATACAAACATGAAAATGAATTAGTCTCTGTCCTTTAGGTGCTCATGGAAGGTGGGAGCTGGAAAGGAATGGTGACTGAGGGCACTCAAGTACCTGACTTTTGGTGAAACCACTTCATGAGAACTCCTAGCCAGTTTTTTTTTTTTATTCCCCTTGGCATATATCCATGGTAATCTCTGAAGCATTAGGACATCACAGTTCACTCCCTTAGGGTTCCCAAGTATACCCATTTGGTGGCAAAGGGACAAGGAAGAAAGACCTCATTGGTGAATTCAGATTTGTTGAAGCAGGTTAGGAACAAGGTTTAAGTAAAGTAGGTTGCAAATCCAGAAAATGAAAGGAAGTAAGAAAGCATGGTCAGAGACCAAAGTTGGTCAGCAGTAGGATTCCAGGGAGGGGCCACTATTCAGGTGTTACCATGGCTGCCATTTTTGATTGTCACCAGTGGTCAAAAGAAAGTCAACACATATGCTGCCTTGGAAACAGAGGGTCAGCGTTCAAATTCTGACTGTGTGTATCTATCTATAGCTATATTAATATGGATATCAATATATACATACATGTACAATACACACAACACATACATATACATATAAAATTATACCTAGTACACATTTGGCTGGGGGTGTTCTGAGTTGCAGAGAATAGCATGCAAAGTTGCATAATAAATACATATCTATCTATCCATCTATCATGCTCTGTGTTTATCTCAAGGCAGCTAGGTGGCACAGTGGTTAGAGTGATGGACTTGGAGTCAGTATAAATCTTGCCTTACACACTTATAAACTGTGTGAGCCTGGGAAAGTCACCTAAATTGTCTCAGCCTCAGTTTCCTCATCCATAAATGGGGCTATAATAGCATCTCTATCATAGGGCTGTTGCATAGCCCAAATGAAATAACATCATGGAAAGAGTTTTCCAAACGTTAGAACAGTCTGTCAGCTGTTATTCCGCCTTATAATAGATAGATGGTTGTTTGTATGTCGTTTCCCCTGTTAAAATGTGAGCTCCTAGAGAGCAGGGACTCTCCTTGTATTTCTTTGTATTTCCAGTGCTTAGCACGGTTCTTGGCCAATAGAGAGCACTTAATAAAAGTTTGGCCTGGAAGAAGCAGAGAAGGAAGTCTCTCACCTCTGGCCTTCCACACCATTAGAATAACAGTTTAGGCTTAAAAAAAAAATTTAAGGTCTGCACAAAACCTCTTTGCTCCAATCTAAATGCTGTAAGGTCAAGGTCTGGATGGTGATGGAGTGAAGAAATCCCTTTAAGTCCCCACCTCCTTCCCATCTACCCTCCAGGGGTTTCATTTTTCAGACATTGTTATTATTCCCCAAATTAACCCTTCCCTGCAGCTCTTATGGTCACTTCTTGGGGCATTCACGTCTTGCAGCGTCGACCCCTCCCAGTTTTCTACTCCCCCACTGCCCCCATACCACTTGTCTAAGGACCAAAATCAAAGAAAATGCTGAGTAAGTGTGCTGTGGGGTTGCCAAGCAACAGGAAAGAGGCTCAGAGAGTTTGGGTGAAAGTCAGTGGAATTCTCTTGGCCGGCCTCCCTCACAAATCTCCTTTGAGCTTGACAGCTCAAACTTTGCAGCTGCTATGCCGGAGAGTCACGCCCAGGCGTGAGCAAGTCTGGGTTTCAGGGAGCCTTCAGGGCCTGGTTTATATTCGATCAGAAGGGCAGCTTTTTTTTTTTTATCTTGAGAGAGAGGTTAAAGAGTATCATAGACATTTAACTCCATCTCGGTCCCATCCCTACTTCCTTCTTCCCTGAATGAAATTTAAGTGACAAAGCATAAGACTTCACATCAAGTGGAAATTTATAATCCCAGGAAGTATTTATGGTGTCCAAAGCACCCTGATTTGTTTTCCTGCTGTTACAGAGATGTAATGAACAATCATTCCTCTCTGGGGCCATTTTGACAACTTTTAATGAGGTTGAATGTGTGAAAGATGAGGTCCACCAAGGATTTAGGATAAGGCACAAGAAGGCCACTTCTGCCCCTTTTCTCTGGTCTCTGATCTCTGGCTACGTGGGAATATTCCATGTTAGGATCCCCTTTGTTTTCTACAACTGTAATATTTTCCCTACTGTTTTTGGCTGGGGTGCCAGGGTGGACTGTCCCTCCAAAATGTGCAGGATAGCAGAATGGGGTGAGCTGCAGGGGAAGTCCAGACCCCACCATTCATTAATGCTTTGCCTAAACTCTTCCTTTTCTGTCAAAACTCATTTTGGCAACTGAGCTTGTGTGATGAGAGATCCCAAACCAGGAGATTCATTGTCAGGAATTCTGACAATGGATCTCTGGACTCCTTTGGCAGAAAGTTAAAAAGAGATTTACATCAGGACGTTGTGTAAAGAAGGTGAATAATTTAGCGTCCTGCAATGTTTGAAGTCTTTTAAAGTTTTTTTGGCAAGGATTACACATTCTCTGCAAAGGAAGAACCACTTTGAGACTCAGGATTTCAAAATATTGCTTTTATTTTTTCATTTGTTTCCACTTACCCCACCCTCGTTAATTAAAACAATACAGCATCCCATTTTTTTTCAGATCTTTTCCTCCAACGAGCAAACTGACAGCGCAGGACCCTCTGAAGAGCTTATTATCATTGGGTTCCCTTTGAAGTCTGTGCCAAAGGCCACATGAGCCAGGCAGCAGGAGGCCCTTCCCCAGCCAAAGACATCGCAAGGGCTGCTGGGACCCCAGGCCAGCATCTCTGGTCACAACAGGCTGCTTGACTTTCAACTGTAGTGTACTTTCTCACCTCCTGTATTTACTTATTCCACAGGAAGATTCACCAGCAAGTTGGAAGAGAAGCAGGGTTGAGGTTTTAATCCTGAGACAACCTCTATTTAGTTATTGGAATTTAGCACTCTACTTCCTCTCTGCGTCTTCCCTGATGCCCCCACCCTGCTCCCTGAACTAATAGGAATGACCTTTTAAAAAACAATCACCCACATAATAACCCACCTCCAGGAAAGGTGTAGTAAACTAGACAAGCTGCCACCTTTAAAAGAGATATTTGGATTTATACATTGCAGGAGTCTGAGACGTGGTGTTCTTCCCTCCTAGCTTGGGAAGAAAGAGCAAGGAAAAGTTCAACACAGAGTCATTATGGAGAAGCTAGGATGCTTTCCAGATTCTTTGGAGTATTGTGCATTCCCTGGACAGCAGTGTGGTAGAGTGGGTTTAAATCCTGGCTGTCTCTTATTCTACCAATGAGGCATTGTGGGGCAAGTCACTGGCCTTCAGTTTCCCCCTTTGTTGGTGTAGTTAGTATTAAAGATCTCTTCCAGCTTTAAATATATGGTCTTATGGCCATAGTCAGAAAACCATGCCCAGCTAAAATTAGGAATAACTATACTGGCCGTTTAGCTCTATTCTCCCTCCTGATCCAGGAATTATTGTTCCTAGTAAATTGGTCATGATCATCTCTTTCAGCACCTGATCTTTTGTGCCTGACTCTCCTAGATTCCTTCCAGGTTAAGCTGAAACACCATTTCCCCCATTACCTTGTTTTTATCTCACGTCAGCAGCTGGCATATAGGAGGTACTTAACAAATGTTTGTTGATGGGTCAGGCTAACCACAGTTCTTCCAGAAATTCCTCAAGCAACACATTTTATATAAAATTCCCTATCCCTAATCAAGCAATCAATAAACATTTAAGTGCCAGGAATTGAGCTGAGCCCCAGGGATACAAAAACACAGTCCCTGCTCTGAAGAAGCTTCTACTCTTACACAGAAAAGAAACTTCATGCCCTATAACAAGGGTTTTTGTGGGGATTTTTTGGAGGGGTGAAGGGAGGGCAATTGGGGTTAAGTGACTTGCCCAAGGTCACACAGCTAGTAAGTGTTAAGTGTTTGAGGTCGGATTTGAACTCGGGTCCACCTGACTCCAGGGCCAGTGCTCTATTCACTGAGCACCAAGCTGCCCCTAGAACAAGGGTAAAAAAAAAAATCTGCGCTAATGCTTTGGAGGCATCCTGTATTTTATTTTATCCATTTATTGCATTCAGGGAAGGGGTCCACAGGCTTCACCAAAGAGGTTATCAAAGATGGTCTATGACACACACAAAAATTTTGGAACCCCTGTTCTAGAATTTGTCAATATCCATTCTGATATGTAGCACCCAGAATTGGACACAGCATACTATGTTCCAACTAGCAGAGTCCAGTGGGACCGTGACCTCCTTTGTTCTGGACATTGTGCTTCTATTAACATAGTTTGAGGTTGCATTCATTTATTTTTGAGAGAGTGCTCCACTTCACTGGCTCACTAAAACGTATTTACATAAATATAAACCTGTATGCCAAAGTTAAGTATAAGTGATTCAGGGCTTGTTCAGATTGTGGGACTGACCAACAAGTTTGGATTTTTTTCTTTCTTTTCAAAGGGACATTGAGAATAGGCAAACCAGGGAAGGAAAGCAGAGGGTAGCTTATACTGGGAAGTTGAAGTTGGTGGCCCTGGCACACTGGAAAAACCATGAGGCTAGGTAGATGGGAGATCTGCACTCTACTTTCAACATTGCTTCTGAGCAGTGGTGAAAGGAAGGCACTGAGTTCAAATCCTCAGATGCCTACTTGCTGTGCGACCCTGGGCAAGTCACTTAACTCTATTTGCCTCAGTTTCCTCATCTGTAAAATGAACTGCAGACAGAAATGGCAAACTACTCCAGTATCTTTGCCAAGAAAACCCCAAAAGGAGTCACAAAGAGTTGGACATGACTGAAATCACTAAACAATAATACTACGAAATCCACAGGACTGCTCTAAGGACTAAATTCGATTATGTACATAGTACATTGTATAAATGTTAATTATTGTGTTAATACAATCCATTAGGGACAGAACATAAGTTATCGTGACCATAAATGAAATAGTTAAAAGGGAAACTTCTTTTTGGCATTTCTTTTTCATTGCTCAGTTTATAAGCAGATAAGATTTTAAGTCAGGACATTTCTGAGTAAAGCAGAATCCCACCGACCAAGAAATTGGAAAATGAGTTAGGGTTCCTTCCATACTATTTTCAGAAAGGATTATTCAGTAACAAGCAGCTATATTTTGAAAGTAGACAAGCAGCTGAATTCCCTAAGTGACTATCATGGAGTTAAACAGTTGAGAAGTTGAATAGAAAACCTCCAGCTATTACTGGATTTCAGACCTTGAGCAGGCAGCCAATGTTACTACCACAGAATGTCAGAGCTACAAAGGACCTTGGAGACCATTTAGCCTAATGCCTTCATCTGGAGCACAAGATGACTAAGCCTCGAGGAATACAGCTCCATGGAGGGAAGCAAGGGGAGAGGGGCAGTGCTTCCTTCCAAAAATCCATTAAAAGGACTTATTATAGTTTGCTTTAGGATTTAGGTCTTGAAAGGACCTTAGAAATCATCAAATCAAAACCCCATTTTTGAGATGAGAAAATTGAGACCTAGAAATAAGAGGTGACTTTCCAAATTTCTGAAGTGACACCTAGCTTCTGAAAGTTATGTGGGTGATGACATTTGCCACCACACCTAAAGAATAAGTCACATGCAAATAAATTGAGTAACCCACCATCATACCTAAGTTTTTTGAAAATGGATTTAATTTGATTATCAAAATTCCACTAATGGAAAATGGCCACTAGAATAAGGTAGCCATTTTATAAATGCATCTTAGACTTCATTAATATGGGCATGCCTTCCCACAGTTCAGATCACAACTAATCCTTAGTTTTTTAATCTAAGTGAACTTTGTCCTTGTCTTCCTATAAGTCAGTTGTCTGGACAAGACTTATGAATTGTGCTGCCTGCCTTCTTATAATTCTTTAAATAATGTATGAAAACTCATGCCCCATTCCAGTGGCCTGTCTGTTAACATGTAGCAAAAGTGAGAGACAACTGTTGGACAACCCTAATCTGAGTGCATTTCCTTGATGAGAAAATGTATGCCTTGCAAGCCTCTTCCTGTCTCATTCATGATTTTATATCACTGGAAAATATTAGAAAAGAAATGAATGTTTCTATAATGGAACAGCTAAGGCTATTGAAAGCACTGAATGATTTCCCAAAGCCCATTCTCCTCCTCTCATTTCAAATCTGCACCATTTTGACACATGAAAACAAGTTGAAATTGAAATTATTTAAAGAGAGAGTCATTATATTTGTCATGGTCATTAAATTTTAAAGCTGCATCTTGGAGAACTATGAACATTTGATTAGGAAGAATTAAGACCTTTGGTCTATCATTCAAGCTATCAAGCAGTGAGAACTGTGGTCATAGCCTGTGGCTCATTCTTTTATAGGAGCAGTAATCATAACTGACATGTACGTGATGCTCTAAAGTTTACAAAGTATATTATCTAAGTAGAACCTCACAACAGAGAAGTGGGCACCTCAGGTATTAGTAGTTCCATTTGGCAGACAAGGAAATTGAAGCTCAGGAAAGTTAAGGGACTAATTCATGGTCACGCAACTATTAAATGCAAGAGTTGGGATTGCACTGAGGTCATCCATGTCTCTGAAGTCAAACCTTCCACTCCTTAGAGGCTGGTTGGACTTTTGGAAACTGTCAAAAGTTATCTGTTGTCTATGTGATGAACATAGTGAGTGATCAACCCAAGAGTATTGAAAATAGGCTCTGCCTCCAACGTGAGAGACTTCTATGGGCCATAAAAGGTCCCTAAAGATACCTGCAAACATTGAGTTCCAAAACTCTTTTAAGTATTGGCAGTATCATTGTCAGTCAGTCAACAAACATTTAGTTGGTACTTATTGAGTTGGACACTAAGGGCTGGGAATGTGAAGAAAGGCAAAATGATAGGAACTTGAATTCTAGGAGACAGTGTGTAAATAATTAGGTATATAGAGGGTCTATCCAGAGTTGATGTACGGTAATCTCAGAAGGCAGTTAGATGGCATAGTGGATAGAATCAGGAAGACTCATCTGCTTGAATTCAAATCTGGCCTTAGGCAATTACTACCTGTGTGATCCTGGGCAGTTGCATGACCCTGTTTGCCTCAGCTTCCTCATCTGTAAAAATTAGCCGGAGAAGGAAATGGCAAACCACTTCAGTATCTTTGCCAAGAGAGCCCCAAGTGGGGTCACAGCTTGAAGAGAAGGCACTAGCAGCTACAGAGAGTAAGAAAGACCCTCTGAGGGAAGTGGGATTTGTGCCGAGACTTGAAGGGAGTCAGGAGGCAAAGTTGAGGAAGTAGTGCATTCCCGGCATTGGGGAAAAACCAGTGCAAAAACAAAGAAAGGGGTGTCTTGGGTGAAGAGTAGCAACTATGCCAGTATAGCTGGATTACAGGAAAGGGTCTTGTCCCTAGTTAGGCTGACCATTGGTGGACATGACCTTGGGGAAATGAGTTAATTTCATTGGAATAATTCATTGGAAAATATTCATTGGAATAATTGAGCATAGTGTCTTTAAAGAGAATAATTGCCATTTTGGTATAAAAATGTCAATCTTGTTACTCTGTAGTCATCCCTCCATTCTAAAAAGTTATGCAATAAAGAATGAAGGCTCAATGAATACATTTGGCAAATCTAATCCTTTGGATTCCTTTTGAAATAAACCCTTGGGTTCGAAACCCAGGAGTGTATTGTAGACAAGCAGGAAATGTGGAATAAACACCAAGGGGGAATGAGGAATACTGCTACAAATGCTTTCTCTCTTAGTTAATTCAGGTCAGAATTTGGGGCTGAGGTTAAAAATGACTTCCAGAAAATTGTCTAGTGTTGCAATGCTGTAAAAGCATTTGTGGTGAACAGTACCTTGCCAGCTCTGTTAGACTAAGCTAAGCCCGTGATTAGCACAGTGTCTGGCACACAGTTGTTGCTTAATAAGTGTTTACTGATGGATAAATCAGCCCCCACTGTTTCTTTAGGATGGTTGGTAGTGGGGAAAGTTTCCTCCCTATTTTAGTGGGTCATGTTTGACCATCCTTGAAGGCAAGCATTCTAGATTAATAAAGGGAGCCCTCTACAGGCCAAATGTAGTATCAATGAGGCTGTCTTTAATAAGAGTAAAGGCTATTTGGAAATCCTATTCAAGCAGATAATTGAACTTGAATATATCTTCAAAACAAAAACTTAACCTAAAGAGAACATTATAATTAAGGGAAGAGAATGCAGAGTTATGGCAGTTGATCCAGGGCCCGGGCTCTGTGAATCTTACATCAGAGCTAGGCACATCAATGGATGAATTAATGAATGAATGAACAAAAGAAAGAAAAAGCATTTATTAAGAATATGTGCCAAGCATTATGGTAAGTGCTGAGAAATAAATTCAAAACAATATTCTCTGCCCTCAAGGAGCTTATATACTAATAAGGAAAGATAGTATATATAGGGGAGGATAATGACTAGGGAGTCAAAGAGTTGTTGAGTGGAACCATTGATATGTCCTTTTGGAGAATGGTGGTACTGATGGAGATGGAAGGAATGAGGGGAGGGAAGGAATTTGGGACTGGTGATGAAGAGGGCAGAAGAGCACCAGATGAATAGGTTTGGGTTTGGTAAGTTAGAGAGACATCTCACCGAAGTGTAGAACTCCAGGCAGGAGCAGGAGAACAGAGTTGGAGGCCGGAGGTATGCCATGAAGATGAATGGACAGCAGCACATCCCTCTTTCCTCTTCTGTATAGCTACCGCGTAGCACCTTATAGAAAGCCACAGACCTGGACATTATAGGGAATTGGGCTGAACCTAAGGGCACAGCATGGAAATCACTTTTCTTGGTCTTTCTGTTATGCCGTAAACACCTTGTGAGGTCACTGACCATGTCTTTGTTCCTTGCTGTTTCTTCCCCCACCTAACATGGCGCCCCACATGGAAGGGACAGACTGGGACCTGGGATATCTTTAGTAGAGGGAACTCCCAACGAAGAACCTTCTTTTACCAATGTATACTTTCGCTTGGGGCACGGAGACGTTGAAATGACTTGACCAGGGTCACACAGCCAGTATGCATCTGAGGTGGGACTTGAACCAAGCTCTCTAGATAAGGCAGTCATTTAATTTAATCAGAACATTTACTTGGTTTTCTCCATAGCGATAGATCACAGAACAGAATTTAGATTCTTTGAGTCTTCTAATTATTTGGATTCTGAATAAATGGTTGTTTTCTCTAGCACTTTTTTGCCCACTTTCCACACACCCCTATCTCATCAGCTTTTTATCATGAAAAATCAGTGTCTGGAAGGCTGAGTTAATGAGGATCCCATTGCCCACAGGAATGATAAAGTGAACGCTCTTAGAAGTATTTTGCAGCAGGTGGTTGCAACCAACCCTGGCTATATGGAAATGGCTCTCTAATAAGAATGTTGTCATTTGGATTTATGTCATTTCTGATATAACCATGTTTGACCACCACATGAAATAGTCTCAAAATAGACTGACTTTGGCTCTTCCAGAGAAGGCTCTCACGCCGCCGTTGCAGCCATGTCTCTTGTAATCCCCGAGAAGTTCCAGCACATTTTGAGAGTGCTCAACACCAACATTGATGGAAGGCGGAAAATAGCTTTTGCCATCACAGCCATCAAGGGTGTGGGTCGAAGATATGCTCATGTAGTACTGAGGAAGGCAGACATTGACCTCACCAAGAGGGCTGGTGAGCTCACTGAAGATGAGGTGGAGCGAGTGATCACCATCATGCAGAATCCCCAGCAATACAAGATTCCAGACTGGTTCCTTAACAGACAGAAGGATGTAAAGGATGGAAAATATAGCCAGGTTCTGGCCAACGGTCTGGACAATAAGCTTCGTGAAGATCTGGAGCGACTGAAAAAGATTCGGGCACATCATGGGCTTCGGCATTTCTGGGGCCTCCGAGTCCGAGGCCAGCACACCAAGACCACGGGCCGCAGGGGTCGCACTGTGGGTGTGTCCAAGAAGAAGTAAAGGGCCTCCCTGGCCTTGTCTGTTAATAAATAGTTTATAACAAAGTTAAAAAAAAATAGACTGACTTTGAGCTGTAATGATAACAATTTCAGGATGTAAAGTAGTATCAATCAAGGAAAATCTGTAGACGAGAGATATAAAAATAGGCTGTCCTAAGCTGGGTTTGGTAACAGGAATAGACCAGTAATATTTTCCCCTGCTCACTAGAAAAATGTGTTTATAGTGTTCTTTTGACTTTTGGATGCTGGGTGGCAGAAGATAGGGTGTTGGATCTAGTTAGGGAGATAAGTTCAAATCTGACTTCATGTACTTATTAGTTGTGTGACCCTGGACAAGTCACTTAGCTTCTGCCTTCCTCAGTTTTCTCATCTATAAAATGGGGATAATAATAGCACCCATCTCACAGGGTTGTTAAGGGAATAAAATAAGATATTTGTATAACTTTATAAATTATAAATCACTATATAAATGCTGCTACTGCTATACTGTACCTACTATTATAGAATTTGCAGATAACCACATGGTTTTAATGTTCTTTTACTTTTGTTAAAATGGTATCATAGCATTTCAGAGCTAGAAGGGCCTTGACATCATCAAGCCAAACACCCTGTTTTTATGGATGAGTGAACTGAGATCCAGAGGCATTAAGCAATTTGCCCACACTTCCTCAGTTTCTTCACCTGTAATAATAGCACCTACCTCTCAGGGTTGTTGTATGGATAAAATGAGATTTTTGTCCAGATCTTTACAAATAGTAAAGCACCATATAAATGCTATTGTTACTGATACTACTACTACTACTAGAGAATTTACATATAACCACATGATTTTAATATCCTGTCACTTTTGTAAAAATGGTGTCATAGTATTTCAGAGCCGGAGTCAAAGTGACTCCGGCTCTGAAATCATCAAATTTTTATGGATGAGGGAACTGAGATCCAGAGAGGTTAAACAGCTTGTCTAAGGTAACCTTTCTAGCCAACAGGGCACCTGGGACTAGAACCAAGATTGTTGGTTTCTTAGTCTAACACTCTTACTGTCCCTTTATGTCATTTGACATTTCCAAACATTTCCAGACCCTTTCTTTGACTTCTGTCATTCTTTCTCCATAAGAGAACAGTATATCTCAATGGTACTACTTTTATGATGGTTATTCATGGCCTCAAAGTTCCCCCCTAAGAAAGTAGGATTTCCAGCTGGGTCTTCATCATGCCCATTCAATACATTCAATTTAAAAATCAGTCATTGAATTTTTGGGGGAAGGACCTAATAGTGGTGTTTAATGTCATAAAACATAGACGTAGCTATTAGGGTTACTCTGTCATGAATTAAAAGTTTTATTGAATTGTAAATAGCATGGACAAAAAGGAGATTAATGGCTTTCAATCTGATCCAGTCTAATCCCATCCAATTTAATGAGCAGGTCTTCTGCATCTACTATATTTTAGAGATAGAGACAAGAGAAACAAAAACCCAGTCTCCTTTGCCTTTGAGGAATGATGCTTTGCTAATTAGAATTGGACTTTGATTTGGATTAGATCTGGAAAACCATCTCTAGAAATGGCATTTAGTAAGTAGGAGTTCTAAGTTGCAGATACCTGGTACATCGGGGCAGAGGCTCCAGCCACTGCTGACTATAGATGAATGACTTGGGCCTGGGTTTGCATCTAGTGCACCTTTATGGAAGGGTTTTTGAGATATAACACTAATTGTGAATCCTGAAGCAAGAGAAAGAAACAGCTTTGTCCCTGCTTGGTTGGAACCATTTACGTAGCATGTTGGGCTGTCTTGTCAGGGAATATGGCTAACTCATTTCCTTCACTGACTTTCACCTTTGTGCAGGAAGCCGCTCTATGTCGACAACTTCCCATGGAATCAGAGACAATGGCGTCTGTTCAGGCTGCCAGCAACACACCCGCCATGGCCCAGGAAATCAGACCAATAACAAATAATAGTTCGGATCCTTTTCTCAATGGGTAAGGCCTCTTCTCTTTTTGAGCCTGCTTGGTTAGGGAGGAGGGAAGTTCACTTCCATTTAAATTTCACATTCGTATTGGTTACAGGAAGTGAAGAAATGGTCAGATCTTCCATCAGGGTCAAGACCGTAAGAATGGAAAAGTCCCTACCTTTTCAGTGGAAGGAATGTTATCATGTGTTTGTTGAATTGAGCTTTTAAAAAAACGTTCTTATATTTTTCAGCTTTTACTATTGTCTCAATTTTTTAAAAATAACACACAATTTCTCTATAAAAGTTATTAATATTCTGATAAAAAGAGATAAAAGGGAAAAGAGAAAAATTAAGTGAGAAATAGGTCAAATGTGGCCTATGTTTATAATTGAAAAGGATGTAGAATGACAGTCTCAGTAGTCAATAGACTGTGCTATATTTTAAAATGATCAACTTTTCTTTCAACTCTATTTTTCTCTTTCATCCTTTCCTAGTGGTCTCATAGTTTGCATGCAATATAACAAGATTATTTTCTTCTTGGTTACAGGCCCTATTCATTGGCATGATTAGGATTCCATTTTCCTGCTCAATTCAACAGTGTATTGAGTATATGCCATGTGAAATACACTGAAAATACAAAGGCCAAAAAGAAAAGTCTAATCTCAGCTTATATTTGGGGGGATAGGGGCAGAGGGCATAGAGAAAAGAATACAGCAAGTTCACAAGAAAATTCAGTTTGGGGAACTTTATCTTGAACTGGAAAAGGAGAACCGTGGACCATGGACAGCGAGTCAGGCACAGTGACTTTTAGACTCGTTCATAAAACTCCAATTTTGTTCTTTCGCCCTCCTGTATTTGGCACTGAGATTCCATCCAAGGGGATGACACTGAGGTATTTTCCGTATTTTCATTTGTAGTGGGCCGTACCATTCCAGGGAGCAGAGCACAGACAGTGGCCTAGGCTTAGGATGCTACAGCATCCCAACAACTCCTGAAGATTTCCTCGGCAATGTAGATGAGATGGACACAGGTAAGAAGGAGAAGATGGTTCATTGAAGCCTTTCCACCGTACGGTTCATTGTTGGTCTTGGATGTTTTTGAGTTATGTTCTGCTTTTTCATATGTTGGTAACACATCACGCTTCCAAGATAGGGATGGGTTATAAAACATACCGGTTTCTTTTAGTACCAGCACAAAAGGACTCAGAAAGCAACAGTAAGTGATAGTTTAATAATACAGATACATGCAAATTATGTGTTTGTTGCCATTATAGTCCCAATTTTGACTTTCATACTGCCAAGACTTAAAATTTCAGCACTGCTTATGTTCCCTCCACCAGCATAGTGTGTCTCTTTTATTAAGCTCAGCAGATAAGTGCCTAAGAGTTTCTGTGGTACTCTACAGGGCAATCTGATTATGTATCTTCCTGAACTTGTTAGTCTGGTCTATAGATACCAGACATGTAGACGAACACTATGTGAATCCTGAAATATTCTCTAGGCCAGCAAGACCCATCAGACTGTGCAGACCCCGGAGAAGATGGTGCCACATTCATGTCATGATAGGCCTTCATAGTAGGGGCTTAGTGGTGGTTTGAGAAGACAGTCAACCTGTTTTGCTACATGCCTATGCGCAGTTTGTGAAGCTAAAACTTCTTTCTTGAATGTGGAGTTAAACTTTGTTAGTAGGGAAGGAGAATGCATGCCATTAAACTGTGCCGAGGCCAGGCTATCATGGAGGCTGCTGCTACGATAACACGTATCCCCTGCCCAAACTGAAATTATATTGTAAAACCCAGCTTGCCTCAAATCACCAAAATCTTTCACTTGTTTCCACCCAAAGAAAGCATTTTCTAAATGTGCTTTAATGAATTACACTGGGACCATGGGTAACATGGAGAATCGTAAAGGCAATAAAGAAGACATTTGTGGATCTCAGAACAGGCCATCTGGAGCATAGAATTCCAGGGCCAAGTAGAAGTCTTAGGCATTAGAAGTCTGCTTGAGCCTGGTAAACATCTCAGTGGGCAAAACAAAGATGGGAAGAAGAGCTCACTCAATTTATTTGGGCTGGCTTTCTGGAAGCCAAGTGACATTTTATTGGGATCTGGTTTCAGGAATGCAGTTTTTATGCAGTTGGAAGAGATATAATGTTTGGAGATGAAACTAACTGACTCTGGTCCAAATGGACTTCACTCAGTGCCCCAGATTTCAGTTCACCAGTGTAAAACTTTCTATAGGGCTTGGTTTGGGTAAACTATGGTGACTTCAAGACTGATGTCAATTTTTCTGGAGAGTATATGAGTGGAGATGATCTAATTCAATTACTAAAGCAATTATTAGGCACCTCCTATCTGTTACAAGGTACCGTGTAAGGCAGTAGAACTACAACAATGAAAATGAGACAATTCAAGACATAACAGCTTGATGAAAAATTACTTCAGTGAAAGTCTGATCTACTTTGAGCTGTACACACAGTCTGAACTGTTCTTATTTTTGAAAGGCCTCTCCTAGTTCGTTCTCATATCACCTCCTAAAAATGCCTTTTTTTGGCACAGGCAACAGAGTGCCATCTTCTTGAGTTCAAATCTGGCTTTAGACACTTCCTAGCCGTGTGACCCTGGACAAGTCACTTAACCCTGTTTGCCTCAGTTTCCTCATCTGTAAAATGAGCTGGAGAAGGAAATGGTAAACCACTCCAGTATCTTTGCCAAGAAAACCCCATGCCAGCATTGGCATGCTATGGTCCATGGGGTCACAAAGAGTCAGATATAACTGAACAGTAATAGCAGGAGGATTACAAAATCCCATGTTGAAGATGGTGTTTCAGCTGAATTTTGAAGGAAACTAGAACTTTTATTTATTTATTTTGCTTTTTGGAGGGGGGAAGGCAGGGCAATTGGGGTTAAGTGACTTGTCTAAGGAGAATAGTGCAATAGCACAGATGTGAAATCATGAGTGTCAAAATAAAGATGTCAATAAAAGAAGAGACCGACCTTGCTTAATGTTTGCCTCTGGCCTTCCATTCCTTTAGCACCAAGATAATGTATTCACTGTCAGAGGCTTCCTACCTTGGAATGACATAGTTTTTCTCCTTGATACTGACCAATTTCTCCTCCCATGTCCAAAAGTGAACAAAGAAGGTCTGGGTACAATGAATTCTTAGCATGTGTTTTTCAGGCCATACCCTTTACTGATACTCATCAGGGAAGCCAGATTTCTTCTAGGTAGCCAAATACATGTTTGTATGAGTTTCTTCATTATCTGAGGTGTATGTAGCATATTTCATTAGGGTCTGCCTGCAGGAAATTTTTTTTAAAAAGGTAACATTTATTGGATATGTATCATAAAGGACATTTGAGTTCACTGAATAAGTTAACTATCAACTTTTTTGTTTAATTATGAATTCATACTAGCTGTGTGACTCTGGAAAAATCACTTAACCCAGATTACCTCAAAAAAACTTATGAGTTAAACTTAACTTCAAAAATATAAATTTTGTAAAAGTTCTCTTTTTAATTAAATCCCTCCCTTTGTCCTAAAACACCACCAACACCCAATTGACTAAGCTATTTTTTTTTTTTTTTTTTTTTGCCTTTTGGTGGGCAATTGGGGTTAAGTAACTTGCCCAAGGTTTTTTTTTTTTTGTCTGTGTGTGTGTTAAGTGTCTGAGGTCGGATCTGAACTCAGGTCCTTCTGACTCCAGGGCTGACGCTCTACTCACTGCACCACCTAGCCGCCCCTATTTGTTTGTTTCTTAATTCAGTGGATAGCATACTGGATATGGAGTCCAGAAGTTCTGAGTTCAAATCCTGTCTGGAGCACTGACTCTATCCCTGCAGCAAGTCCTTTAATCATCTGGGCTTTGGTTTCCTTATCAGTATAATGATGGCTTCAATGGTCTCTTCTGGTTTAAATCTATGTTCCTGTAAACTCGAATCCCATTAGAAGCTGAGGGCATTGTGTAATACCTCCGGAGACAGCATTTGAGCTGAGCAAACATTTCAGCCTTCTCTTCTTAGCTAAGAAAGCACCTTTACAATTGAACTCTGCTTCCCTAGCCACAACATGAAAACTCCAGCGGAAGGGATTAAGCCCCAAGACACAGAAGTATATCTTTTTAAAATGTAAAATCCTATCTTTTTGGCCTTCCTGGTCCATACTAAACAGGACCCCTGGGCCACAAACTATACACTGGGTAGTGGAAAACAAAATAGTCAGAGAAGTCAAAGGGGAAAAGATTGGGGTGCTGATTTTTCCCCCCGACTTGTTTGTATTGGCTGGGAGTCTCCTACTCACTAGGAGGAAGAAGGCAAACAGCTTCCCTGGCCCTGGCAGAAACATCACCGAACAGAGGTGCCATAGGAGGGGGCAAGGCAATACCTGTGGAAGAGGCTGGAAGGGAGGGATGGAGGCTCCACAGAATACTGGGTGACAGAGTCATTAGACCCATCTTCTTCCAGAATCTTGTAGAAGTGGCAGATGGAAAATGGCAGAGGGGAAATGAATGGGAAGGGGAGGAAGGAAGCAAGGGTAGTGGTGGCAGTAGTCACAGCCCCCAGAGGTCCTCAGAAACCAAGAAAATGAGGGCCCTTGGCACTTATCAAACTGTGTATCTAAGAACCTTGCCACATTTTCACTTTAGAAAAAAAAAAAAGATTGACTTGACTTATGTTCAGTAACCTCCCTCTCATCCCTAACTTTTTAAAAAATTAAAAAAAATTTTTTTTTCCTTTTTGGAGAGGGAAGACAGGGCAATTGGAGTTAAGTGACTTGCCCAAGGTCACACGGCTAGTAAGTGTTAAGTGTCTGAGGCCAGCTTGGAACTCAGGTCCTCCCGACTCCTGGGCCAATGCTCTATTCACTGCACCACCTAGCCGCCCCTCATCCCTAACTTTTTAAGGATGATGTGCCAGGAGGCAGTTTTGTCAACACTGAGAGAAAAAGACGAATGCTTATATCCACTGGCTTTTCTTATGTCATGCCCTTGAGTTCTCCCTTGATCCATCCATCTATTTAGGGCTGTGTCTCCTGAGATATATTTCACACAAAATTGATATACATACTCTGGAGTTCTTGTACGAAACACTGATGGTCTGATTTTAGTGTGATGCTGTAGATAATATTTGCTCTATTAATATAGGGAATTTATTCAACAGGCATTTAATAAATATTTGCTATGTAATAAATATTTGCTATGTACAAGATGTGTTGTTAGGTACTGAGAACATGAAGACAAAATCATAGATCGAGCACTGGAAGGACCTTAGAGGACTATTATTCCAATGTTTGGTTTTTTTTTGGCAGATGAGGAAACTGAGGCCCAGAGATGTTAAATGAAATGCCCAGTGTCATATAGATTGATGGGGACAGAGTCAGATCCTCAGGGCATCAAAGCCAATCCTCTTCTCATTGTACCACACTCCAGCACCCTTAAGAAACTTATCTTCTTTTGGGGGGAATGATAATGTCTGACATTTATATGGCTGTTTTCATATTCATTTTCCTTTTTGAGCCCTCCAACAACCACATGAGGTAGTTACTTTAGTTATTATTATGTCCATTTTAAAGTAAGGAAATTGAGGCTTGCAGACAGGAAGTGACTTCCCCAAGGCTGCACAGTTAGGAAGTATCAGAGGTGACATTAGAACCCAGATCTTACTAATTCCAGGTCTTCAGCTCTCCTTGATAAAAAGGTGTCAATGCAGCTCTAGTGAAAATTGGACTTATTAAACTTTGTTCTTCAGCAACCTTTCCTATCATTGACAACTGCTTTCTCTCATAGGGGAAAATGTGGGACAGACACCGATGAGTCTAACTGCCCAGCAGACCCGTTTCCCTGACTTCCTTGACTGTCTTCCTGGAACAAATGTTGATCTTGGGACTTTGGAGTCGGATGACCTGATCCCCATCTTCAACGACGTGGAATCTGTCCTTAACAAAAGTGAGCCTTTCCTGACCTGGCTGTAATCTGAGCTCTTGGCTTTGGCCCAGTCCACCCCCTACATCCTCCATTTCCTTCTCCTCTTTGGAAAAGAGAGATGGAGCCCCGAAAGTACTCAAGATTTCCAATGACTCTCTTACATTCATGTGGTCAGTTGAAATTGTTGTCTGGATTTGATTGACAAGAACTTAAGTCTGAATATACAAATGTCTGTTTTCTCTTTACTTTTTAACTGTATAAGTCCCTATGGCACACTGGCCAAGGCTTGCCTGTAGCCCAGATTTCAGGGAGAGATTGCAGAATTGTTTCACCTTTTCTCTTTTTTCATTGGCCCATGAAGAAGCTTGTGGGTGTTAGTTTAAACTAAAAGCCGATAAACAAGAAAAGAAACAGTTTTGATGTGACAGCTTCAGCTAGGATCCCTGTACCAGATTAGTCCCCAAAGTGCAGGTCAGTAGCTATATTTATGACAATAGTACCAAATGCTTTACAAAAGTAAAAAAGAAAACTCTATTTAACTTGAGCTTTCAAGAAATCATTGTATCGTTAGTCAAATAGTACTGTATAGCTTTGAATCCATGCTGGCTATGATGACAATTATTATCCTATATTTGCAGAGGCACAGACAGTACTGTTATAGTTTATACTCCAGTATATTACTGTGTAGCTTTAAGATAATGAACAATTCCAATTTCAAAAGTAGCAGATTGTCTAGAAACCTTTTTATTCTACATATGCCATAAAAGAGACCACATCGGTACTGCCTATCACCACCACTAGAAAAACAAACCGGTGGAAAGAAACAGCATGCAATTATAATAAAATGCAACTCATATTTTGATGTTTATTTTTATTAAGCACTCACTGTAATTTTGTAACTGATTATAATTAACAACAGAATTTTTTTTTATACATCTGTGGCAACTGATTTTTTTTTTTATTTTGGGAGATTAATCCTAAAATATATCAGGGCAGGAAAGTGTGGCACAATTTACAACTTGACCATAGAATACCCAGTTGCCTTTTTTTTTTTTTTAATAAGCCTTGTTGGTCTTGTCGCCAAGACAATAACTAACTGAAACAGACAGTATCGATGAAACTGTAATCGGGAAATAACCGATCACTGAATGACCTGTAAACAATTGCCTGCTTTATGGGGAGGGTACATGGTGGAGGCAAATGTTTCTGAATTCAGTCAAACTATTCCCAGTCTGTTAATTCTATTATCCAAACCTTTTTGCTTGCTACCATTGGTATAAAAGGCATGATATCACATATACTCAATACCTCTCATGTAATCAAGAGAAATTTCTTTCTGAGATGTTTAGGACTGAGAGTGCATAAAGTAAAGCTAGCATTCAGTGCCCCAAATATGCCAATGACGTCCTCAAATGTTTTAATATTTTTTCAACTGTCATTATTTATAATCTATGAATTTAATCTGTTTTTTAAAAATTTAACAAAAAGCATTACTTTTTAAAGGCATTATTATTAATTCCAGTCTCTGAGTTAGGACTTTTCCAGTCCTAGCAAAGAAAGGAGGCTGATCACTCATTTAAGTGGTTTTTTTTGTTGTTGTTTTTTTTGAGGATCTGTTAATTCAGATTCTTTCTTATGTATTAGAAGATACAAGAAGTACAGGCTATCTTTTATCTTGTTGGGAAAAAAGCAGGTGAAAAGGTCAGAGTTCAAGTAGCAATGTTATGGAAAAAAATATGGAAAGTTTCAAAGTCAGGAAATTAATAGGGATAGACATGTACTCATGCCCCAGAGGTGAGAAGAACTTCATGTGATAAGTGCCCAATACGAAGTGTCAACAGAGTTTTATAAAAATGGTTTTTATGATAACTTTTATACCAAAAGATTTTTCCATTATAGTAAAAAAACAACCTTCTTTGGTGCACTTTACATTGGAGAGAAAGACAAAAGAGGGAATAAGAAGATTGAGGAGGAAACTACTGTTACTTCCAAAACAAACTTTTTTCTAAAAAAATAGTAGAATTAGGTTTTTTTTTGCTCCCTTTCTCCCCCTGTATGTTTGTCTGATGATCTCTATTCCCCACCCCACTTTCTAATCTCATTCTTCCCTTTCCCAGTACCCCCTTCCTTCTTCATTATTTTCTTCACTCTCTGTTCCACTTTTTCCTTCCCACACCCAAGAAGTGGGGATTGGGGGACAAGGAGAGCAGCTGGATGGGAATGTTTCTTTCTTTACCAAACTGAAGGGAGCACTGATTTTTTTTTCCTCTTTTGCTAGAAGTAATTGAAAAAAGAGGGAAACAATCTTTTTGAATGAACAAGGGACCTAACAAGGCTAAACAGTGTTACTGTATTTTTTTAAAGTTTTTTTTCTCTTTTAAGACTTGCTTTCAGGTTGTCAAATTAAATCTGAAATAGCTATCCCTCATTGCCTTTTTAAAAAGAAACATACATGATTAGCACATTGGGGATTTACAGAGTCTATTTTCAGAAATGAATTTTCTAGTATGCTATAGTTGGAATTATTAAATATTAGGTGAATTTTTCTTTTCTTTTTTTTAAAGAGAAATTAGTTGAGCATTTATTATTAAGGAAATTACATTTTTTTCCCAGAATAAAGCAAAGCATTGATCAATACTGTGTTATCACTTGAATAAAGCCAAGTAGAGTGTTTTTAATGACATGTGAAAATAAAATATTGTTTCAAAAAGAAAAAAAGGAAGGAAGGAAGGAAGGAAGGAAGGAAGGAAGGAGTAGTAGAACCTCTTATATACATAGTTTCAGATGACTATCATCATAGACCTCCCTCCAAATTAAACAGAAGGTGCTATCTTACAAGTTTTTGTTAGAGTTTAAAGCTACTGCCAGAAGGCCAGTTCTTTTGAGTTTGAAATGACGATGATGAGATAAAAGAAATTCTTCATTGCAACCAATTAATTTTGGCACAGGAAAGATAGATTTTAAAGCATATACTTTCCCATGCCTTTTCTGACTTAGAAGATATCTGAACTGAATTTTTGGACAAAACCTTCATGTTTGTAATTCCATTGATGCAGTGATTTTCAGACATTGTCTCACTGCATTATTTAATGATGTGAAATGCAATTTTTTTTTTTTTACAATTTTCATGATGTACAGGAAGTATACAGAGTGAATATGCCAAAGTACCCAGGCACACAGTTGACCCTTGCTGGGCAGGACAGTTCTCCATCAGTGTTGGTGGCCTGGAACAAACAAGAGGGAAATTGTCTATTGTAGCTTTTATTCTGGTAATACTCTTAGAATGTAGTTCTCCGAAGAAGTGTAACTTGATGATACAATGCTGTTTGTAAGACATCGTACATTAATTTTAAATGGGAAAAATGGGTGATCGACAAAGACTGTTTCCTAATACACTACATCCATTTATGTTCTAGTGCCTTAATTTTTTAATTTCCTTCTACATTTTTGTTATATGACATATGTGTGAGTATTTGTTTTTATTTAGATGGCTATGCGTACAAAATGTATGCATTCAAACCAATCAGATCAAACTGTTGTACCCAGAGTTTGGTACTGGTTTTTTTCTCTGATCCTGTACAAGAAAAATAAATATAATTAAATTTCAGCTGGTGACCTTTGCTTTTTTTCAGTCTTTTGTGTTGTTCCTTTCACTGGGAAGCTTTAGGTTTTAGCAAAGAGAGGATTATGTAACACCTTTTGGAAGAAAAGAAGAGAAAGAAAATCCTGTAGACAAATATTTTTTCAATTTCATTCCTGGAGTTCAGGAGCATAAATATTTGTTTGTAGAATTCTGGTTTTCATTTTATTTCAGATTTTTGACACTGTGTCACTGTGCCTTATGTTACTGTACATTACAGAGATGCAGGGTTTGCTCATTGCACCAAACTTATCCGAGGCCCACCCTTTCAAATCCTTACAGTACCAGGACCAATATTTTGGCCCTATGCTGTCATTACCAAGTCTGGATGAATATTATTTCACATATTCACATTTAATGCTGTCCCACCACAGTAAATTTGTGTGTGTGTGTGTGTGTGTGTGTGTGTGTGTGTGTGTGTGTGTGTGGTGATTCATGGCTGCCATCTTTATGGCTGTAGAATGACAGAATTTCAAAGCTGGAATTCAATTTAACAAACATTCTCTTCAATTCAACAAGTGCCTACTACGTGTCAAACCCTGTGTTTGATACTAGACAAACAGGAAACAGTGACTTCTGGGAGCTTACTTTGTATTAGAAAGAAATAACATATAAATACAAAATATTGACAAGTTAAAATGCAAAGTAACTTGAGGGGTTGGTGGGGGAAGAGCACTAAGGGAGCTCAGCATCCATTTAGACTAGCCTCTAGTTGAAAAAGACATCTCTGCAGACAGTTGTCTTGCTTTTGTCCAAATGCCCCCAGTGAAGGGTAAATTCACTAACTTCTGAGGCATCTCCTTCTATTTGGGGAATGTGTAATGGCCCATTCTACAAACCCCTGTAATTACTAACCCATCACGTAAATGCAGGAATTCCCAACATATGAAATACTGCACAAAAGACCTTGAATGAATGTTGGTCCATGTACTGCACCCATAGCATATCTTAGAGCAAGGGTGGAGAACCTGCATCCTCAAGGCCTCTTGGCCCTCTAGGTCTTCAAGTGTGGCCCTTTGAGCCCAAATTTCACAGAATAAATTCTTTTATGGAGAGAATTGAAAGGGCTGTCAAAGGGCTGCACTTGAGGACCTAGAGGACCACATGTGGCCTTGACACTGTAGGTTTCCCACCCCTGTCATAGAGTCTAGAAACTGCCTCAGGAGAGTTAAAAAAAAACAAACAAACAAACCCCAAAGCCAGGATGGGCACAAATTTAAGAGCACCTCTGTTTTTTATTAAACCATTTTAGACCTTGTAGGAGCTAATGACTCAGTGTAGGAACCATGAGCCCCTGAGCTCTGGGACACTTCCATACTTGTATTTTGCAGAGACTAGCCAAGGGCATGCGAGCATGCCAGTATCTGTATGTGCACAAAACTTACAAAGTCAGGCTTGGGTGAGTTAGGCCACCTCTAACTTGTCTCCTGTTCCTACCATATCAACTAGTTTCAATGTATGACGTTCTCTTTCTACTCTACCAGAATCCCCGACGGGAAGAATTCTGTGAAGTATCACTGATTCACATCTGAGCTAGACCCTTTTCTCCCCTAGACACTGATTCATCACAAAATTACTAAGTTAGAAATGCATTTTTCACTAAAAGTGGGAAATAACATGGACTAGAAAATCTTCTTTCCAAATTCTCTCTCCAGACCAACATAGTATTAGTTAAGGGATTGTTTCCTATTCCTCTCAGATCCTCCATCATTTTAGGCGTGTATCCAGGGAATTCAGTACATCATTTCCCACCTAGCTGTTCTGCCGTATGTTCTGATCTCCAGAAACTCATCAGTGTTCAAGATGAAATCACATATGAAACTCCTATTTCCTCAGTACCCTTGGAGCCCCTAGAGTCTTTTCCTCACTCTAGTTGGAGAGGGTGGGGAGGTGTGTGGACATCTGGGAATTCCTCCCAAATCTCCCAACACTTAAGGAGGGTGCCTAGGGAATTCATATCATCATTTCCCACCTGGCTATAGCCGTCCTGGACCTCCTGATCTCCAGAACTTTTCATCCTACAAGATAAAATCAATTCTGTAACTCATGCCTACCATCAGGTCACTTCCCTCCCCACGGCAGGACTTCATCATGGCCCCTGGACTGGTGTCTCCAAACCCTTTTTTATGTGTTGTCTTTCCACATTAGATTGTGAGTTCCTTGAGGACAGACACTGCCTTATGCCTTTCTTTGTATCTCTAGCACTTCATGCAATGAGTTTTAATGAAGGGAGTGGTATTAGGAAAGTTTTACCCCCCCTTATATCAGGTCAAATTTGCCTCTTGGCAATTTTGATGCATTGTTTCTCCTCATTGCTTTCAGGAGTCAAAAGAACAACTCTAATTCATGACTTTCCAGGTGACAGCCTAAATTCTTGAAGGCAGAAAATTTCCTTTCCTTTGTGATCACCTGCCTCCTGCCCCCAGCCCCTCCAGGCTTCTCTTCTCAAGGCTAAACACCCCCAATTTCCTCACATGACCATCTGGGTTACCTTCATCTGAACACTTTCTTCAACATGGCAACCAGAGTTGAAAATAAAAATGGGGCTGTCACCTACTTCCTGGAAACTATCCTACCTTAATGAAGCCTTATCAGATTAGGCTTCTTATCTGCCTTCTCACACTATTGATTCATATGTACCTTGCTGGTCACTAAACCCTCCTGCCTATCACCATGGTACCATGGTCTTTCCCAGGAACCTTAGGCTAAAAGATGGAAAAAACAATATTTTATGGATGGGAGGGAAAAAAAATTGATCAACCTCCCTTAATATGAAACATCACGTAAATCTTTTGAAAATCAACATTTTGTTTTATTTTTTTATATTAGTTTAACCAAAATAATATATAATTTAAATGACTCTACATAGTTCCAAGTTTTCAACCATTACTGTGCATCTTAATATTTTCTGTTAGCAAGATTAAGCAGGCTTCTAATAACCATTCCAGCTATAGATCATACAATCTTACTATGACTGTATTTAATTTTATACCAATTTTATATCTAGTCAATATTGTTTTTAAAATCTGGGTTAGCTTTTAACATCCTACTCTTTTGTGATTGTTTTTTTCCTTCTGGATAAAATTTTAAAAGGGAATCTAAAATTCTGAAAACCCTGACCATTCTATTTGGGTTACAAAGATATCTTTAAGCCTTTGTAAAGTTGACATGGTGTGGTATAGTGAAGACTGGGATAGACTCACAATCAGGAATATCTAGATTCAAATTCTACTCCTGCCAATTCTTTGCTATATGACCCTGGGCAAACCTCACCTCTATGTGTTTTAAGCAACTGCAACTCAAAGGGTAAGAACGCTGGTTTTCTATCAGCCCTTGGTTTCTTTATTAAAATCTTCCCTGCATCATTTCAGTAGCCTAGAAGCTATGATACTAATTCAGGGGTGGGGAACCTGTGGCCTTGAGACCACACATAGCCTTCTATGTCCTTGGGTACAGTCTTTTGACTTAATCCAAGTTTTACAGAACAAATCCTTATTAAGGGGATTTGTTCTGTGAAGTTTGGATTCAGTCAGAGGGCCACACTTGAAGACCTAGAGGGTCACATGTGACCTTGAGGCATCAAGTTCCCCATCCCTGTATTTATTCCTTCTCTCCACCTAAATTATATATTATATTATATTAATTACATTATATTATAATATCATATCATATTATATTATATTAATTATATATTGTCCTTTTACAAAAACATTTCTTTTTCTCTTAGGAAGAAACATGTAATTTAGCCAGAAATTATTGTAAGTACATCCTTCCTTCTTCCCTTAAAAAAAATATTTTGTTCTCACAGCTCTTCATTTCTGCTTATATCCTCCCCTCTCCTTTCCTCAAAGAGCCATCCCTTACAACATGAAAGAAAAAAGGAACGGAAGAAAAAGAAACATCAGTCAAACCCACCTGTCTATGATATATCCATATCTATAGTCCTGATTTTTGTATATAAGGGATCCTTTTATCTCTTTGGAGCCAAGCTTTAATAGTGTAATTACAGAGCATTCAACTCATTTTATTTTGTTCTTTCCATAAACATTTTCACTGTATGTCTTATTTTCCCAGTTCTAGAATACTTGCTTTGCTGAGTTCTTCATATTCATTGTTGTTTCTTGTCATAATAATGTTCCATTCCATTTATATGCTATGATATGTTTAGGCATCCCTCAATTGATGGGCATCTCTATTGTTTCTAGTTCTTTCCTGCCTCAAAACACTGCTGCCATAAGTATTTTGGTGTAGGTAGGAACTTTGTTCTTGTCTTCGGGATACATGCCTAGCAATGGGATCTCCAGTCCAGGATTAGGAATACATTAGCCACATATAGCATAATTCCAAGTCTGTTTCTAGAATGATTCAGCCAGTTCACAGCTCCACCGATAGTGTATTGTATGCCTGCCTTTTTGCTAGTGGAATATTAACAGATTTTATCAGTCTCCATGGTAAAATGATTGCTTATACATAATCACAGTTATGGAGGGACCATGAAAGAACACCTACCACAATCAGGAGAGCTGGTAAGTCGATTGGGGTGCTCTTCCTGAATTTGAGAACCTAAAATATCCCTCTGGGATGGCATTTGGGAAGAACATTTGGAAGTTCTGGTTCTGAAGAGACACTGTCAGGAGTGGCTGGAGGGTGACATCACTTGCACATTAATTTCCTTTGTTTCTTTTCATCAGGAAGATGTGTCTTGTGGGCTGTGCAAAGTGCCTGGGGTGTACCCTCATCCCTCTGGCCATTTTGGGGACTCTGGCAAATATTCTACTCTTCTTTCCTGGAGCTCACAAAATAGACAACAATACCAATCTATCTGAAGAGGTCTGGTATTTTGGAGGAATATTAGGATGTGGGGTCTTGGTGAGTAAAAAGATCCTAAAAACCCAGCTCAATTCCTTCTCCCCCAGTTCATTTCCTCTTTTCAGGACATATTGGACTGGCTTCTGTCCTCTTTTGGTGTTTTTAGTATTTTGGCACTTTAAGGCTGTGAATTGATTTCGGGATATGTTCAGTTGTTAACAGAAACCATCCCAGGCCAGTGACTTTGGTGTAATTATGCACTCCTTGAAAGAATTAATATGAATAACTGCTCTTCTCCTCCTCTTCCTCTTGTTCCTCTTCCTCCTCCTTTAATCACATCTGCCTTCCATCAGCCTGATTACAGGCTCGATTATTATTTTACCATCAAATAATATCTTTGGAAAAAAGCCAATATTATTTCTGATAAATAATTGGATGGGTAAATGATGTATCATTGGATTGCTAGACAACACACATTCATTAAGTACCTATTATACTCCATGCACTGTGCTAATCACAGGGTATACAAATACTAGATAGTCTCTGCCTTTGAGGAACTTGCATTCTAATGGGGGGAGACCAGACATAAAGGGGAGCTGGAAAGGGGAAGGGGAAAACTGGTAGCATGGAGCTGGTGACCAGGAAGTGAGGTGGACACCTACTGGTGACAGGCAAGGTCATTCTCCCATCAAGTGGCCCCCAGAGTGGAGTTCAAGTTTCTAGTGGGGAAGAAAAGGGTGTAATGGCCTGAGTGGAAGGGCATGGTTTGAAGTTTGGCCTCTAATTGTGTCCAAGCCACCAAGACAATCACTTCTGCTTACATTGTGTGTATTACTTATGAACAAATATAGATTGTTAACTACAATTCCCATATCCATAGTTGTACCATGACTTTGAAAAGAACAATATTCTTTCTTAGCTATACCTATAGCATGAACCAATTATGAGTGCCCATTGTTTTGCAAAAATCATCCCCAGGTGTTTGGAATCCCATAACTCCTCTCAGCATTATGGGATGGGACTATTGAATGTGGAGGGCATAGGGGACCCCTTCCCGAGGTCCACACTCACCGTGGTTATCTTCCTGTTGTTGGCAGATGATTTTTCCTTCTGTCTCATTGTTGAATATGAAGAAGAGTGATTGCTGTGCATACTATGCCCAGGAGGACTATGCAAAGAGGCTCAAAGTGAGTGAATGAGGGACAAAAAAAGCCAACAGAACGCCCAGGTCAGAGTGATCACACCAACCTCATCCTTGGAGGGGCTTCCATTCTCTTGGAAATGGAGGTAGCTTATGGAGGCAACAGATAATGGGGGGCAGTTTCATAGCTAGTGGTAATAAAACAACCCCTTAATAATTAATAGTAATTAATAATTAATTAATAACTGACATTTATATAGCACTTTGAAGTTTTCAAAGGACTTTATATATATTATATCATGAGCCTCTCAATAGCCCTGAGAGTGAGTTATTATTATTTCATGAATTATTTTTTTTTTTACAAATGAGGAAACCAAATCTTAGAGAGGTTAAGACACTTGGCCATGAGAACACATGAACCAAGTATCAACAAGGAGGACTCGAACCCAGATCTTCCTGGTGTAACGTCCTCATGATACTCCTTCCTTCCATAGCACCTTTCAGTCATCGTGCAATCAGTCATAATATCCTCGTCAACAGAACCAAGCCTCAACTTTCTTCCAGTCTTTCCCATTTCCCTCTATTTCCATTGCCTT